>BLSH010525708.1:389230-419597 GCA_018402905.1 Glandirana rugosa | reverse complement strand
GATGAGGTTGACTACTGTCGGACGGTCGGTAACGGTGTCTACCGGTACGTATAAAGTGTCGCTACAGACATTCACGAAAAGAGTACGCACATTATTTGTAGAAAATTGGTGAACGGCTGGCGGTTGGCGTCCAACTGCCGCTGTTCCACCAAGCAATAGCGTTTAGCGGCAGTATGCTGCCCCGTGTTTACATACACGGACCTCCGCTCACTCGCTCCGGGGGGGCCATCGCGGGTAGCCGGCGGCAATCGAACCCGCCGCACCCGCTCCCTGGCCCTCCCCGAACACAGTGAGCGCGCGGGCGCGCCTCCGGCGGCGCGCGCGCGCTCACAGTGCGCGTTATCGCAGCCGCCGTCGTATGACGGCGATTTGCGATAACGAACCACCTTGTCGCCGTCAACCTGCGGTTGGCGGTCGGCAAGTGGTTAAAAGATGTTTATTACACGCATGAGAAAAGCACTTACAGACATCGCTGTGAAATATGCATGGCCATCTGTGGCAATGGCTGGCAGGCTGTCATCAGTTGGAGTAGGTCCGATCAAGGGGGATGGATGAGGTGGAAGTTGGGGGTTGCAATCCAGAGAGCCGCCTAGGGTCTGCTGTATGACCGCGAGCCGGCAACCCGGGCGAGTACAGCGGAACGACGCTCTGGCCTCCGAGACCGGAAGTGATGTCAGCGGAAGTGACCAGTAACACAGGAAGGTAAACAGGGCTACGCGCTCGGAGCACAACAGCTCATTCTAATGGCCTGAGTGCACACAAGTAGTGTGCCAGTTTAAATAGATGGGCGCAATGTACGTGGGACTTAATATTGGACTTATAGTAGTATATTGGACCGCTGGGTGTTCTAGTCCCATGTCCATTACGCCCATCTATTTAAACTGGCACACTGCTTGTGTGCACTCAGGCCATTTGAATGAGCTGTTGTGCTTGGCGCGCATAGCCCTGTTTACCTTTCTGTGTTACTGGTCACTTCCACTGACGTCACGTCCTGTCTCGGAGGCCGGAGCGTCGCCCCGCTGACATTGCCGCAGATGGACATGCGTATTTGACAGCGATTTCTGTAAGTGCTTTTCTCATGCGTGTAATAAACATCTTTTAATACAACACTTAGGTGCGCCTCCCTCCCTTCTTCTATTTCTTCTCTGCATTCACTATATCTGGTCTTCCACATACACAGAACATAGAAATGCAATTGTTTTAGTAAATACTGTATATACTGCTAAATAACTTTTCTTATCAGCAGTATATAGCAGTCTTTTGAATTCTATCGGTGTCTGGTTAAAGCTTGTAGGAGAAGTTTTCATACTGCACTAGCTGTCCTATCAGGATGCAGGACTCCTGACCTTCTGTCTAGACAGTGCTGAATGGCCCATGCTGACCACATATACACTTCCTAGGAAAAATAAAAACTGTCTAGCAATACACACCAAACTGAGCATGTGCAGAGTGACTTCAAAGGCTGTCTTATCTGGACATGTTTTGGAGTCAGTGGAAAAAGGGGAGGATCAGAGAAGAAAGGATCAAACAGCCTTTTTACATGATGCAGAGGATTAACCTTTTAGGTTCTACATTGAGTATAACAAGCATGCTTTACTGCATACACAGAATGATTTTACTGTTGTGAGTTTAGTAACACTTTAAAGAGGAGTTCCAGCAACCTGTGAGAAAAATAAAAGTCAGCAGTTACAAAAACTGTAGCTGCTGACTTTTAAAAAAACAGCCACTCACCTGTCCCACAATCCAGCATGTGCTTACCCCAGTCGGTCTCACCCGCTGTCTTTGGTCACCAGCGCCGGCATCTTCACTATGGGCTCCCCGCTGTGACAACTTGTGGTTTCACTGCCGGGTGCCCACTGCGCATGGGGGAGGGAGGAGAACTTCTGTTTCTGAGAGCCGCAACGCTTAAAACGGAAGTTAGAAGCAGGCAGTGGTGGCCAGTCTATTAGGGGTGCATGGGTGCTGCCCCCCGTATCCATGTGGCCTGTCCCCTGATCTACATACAGGGCGCCAGACCATGGATTCCAATGGGGGGTGTATTTTTTTGAAGCACATGATTAGGCTCTAATAGACTTCCAAAAAGGGTGGGCTCAGGGCACAGAGAATTGCGCCCCGCTCCCACCCAGTTGTGTGACAATAGCAAATGAATAGTCACTATTCTCACACTAATCCTCCTCCCGGCCAATAAGGAAGCGGGAAGGAGGAACCCGTCACTCGATTGGTTGAAAGGACAGGTAATCATATTGGATGCCTAGCACCTAGGAGGATTAGAGAGGAGACGCACGTGGAAGCTGCCGTTCTGGGGCAGAGGACACTGGAGCCGCTGCCCGCAGCCCAGGGGGGTGGTCGCCAGGTACCTGTCACTCCTCAAAAGTGCCAATTGTTCAAGACGAGCGGAACTTTAAAAAAAAAAATGCATGCGTTTAATATTAAAAAAGAAATTTTTGGAAAAAAAAAAAAAGAAAAAGAAATGAATATAGTCAAATATAAACAATCAAATCTTAATAAAAAAAATCACATCAATAGTATATGCATTATTTCAAATGTAATTAATAATTAGAGCCAATCATGAAACAGTGTATATAGTATTAAAATATGACTTGAATGGCTCTTTGAAATGTATCCCAAACCTTTCTGAGGATTAATACGTGCAGAGCAATAATCACATTGTGTATATGTGACCAGCTGGTGCTATTATAATATGTGCTGGCTGGCATATTAGGCGCAAACTGCTACTCTCATTAGCTTCTCAATTTACACATCATGCACAGGTGTCAAGCAGTGAATGGAGACGGTCATTAAAACTTTTTCACTCCTTTACATAGAAGGCATCAACACAGCACCTGCAGGTTGTCATGTATTGATGGAGTATTGAAACAAAAATGAGCAGATAAATGTAATTATCTATAGGAAGATGCTGATTTTCTCCACTGATTGTGTGCATTGGATATAGAACAGTTCAAGAGTACAGCAATTTCTTATTGGATTATTTAGATGCTAAAATGACAGAATTCCATATCAGAAAGGTATATGATTTTATGTTATATAATTCATATTAATGTACACTTGTTTATTGCCGAGAAGAACCCAGAGAATTCTAAGGATGAGGATTAACTACTGTGGGTTGGTTGACTTGGACTGGGAAACAGCTGACTATCTAGGATTTGTCTACACCTATTCAAATGCTTCTGGGCTGACTGTTTTTTGGGGGGAAATATTGATAATAAAGGTGTAAAATTCCTGATCAGTCTCTATGTTTTACCAGAAATTAAAGCTGAAATTTAGCTAACACAATTTAGCTAAAACAATGACCTAAAGGTAATTTTTAATAACATTCAATTACAATATGACTTGTGTCGCAATTGTACACGCTGTGTTAATTTTCTTTTTTGTGTGGTATTTTTTTCCACGAAAGTGAGTTACCCCTTAACAGCTTTAGGTCTTCAAGAAGAAGAGAAACACAGGTGGTGCAATGGGGACACACCCCTCCTTCCTCTTCCTCCTTTGAGAAAAGTTCTTTCATTGATAACATGGTCTGTGAATGGAGGAGAGAATCCTGTACCTGATCTGACTCTCCCCCATTCACAGTTCATGTTACATGCAGTGAAATCAATGAAATAACGTTTCTCAATGGAGGAAGACGAAGGAGAGAACGTGTCCCCATTGCACCACCTGTGCTTCTCTACTGCTTGAAGACCTAAAGATGTTAACAAGCACACTGCTGAAAGTTCAGAAACAGGACAAGCATCTCTGCAGTGCAGATTTCTACATGATCCAGCTGCCTACACAAGGCCTAAAACTGTAGGGGTTTACTTGTGCACATGGCATAAACATGCATTCTCATCCATTTTGTGCATGATCATCTTATAGACAACAGATGAATCTTCCGACCTTTACGCAGCCAGAAAGTAAATCATTCCTGCACTATAGGAGAGGGGACTTCTCTGCAGTGGTGAACAAGGGATATGTGCTTTAGGTACCACCGGGTAATGTGCCACCTTGCTGCCCTTTTATGGACTGGGGAAGTCCCATCAAACTAGAAAGAACAAAAAACACACACACAAGGGCGCACTGGCCTAGTGCATTATCCTCAGTAACAAATAATTTATTAAAAAACACACTCACAAACTAGTCCTCAGAGCCTTTGGCCTCGAAACGTGTAAGCCAGCCTGTTTAGGGCACCATCAGCGTACGGTGGAATGGATGCGTAGCTGAAACTTGCTCTAATGCCTTTTATCTGAACTCTTTTGTGAGTATGTTTTTGTTTTTTAATAAATTTGTTGTTACTGAGGATAATGTGCTAGGCCAGTGCGCCCTTGTGTGTTTTTTGTTCTTTTGAATCTTCCAACCTGTCAGGACTGGAATCTGATCCTATGACCTCTGCTGCATCCAGCAGTAGCACTTCTTCCTGAGCCACCTGAGATGCTGCATAGCTCTCTGCTTGCTTTCTTAGACAACCCTGCCTTGTGTCTTGTTTCTTTTGAACCTTGAACTCTTTGCTCCTGCCATGAACTTCCTATTTAAGCCATGTCTCTGCACTTCCAGTTTGCCAGATTATTGTGCTCTCTCCAGCCGATATTTTGCTCATTTGTGTACCTGCAGCTGTCCTTATCTCCACTGTGACTGTTACCGACCTTTGG
The DNA here is from genome assembly GCA_018402905.1 of Glandirana rugosa. NCBI lineage: Eukaryota > Metazoa > Chordata > Amphibia > Anura > Ranidae > Glandirana > Glandirana rugosa. Next base: position 414,957 of record BLSH010525708.1, on the reverse strand, counting down.
CTTGTTCCTCGACTATGCTTCCACTTCATCCCAACCTGTAACCACTTGCTACAGATCTTTGGCTTGTTTACTGACTACACTTCAGCTTAAACCCTACCTCCTATATCTGCTACCGGGCCCCTGCTTGCTCACCTCCTTGTGGGGGGATCCTGAGGACCGCGACCTGGTACTAACACACAGAGAAACCCATTTCCACATCAGGAGCTCTGGTAAATACCGGTTAATGCTTAGATCCAACACCTCGGGTGAGCCCGCGTCATTCATCAGGTGAACTACTTGTATACCTATCCTGCTGGTTGATGTCAGCCTCTCTATTGCCATAGCTACTGGTCTCCGAGCCTGACCATTGACCATGACACAAGCTTACTTCTTAGCAGAGGAGATAACAAGAATTTGACAGTTGATAGCATGTGGTTCTAGTGTCATCATCTGTATGGAAATTAAGTCTTGTTATATACACTATAGGTCCAAAAGTGTGGACACCCCTCTAAAGCCAGGTCTATAAAGACATGGTGTTATAGGTTGGCGTGGACGAACTCAAGTGACCTGTACAGAGCGTTGACCTCAACAATATCGAATGCCTCTGGGATGAAATGGATGGCTAATTGCAATTCAAGTCTTCTTATCCAATATCAGTATCTGACCAAATTAATGCTCTTTTGGCTGAATGGCATAAATACACCCTCCAAAATCTTGTGGAAAGCCTTCACTGAATAGTGCAAACAATTATGGCTGCAAAGTGGTGGCCAAGTCAGCCCATACTAATACATACAGTATCTCACAAAAGTGAGTACACTCCTCAAATTTTTGTAAATTATTTATTATATCTTTTCATGTGACAACACCGAAGAAATAACACTTTGCTACAATTTAAAGTAGTGAGTGTACAGCTTGTATAACAGTGTAAATTTGCTGTGCTCTCAAAATAACTCAACACAGCCATTAATGTCTAACCGCTGGCAACAAAAGTGAGTACACCCCTAAGTAAAAATGTTCAAATTGGACCCAATTAGCCATTTTCCCTCCCCGGTGTCATGTGACTCATTCATGTTACAGGGTCTCGGGTGTGAATGGAGAGCATGTGTGTTAAATTTGGTTTTATCGCTCTCACTCTCTCATACTGGTCACTGGAAGATCAACATGGCACCTCATGGCACAGAACTCTCTGAGGATCTGAAAAAAAATATGTGTTGCTCTACATAAAGATGGCATAGGCTATAAGAAGATTGCCATGACCCTTAAACTGAGTGCAGCATGGTGCCTAAGACCATACAGCGGTTTAACAGGGACAGGTTACACTCAGAACAGGCCTCGCCATGGTCGACCAAAGAAGTTGAGTGCACGTGCTCATAGTCATATCCAGAGGATGTCTTTGGAGAATAGATGTATGAGTGTTGCCAGCATTGCTGCAGTGGTTAAAGGGGTGGAGGGTCAGCCTGTCAGTGCTCAGACCATATGCCGCACACTGCATCAAATTGGTCTGCATGGCTGTCATCCCAGAAGATCTAAAGATGATGCACAAGAAAGCCTGCAGTTTGCTGAAGACAAACAGACTAAGGACATGGATTACTGGAACCATTTCCTGTGGTCTAAAGAGACCATTATATACTTATTTGGTTCAGATGGTGTCAAGCGTGTTTTGCGGCAACCAGGTGAGGAGTACAAAGACAATTGTGTCTTGCCTACAGTCAAGCATGGTGGTAGGAGTGTAATGGTCTGGGGCTGCAAGAGTGCTGCCGGCACTGGGGAGCTACAGTTCATTGAGGGAACCATGAATGCCAACATGTACTGTGACATACTGAAGCAGAGCATCATCCCCTCCCTTTGGAGACTGGGCCACAGGGCAGTATTACAACATGATAATGACCCCAAACACACCTCCAAGATGACCACTGCCTTGCTAAAGAAGCTGAGGGTAAAGGTGATGGGCTGGCCAAGCATGTCTCCAGACCTAAACCCTATTGAGCATCTGTGGGGCATCCTCAAAAGGAAGGTGAAGGAGAGCAAGTTTTTTTAACACCTACCAGCTCAGTGATATTGCCATGAAGGAGTGGAAGAGGACTCCAGTGGCAACCCGTGAAGCTCAGGTGAACTCCATACCCAAGAGGGTTAAAGCAGTGCTGGAAAATAATGGTGCCCACACAAAATATTGACACTTTGGGCCCAATTTTGACATTTTTTTACTTAGAGGTGTACTCACTTTTGTTGCCAGCAGTTTAGACATTAATGGCTGTGTGTTGAGTTATTTTGAGGGGACAGCAAATGTACACTGTTATAGAATGTGATATCCAACAAGCTTATATAGGTTCACAAACTTTTCGTCCTAGTCCACTTTCTAACTGTATGCATTAGGAATCTGCAAAATATGTACATTATTACCCAGCAATACAACAAACTGACCCCTGGGGTGGGACTTTTTAGGCACTACAAACAGTATCTAGGTAAAAAAAATCAGTTTTTTATTTTCATATATTAAAATTACACACATAAGACGTATAGAAAGGCACGGCAAAAAGTATTAAAACAACACTGGAAAATTGTATACAACAACCACGTCGGTGATATCCTCAACCCAACATGTTTCAGAGTTGATCTCCTTCTTCTAAGGATACGAGAGGAATCATGCATCTAGTTTTAAATACAGTGGATAAATGCATAGCAATATACTATATATAGAGTATACAAAAAACAGTATTTGAAAAAAGGGGAAAGAAAAAGTCACCCCTAAACTTACAAACATTCCTGTATATGTATATGCACTATTTCCATGCTAAATTAAAAGCACGGTCCTACAGATTTCTTTGCACCCCACTCATGGCTGACACTCATGGCCCACTTCATACTTTGTTTGAATTTGAACATTGTTTATGCTCTTTTCTGTCTGTAGCCACTCCTCCTTCTGACCTCAGTGTCTCTGAGGGTGCACATTCTTCATGGGATGGGCCCCATTTTAAGGTCCTCCCCATCTTTTCCAGTCAATGCATACTGATATCTGTCAGCCATGTGTGGGGTGCAAAGAAATCTGTGGGACCGTGTTTTTAATTTGGCATGGAAATAGTGCATATACATATACTGGAATGTTTGTAAGTATAGGGGCGACTTTGTTCTTTCCCCTTTTTTAAATACTGTTTTCTGTATACTCTATATATTGTATATTGCTAAGTATTGATCCACTGTATTAAAACCTAGATGCATGATTCCTCTCGTATCCTTTTAAGAAGGAGATCAACTCCGAAACATGTTGGGTTGAGGATATCACCGATGCGGTTGTTGTGTGTATGCAATTTTCCAGTGTTGTTTTAATACTTTTTGCCATGCCTTTCTATACGTCTTATATGTGTCATTTTAATATATAAAAATAAAAAACATATGTTTTACCTAGATACTGTTGCCTAAAAAGTCCCGCCCCAGGGGTCCAGTTTGTTGTATTCAAATTTAGGGAAGTTGGCACACCCATGAGTGGACATTACCAATTGTTCTCTTTCTTATTACCCAGCAATATCTTTCTGCTCACTGTAAGAAAAATATTGTTAATTCTTTCGCCTCCACCACCAGTTTATTTCTGAGAACAAACACAGTTTAAGCATTCATACCCTACAGCCATATGTTTAGCCACTATACAATTAAAGTCTTGTTAGCAAAAAGTGAACAAAATACTTTTCTGTCTAAGTCTGTAGGGAAAAGTCTGTAAGAAAATCACTTTTTTTCCCACTGTCATTAAAGCTAAATTTATTTTAGGAGCTAGGAGAAAACTCTCAGTACCTTTGACCCTGTTATAAACATTCAGAATGTATTCTACTTATACAGTAAGACTTTTCAATAGCTGTAAAGAATATTAAATAGCAAAAAATAAAAAAAAAATTGTAAAGTTGTACTAAAAGTTTAATGTGGCATTAATAAGCACATAAAACATAAGTGATGGACACAACATATAATCAATGCAGCTTATTTTTTTTTTTTACTTGTTCTTAAAAAAAATATATAACTTAAAATCAAGCCATACTTTATTCTTTTTTTCTTCTATGATTAGTTGGGAGGCAGTAAAATCCCCCCTGTTTGAGTCACGCTTTTACGGCCCCCCAACTACTACCCCCTTTAGCTGCAGAGGCAGTGGCTGAGGGAGTACACATGCCATAGCTGTGAATCATACCCTCTGTTGTTTTTATGTGGTTGTGGCGCGCTAGTGCGGGGTTCAAGGAGTTAAAGCAGGCAGTGAGGAGAAGGACAAAACCTCCTCACCACCTGTCAAATGCTGTCTGAAGAGTGTTCCAAATGCTGATCGCTCTTCAGAGACCAAAGGTGTGGTGTGAATGAAACCTTAGGGGTTGATTTACTAAAGGCAAGTAGACTTTGCTCTCGGCAAGTGCAGTTGCTCCAGAGCTTAGTAATTGAGCAGAAGCTCTGCCAACTTCTATCATCCAATCACGTGCAAGCAAAAACACTGTTTTTGTAATTTTCCTTGTACGTGATTTGGTATTCCTTGCAGAGTAAAACAGAGACAGGATGGGAAGCCGCTCCAGGTGAGAATATAGACCCCAATCAGGTGTGTGCTCGTCCAGTTCGTGCACTGATCAATGGAAACATCAAAAAAGTGGAGTTCACAGCACGATCACCAATAGAGGAAAAAATGATTGTTTATTCCAAAAATAACGGAATGTTACAGCATGCCACAGGAACATACATGACAAAGGAAAATGATTGACGCGTTTCACGGAGACTAGGTCCGCTTAGTCATAATCTTATTGATGACTAAGCGGACCTAGTCTCAGTGAAATGTGTCAATCATTTTCCTTTGTCATGTATGTTCCTATTCCGTTATTTTTGGAATAAACAATCATTTTTTCCTCTATTGGTGATCGTGCTGTCAACTCCACTTTTTTGGTATTCCTTGCAGAGTGAAGTTACAAATATTGCTGACTTTTAAAAATGATTGTCCTTATATGTGCTCCTTGATGTAAAGGTCAGTTATAGGTGGGGACAGTGGCCAGTTATTTGCTACTGATGTAATATTGGTGAGGGGGTACACTGGACACATTTGCTTCTATTGTGCTATGTGCTGGGTGTCCAGTGTGCCCCTGTGCCTTTAAGGCGGGGTGGGCTCCCTCCAGGCCCACCTGTCCTCTATCTAGCCATTATAATGCATGTGCTTCCACTGTGGAAGCCCTCATAAATTTACAAGAGTTAGGACTGCTGATAATAATGGGGTGCCTTGGAGTGGCTCTGCAGCTTACTCATGTTTTCGCAAATGTGTACAAACTAAACCCCTGTTTTTAACATGACTTGTTAAACAGGATAATTCGGATGGTTGCAGACTGGCTGGTGAGTTGAGTTGGGAATTTTCTTTGGTTTTGTTTTGCATGCATTGCGCTTCCATGTGCTCCTTGCTATGAAGGCCAGTTATAGGTGGGAGCCGTGGGCAGTTGTTTGTAACAAATGGACACTTACCTGTACAGGGATCCAACTCTGTCCTCACTTGGACTGGTTTTCGCTGGTCTTTGAGTCCCTAGTTTAGTGTGGCATGCCGGCTGTGACTCCTTAAGGCTTCACAGCTAGCTGGGCCAGGGGGCAGGGTGGCAATTGCCCCCCAGGCCACCCTAACTTACATTCAAAATGGCTGATTGCTGCTGCCACTCACACTTTTTTCTTCTTGTGGAGGAAGGAAGTAGGGGCCAGGCAAAGTGGGGGCACTGGTGAGGCTGCATTGGTGGACACTGGTGAGGCTGCATTGGTGGACACTGGGGAGGCTGCATTGGTGGGTGGTGAGGCTGCATTGATGCATTATTTTTGTTAAAGTTCCTTTGTTGCTATTAACATTAAATTATGTTACCGCATTTTATCATATTTGTCTTGCTTCATAACATCAATATCCGTTATAAAACCAGGTGGGCATGGATGCTGAGCTGATTTGGTGGTTCAATGGGCCACTTGACTGGACTTGCCCCCCCAGGCCTAAGACTGCCAGCCCTCCCCTGTTCCCAGGGCCCAAGCGCTAGCCATGCTGTGCTTTGTGAATGGTCCTGCAGCTTTCTAAAACCTGTGATGTGTCTCAGAAGGCTGCGGGCAAAGAGGGGGGTCTGATTGGAGCAGAAGTAGAAGTGGGAACTTATCAAAAAAGTGCCCAAAAATTAAAGAAAAGGTGGGGAAGGAGGCAGAAAAACAGAACTTCCCCTTTTAGGTGAAGTTCCACTTTAAAGTTCCACATTCTTCCTAATTCTTTGGGACATATAATTTGTTGAATGACCAAATATGATAAACATTTGCCGTTTTTTTTTCTTTTTATGTTTCTCCTTTTTTTATCATTATTTTGTACATCTGAGTGCTTCTGATCTCTTAGGGCACCTTTTTCAGTGCCTTATTATCTACATGCACAGTGACGGCTGCATGTCTTTGCTCAGGGTAGGCTTCCTAATGGTAAATGTAAAGAGAAACATTGCACACAACAGGGAATTCCCAGTCCAATTTGCAATATCCTCTTTCAGGTGCTCAGGCTCAGTGTATCCTTACACACTACAGCAGAAACAAGTAAAAGGATTGAGCCGCCTACTCTGTAGTACATACAGTATAGCGATTTTATTAATTGGTTACAAAAAGTGACAAGCGAAACATCTAACGCGTTTCGGCAACAGCCTTAGTCATAGCATATTGAATATAGAAATGGCAATACATTTACACTCATATAAGCTCCACCCCAAAATCAATTTTCATGGTAAATTGAAACAATTAACTGAGCAATTAAGAGGTTAATATCAAAGTGCCAAAATGCAAGAAAAGGATTGAGACAAAAGATATATATATCACATGACATGTTTCAAAAGATATACAAGCACAGTGGAGTACTATACATGATTGATTATCCTATACACACATGAGTCACAAAGAAAAAAACATATCAATAATGATAAATCATACAAGAAAAAAAAAAACATATGCCGATGCATGTAGCCCATGTGTAAGGTTCCATATGGCGTCATAGTAGACCACCGTGTAACAAACAAGAGAGACAAAAGACCTCATACAACATATTTCAACAAAAGTAAAAAATAATAGGTAGTTGGAGAATACTAAACATGTAGGAACTGAGACAGAGAAGCACAATGTCAGAAAAGGATGAGGGAAGTGGATTGCATTAGTTAAGGAATAAATCCACATCCCATTTGTAAGTCATTCCAACGGGGATCCGTGTCCCCAATGAAAGGATCCATCTCACTTCCTGTTCTAGAAGGTTTCCTGATGGTGACAATAGAAGAACATGATAGGACATTGAGTTTTATAGTCTTCGGTGGCCAGTGTGACAATGTAGGAGAGCACTTGGGTGCAAAGGAAATAGTTTTATCGCTGCATTAAACAGTGGCTGAAAAATAAGTTTTGTTACATGATTATATGGTATTATTATTGTGAAAGCTGCAAATTTAAAAACATTGAAATTACTTTTGAAATTACAATATTATGTAAAAATATTATTGTATGTGATATTTTAATGATTGTGTTTGGATCTATTTTAAGTAATTTGAACAATTCTCATTTTGACCTAAGAAAGGTATGCAATCAGTAACTAAGTTGTTTCTTTGAACAGTTATTAGTCTCTACCAGTTGATGTCTTTAAGTCTCTCCAGGAAGTGACTTTGAAACTCAAGCACGGTAACACTTGTCATGTGGAACTATTGCTGTCCACTCCACTTCTGCTTCAGTTCTGCTGGATGCATGTGGGTGATGATGATTAATAGAGCATGTCCAATCGGTTCTGTTTGTCCATGCTGGTCTTCTTTATGCACACTGAGGTCAATGGTGTATTTGTAGGTAGCCATCCAAAGAAAACACCTCACAGCAGGAGAAAATGCTAACTAAGCAAGACCGGCTCAGGAATGCAGCAAACTGTTCAGCTAAGCTTCAGCAGGCTTGATTTAGCACTGTTGTGAAAATATCAAACTTTAGCCGAAGAAACTTAAAAAGGGAAAAAATAAACCCCAACCGCCTCTAAGGTAATATTTTTGGTAAACAGTCAAAACAGAAGACCCATTTGAGTTTCCTTCACTTCTCCCATGAAAAGGGCACAATGTGGATGTGAAAGAGAAAACAGCCTATTAATAGGTTATTTCAACCTTTCTCAAATGTCGGAGATTCTCTGCAGGTAAGTTTTAAGCTCTTTGATTCTGGTGTGAATGTAAACAGAAGGCACAGAAAGGTGAAATACTGTTAGTGTGACTTGAAACTGGTCATATAGTTCAAAGGGAAACTGAGAAATTGAGGAGGTGATTTGCTAAAAATGATGGGCTTGTATACCTTGAGCGCTAACAGACGTGTTGCATCAGATTTTTATTTTTTATTATACAGGATTTATATAGCGCCAACAGTTTGCACAGGGCTTTGCATGTGGGGGGGGGGGGATATTATGAGCTCGGTTTTGGACACGTTGAGTTTGAGGAAGTGGTGTGACATCCAGGCTGATATGTCTGTTAGTAAAATAGTGATGCACGAGGAGACTGATGGAGTGAAGTGGGGGGTAATAAAAAATAGATTTGGGTGTCATCAGCATAGAAATTATATTGGATATCAGCTGACCCAGGGAGGAGGTGTAGATTGAGAATAGGAGAGTTCCAAGAACAGAACCTTGGGGGACCCTGACAGAGAAAGGAAGAGGAGTGGAGGAAGTAGAATTGTAAGTGGCACTGAAGGTATGATGGGATATATATGATGAGAGACAGCAAAAAGCACAGTCACGGAGACCAAAGGAGTAACGTTTTTTAAGGAAAAGAGCGTGGTCAACCATATCAAAGGCAGCTAAAAGGTCCAGAAGTAGGAGTACAGAATAGTGCCCATTGCTTTTTTGCTGTTAGTAAGTCATTTGTGAGTTTTAAAAGAGCAATTTCTGTGGAGTGTTGAGGGCAAAATCCAAACTGAAGGGGATCAAGAAGGTTATTCTTAATGAGGTGGTCACTCAGTTGGTTGTAGACCAGGTGTTCTAGGGGTTTGGAGGAAAAGGGGAGCAAGAAGATGGGGTGTAAGTTAAGACTGGTATGGTCTAATGAGGGCGTTTTAAGTATGGGGGTGAATAGTGCATGTTTTAGAGAGTTGGGGGAAGATGCCAGAAGAGAGGGAGAGATTGAAGATATGGGTTAGAGAGTGTAGGATAGAATCAGAGGGTAACTGCAGTATTTGAGAGGGAACTGGGTTCAGGGGACAGGTGGTTACGCGGGCACTAGAAATAAGTTTAGCAACGTCGTCTATAGCATTCTCCTGAACAGAAGGAGGCAAACATAAGGAAGACATTGGGATTTATTTACTAAAGGAAATAGGCTGCTCACTTTGCAAGGGAAATCTCCCCAGAACCTAGTGAGAGCGGAGAAGTTTCACTTTGCCAAGTGTACTCAATCACGTGCAAAAAAAACAGCATTTTTCCTTGCATATGACTTGTTGGTAGAAGTCATCAGAGCTTTACCTCAGTCACTAAGTTAAGGGAAAATGCCCTTGCAAAGTGAACGGTCTACTGTCTTTAGTAAATCAGCCCCATTGTATAAGGAGTACTCACCAAACATCCACTGTCCAGTAGTGGCACATGTTGAGGTAAAGCAAATGTTTAGTGGTTTTGTGGATTATGGTCAGAATTAGTGGTATATTTAGTATGGTCGGGACTAGAAATACAATTTTTGGAATAAAAAAAGGTGTTTTATTGAAAACTGTTACAATGGAAGGTTTGAAAGTACAGATAGCACAAAATAAATGTTTTGCAAACATTACAGCTGTTGTATTCAGTACAATGAATATGAGAGTATTACAATATCATTCTTCTGCTCCTAGATAAAGAAGTATGGAAGCATGTTGTGAACTATAAGGCTTCATTCACAATGGGTGCATAGACCCATACCCCCATGCGGAGATTTGTTTTCATGTACCCGGGGAATGACAGGTGTTTTATGCATACAGCCTGTCAAAAACAATGAGACATAGCAGCTGTATGGATCTTAATGCATATGCCTGTGTTTACAACAGTACAGGCATCTCTGGATGCAGGTTATCACTGGATGGCAACGCATTTCACTGCACTATGGCACAAATATATGAGGCTACTAATAAAGTTAAAAAAAGAAAAAAAAGTAAATAGTGTGATGCGCTGAAACACATTGCATCACTTCCCGCCAGAGCTCAAACTGAAAGCTGACAGCATGCTAAAATGCTGTGTCTTACAATACGGCTAGTAGTCCTAAGAGTTTCAGTGTCTCATTTTGCATATTATAACCTTGTAATTATAAGCCATTGAATGGGTTTAATATGATAAACAGATATATTTTAAACAACTCTGTGTATTTTGGGTCACTGAACTTATTCAGTTTGTCCACTGCCTATGATACAGACTGAATGGACATAATAAGCAGTAACTGTGTATATCGTTTCCAACTAGCTTGTCCAGTGAAGTGCATGTAATTAGTATTCTCTCAAATGGAGATAGTGGGGTTTGAGGGAAGGGGCGCCACCTTTTAGGTGGTTAAGTGGACAAGCAGGTCAACCATTTCTTTGATATTTTGAGATATTTGGAAGGACAACCTTTATGTTCATGGATTGCTTTTTTAAAGGTGAGGGGGTAGTTAAAGAATATGTAAACCCAACATTTCATATTTGTGATCTGTGCCTGCTATACCAAAAAAGTATCCTGTTCTCTACATACTGCTTAATTTCTGTGAAATACCTGATGTTCATGCCAGTCCCTCACACTAGGCATGAGAGCACAGTGTGATCAGGTCTTTAGCCATGCTGGGAAATCAGCCTGCTTTCCTTAAATGATCAATGATTACACTTGTCTTGACCCCCCCCCCACATACACACACACACAGCCATTCACTGGGAAGACCAGTGTATTGCTGTTTCTCCTACCCCATCTCTCTGAGTTCCATTCAGCGGAGAACAGATTATGTGATCACTTATATAAAAGGGGGAAAAAAGGTAATTATTATATATATTTATGGTCGAAGCCCTTCGACCGGGACAGATATGAACCACATAAACATGCCACAAGACTGACAACATAAAATAGACCTGAAGTATGCCCTGGTTGGCTGGCCGGTATGCCAAGAAAGGGGTCACAAATACTTGGATAGGGAAGTAACTCTTTATTAGTACTGTGACATTTATTGAGTAAGCTTGGTGAAGGCTTGCAACATTTCTACCTGAGGGTTCGGAATGTACCGAGTGAATCAGTTCGATTTCAACCTCCCATATTTCTTGATGACATGGTCTGACACCCCATGCTGAGATGCAGCCGAGGCCGCTCCAATCCAAAAGGAATGTCCGGAGTACTGGCTGGGGTCAAGGTCTAGGTTAATCAGGAGGATCCTAACATGCCTGGTAAACTATCTACCACTCAGGGGGCTGGTCAGAAAAGGTAGCAACGGGCTGGAGTTCAACTGGCTGGGTAGTTGAGACAATAACCGGTCGAGTATCACTACTGGGCACTAGACATTGTGGGTCTGGAAGAGCTTGGCATCGACCCCGGGCCAGATTGTTGGGTTTTGGACAGTGCGAGGTGTAGAACGAAGTGATCTTGAAATCAAACCAGGTGGCCTCTGCACAGTATCTGGTCATCGGGCCACTAAAGGTAAACTCGCTAGGCTGCAAAAAGCCATAGAAGGCCAGGTAGATGGCCACCTGGATGAGCAGGCTGGGTAGAAACCCAAACAGGGAGCATGAGAGGATGGTGGACATGTCCCTGAAAATGGCATTTGTGATGGGTAAGCGATTGCAGTTGGCTATGGGCTGCTGTTTCTGGATGCCATGTAGGATGGATCTGACTGTGTGGACTGTGCACAAGGACTGTTTTCTGGAAATGTTGGATGCCAGCTAAGTGCAGCCTGATGGTGTTATGAGATAGAGTCAGCTGCGTGTGGCAATATGATATAAAGGCTAGGACGTGCTTGATGTCTCCTATCCGGGACATGAAGCTAGAAACCTGCAGTAGGTGTTCCAATCGGTGTGATAGGCCTTCAGTGTGTTGCGGGACAATGGCTGATTAATGAGCTGGATCGCGTTGTGAAGGTGTGACTTTAACCCATCGTCAGCTGTGACCAAGGAGAAGTGGTCGGGTAGGGTCGACTCCTGGTTTCTGTATAAATAACAAAGTAAAGTTAAAGCAGGGCAGTGTGTCTGCACTAGCTGGATATACACGCAGTGAACATTGAATTGATGCTGCAAGGACAACTGCACCAGCCTACGTAGGTAGGACATGATGGCAAGCAACTTGGACCTGCCTTTGTTTATAATTTCGGCTGTGGCGTGGTTGTCTGTGGCAAATACCCTGTCCAGGTCTGGCCCCAGACCTGAGCTGTTGCCACAATGGGATAGTGTTCAAAAAGTGAGGATGACTGACTAAAACCGGGGACCAGCGATGGCCAAAAATTGCAGCAAAGCCTGTGGAGGTTGCGGCATCCGTGACTACCTGAGGGGATAAAGCTGATGCTAATGGAATAAACATGGATATGCCATTCCAATTTGTGCAGAATTCGCCCCACATTGCCAGATCTGCTATTGCTGCTGGGTCCAGTCTGAGAATTTTGGTCGGTGTCTTGTACCTGATGCATATTTCAGGGAGAACTTCTCGGAAAGAATTAGGGGATTTAAACTTGGGATGTGGGAAGAATGAGGTGCAGACAAAACGTACACCAACCAAAGTTTATTCGAGAACTTGCCCTTGACAAGCCTAATAGGGCTGACTCTCCAGGTCATGAATGGAATTGCGTGACGGGGCCGATGATTAACCCCCAGTCCAGTTCGGCCTGAAATAGATTGTCTATAGCTTGCTCATCTGTGACAGCTGAAAGGAGATTCCTACACTCATGGGTTGAGTGGGGTAGTGTGGAATCCAGAGGTAAATCTGTGTACCAGGAAGGCGGCCAGTGAGGGAGTCAGGTGTGTGGAGAGGTAAAATCCCAACCACCCGACATCCACTCGGCCTATTCAGGAAGTGTTGTGCTGCTTCAGATTGTGCATGATTTTCAGATGTGCTCTGTGGCAGGTCGCACAAATGTGAAGCAGCCGCATTGGCTAAAGTTGCAAAAGCCATAATTGACGATATTGCAGATTGATGGGCAGGATAGGCCATCCCAACTTGTCCACCTGGTGCATCTGTGCAGGGGCTGGCAAGCCCTGACCGGTACCGGAAGTGGAGGGGAAATTGAAGGTGCATCTAGTACCTGCATTAGAGCACCAGTTTGCCATATTGGTGGAGGACTGGCAAATAGCTCAGTGCGGGGAGCACAAACTAGCAAAGTGGCAGCAAAAGAGCTTTGTGTCCATCTCATGCAAGCCTGAAACTGCGTGAGCCTGGCTGCTGCTTTGGCTGAGAACGATCTGTGATAATCGTAGAAAACCCCCCCCCCCATATTTATGGCCTAGGTCCATTACTGCATGGAGGTACAAGTCCAGATTTAGCCTCCTGCTGGGGCTGGCTGAACAGAGGATGTCCCTAAACATCCCAAATGCCAGTACAAACTCTGTAACAGTTAGCTTGTGGTTGAGCCTGGGGTCCTTGGATTTAAGGACCACTGAGATGTCCTTCAGGCATAGGATTTGTTCTCGGCCAGGTCGTGGACCGTTATGAGGAGGGAAGCCAGATTAACATCCTTGCCATCCAAGATGTCCTTCCTGATGGTGGCTGGGATGAGGGGGGCAGGGAAGACGGTGGTACTTGTCTCTGGCATACCTGCAGGTGGAGGCGCCAAGACAGCAACAGCGACCGGGTCTGGGAGGGCCACAGCTGGGCGCACCTCCAGCACTCCCACTCTAGCCTGGACATCGCAGACTGCTGTGGACAGCGTGGTCACCATGGAGTGGAGCTGGCCGATAGCCAAGGATATCGACTAGAGAGAGCCGGGCTCAACTGCCACTGGCGGTGGGAAAAGCAGCATGAAGAGCTTGGCTTTCCTGGCTGTAGCGGGGTAGGGAACGCCCTTGTGCTCCAACTCTGCTGTGAATTTGGGGATGGTCCATCCCCTGAGGGACTGCACGCTGCCGCAGAGGTTGACAGAGGGGCGGAGGTGAAGTCTTCGCTGCCAGCCTACGACATGGCTTCCAGCTATAAAACAAGGAGAGGGGGATGCATGTGTTAAGAGTAGTCATACAGGTAGGAAGAAAAAAAGGAGTTGCATACAGAAATTAGATAAGAAAAAAAACTAGAAGGATAGGAAAAGGAACGACAGGCGCAGTGAAGAAGTCGGTTTGCGTTCTGAAGCATTGAACGATGTTGAGTGGAAATTTAGAAAACTCCAAAGAGTGCGTGGCAACCGAGGTGAGCAAGGAGGTGACTGGCCAGGTATTCGATAGCTCGGGTGCCCATCTGTGCTGGACCAGAGCCCCAGGGCATACTGGGACGAGAAGCTGAAATCTGGTACTGCCTAAGTAGTGTAGCACCCTCTACTTAGCTGGTGCTTTAGAGAGGGTTTTTTATGTCAGGAGAGGCAAAATTTAGTCAGGCCTGACTTTGTGCAGGCCTGATTGTTGTTATTCTGGGCATGGGAGTGGCCCAGGGAGGTGGGTTGACTGTGGGTAGTGACACTTCTGTGAAAGTTCCTCCCTCTAAAGTCTAGAAAATGCTAGAAAGAGGGAGTGAATTCTCAAAGCTATCTGAGCTTTTTGGGAAGCTCTGACCAATCTCCAATCTAGATTGGCAGGAGGCAGGCCTTCTCAAATCGCCTGGGTCAGCCCTGGGAGGGAGGAGAAGTTCGGGTGGAGAAGCTGAAGATGGAGTAGTGTGGAGGTTGTCATGGTCATTGGAGCTTCCGGTCTGGGGGGGGGGGGGGGGTGACCCTGGGCCTGGAGAGCTCAGGTGCAGCCAGAAGTTGTGAGATTCTGGTGGCAGACACAAGGCTGAGCGGAAAGGACAACAGGAGAGAACACTATCCAGGAGAGATCTTCAGGGAGAAACTTCAAGAATCGGTGAGCAACATAGCCCTGGTGAACTGTTGAGGCAGCCTGGAGCAGATTGGAGTGAGAGAGACAGTCTGGGAAGGATGCAAGATACATAGGGAAACTCACATGTTGCTGTGGCAGTGAGACAGGCAGGTGCAGTTGGAAGAGCTGGTGGGGCCGGGAAGAGGGTGGGCTGGGAGCAGTAGTCCATCCAACTTCTAGCTAGCATAACAATTTGCTACACAGGAGATTAGCACCCCCTACCTGTCATGGGTGGTCCGGAGACCGAGCTAAAACTACAGCCTGGTCTCAATTTGTGCTAGCTAGGTGCATATCCCTCTAGGCTGGAAACTTAAGGACTGTGCAGAAGTGAGAAGGAGTGGCCAGCAAAACTTAGCAAGTGTCAGTGCTGGAGGAAGATGGAGATGTATATACGTTGGAGTGTATAGAGGTCCCAGATAAGCTGTAAAGATTCTTGGGCATCTCATCCTCAACCCTATCCTATCCAAGTTTAAATTCCTAATAAAACAAAAAAACAAAACTCCAGCCTGTTAAGTGACTTTGAGTGTATAGATAAAGGTGGTTGAGGGCAGGGTGATTAGTTGAACCACAACTTCCAGCCACTCTCAAGGGAGAACATGGCTACAGTAGGAATGTTGCGATCTGTAGTTTGTCACATGTGCTCGGTCTGCTAATGCTTGCACTGCCAGCAAACTCAACGTTTAGTCACCTTGTCTGCATAGGTGAAGGGTTGCCCTTCAAAAACAGTGTCATGCAAAGAAACCTGTGACAGTAACGAACACCTCACGAGCAGCCCAAATCGTGTATGGGAAGTGAACTTTAGTGAAAGGGTGCTGCAGGATGATGTGAGAGTGGAACCCGTGTACTACACACCTGACTCAACGCCCTAGTTGAGAAGTCCTGGTTGAGGTCGAGAACTTATAAAAAAATTGTATCTGTTAAAACATGACCTAACCTGCCCCTTGATGCAACTGCCCAGCTGGTGAAGATGCAAGCCCTGCATTGTGTGTTTTTTGTTGGCTTGTTCCCGCAAATCACCGTAGCTGTACAGCAGTCACGGGAACGTTTGGAGTGAGCGCGCGCACACCGCTGGAGGCGCGCTCACTGGCTAGTGGGGAAGCCAATCAGCGGGTGGGGCGAATTCGATGTCCGCTGGCCACCCACGATTGCTCCCGAGACACTGCAGAACGGGGATCTGCAAGTGTAAACAAACAGATCCCCGTTCTGATCCCCGTCTGTTCCCACTGATTGGGAACAATGATCTCTCTCCTCTCCTCCAGGCAGCCCAGCTCCCATACAGTTAGAAACACCACAGAGGGAACACATTTAACCCCTTGATCGCCCCAGGTTTAACACCTTCCCTGCCAGTGACATTTATGCAGTAAACAGTGGGAGTCAGTACACAGATATTGCAGTCAGTACACAGGGAGCCAGTACACAGGTATTGCAGTAAGTGCATAGGGAGCCAGTACACAGGTATTGTAGCCTGTACACTGGGAGCCAGTACACAGGTATTGCAGTCAGTACACAGGGAGCCAGTACACAGGGAGACAGTACACATGGAGCCAGTACACAGGTATTGCAGTCAGAGAAACAGGGAGCCAGTACACAGGTAGTCAGTACACAGGGAGCCAGTACACAGGTATTGCAGTCAGTACACAGGGAGCCAGTACACAGGTATTGCAGTCAGTACACAGGGAGCCAGTACACAGAACAGCAGTAGGGTACGGTACCTCAGGGGAGTCTCCCACACGGCCGGTCGGTGGGTATAACAGACATGCTGTGCTGGACACTTTCAGTCCAAGTACCATCACGTCTACCAGTCCTGCCCCCACCCCCTAGACCTGCCTAATCAGTCACTGGCTGGAGGCCAGTGACTGAGGCCATAGCCAATCAGTGTACATATGTGCGCTTCGGTGGTGCACATATATGCACTTTAAAGGCCGACCAATGGGCTTTGGGACTTGCTGTCAAAAGACCTATGTTTTTTTTTTCTCAGAATTCAGTGGAGGGAGGGCGGCGCACAAGCGCCCTCTATGGAGGTGCCACCACTGTTATGCATTAAGATGAAAAACCTTCTGTGTGTAGCAGCCTCCCCAGCACTTCCTTAATACCTACCCTGAGCCCTTTCTCCCGCCAGCGATGTCCACGATCCCCTCAGCCGTCCAGTACACTCCTCCTGATTGACTGAGACACAGCAGCGGTGGACGATTGGCTCCCGCGGCTGTCAATCAAAGTCTGTCAGCCAATCAGGGGAGAGGGGGGCAGGGTCAGGTCGGGGCTCCGGGGCTGAATGGATACATGGAACTCTGATTCAGCTCGGGTACCCCCATAGAAAGCTGTAGGCTAAGGAGGCACTCGAAGGAGGGAGGGTCCAGGAGAGCAGAAGAGGGACCTGAGAAGAGGAGGATCTGGGCTGCTCTGTGCAAATCTAGCTGCACAGAGCAGGTAAGTATAACATGTTTGTTATTAAAAAAAAAAAAAAAAAAAAGCGAGCCTTTACAATCACTTTAACTAATTTAATCCAAAAACATTTACTGAATTATAGTTAACATGCAAATGCATATTAATGTTTATTTCTAAAAGAACAAACATGGTGCATTACTACAAAAAATTTAATTGGAACTCTTGTAGGTCACACAGGTAAAATATAGCAGAGACTTAGTATACCGACTCTCATTTCTAGGATAATAAAGACTTTCTGTTAAAATTAATGGAAAATCGAGGCTGTCCAGGGACAAGCAGATGACATGGGAGTCCTACAGATACCATATGGTAGCACAATTTTAGCTTCTATAATAAGGCCTGGAGGGCAAAAATATAATTTGAAAATGCTCAGCAACCCAGCTCTTTCATTAAAGGAAAAGTATAATCAATATACATTTTAATTTTGTTAGTAAATTTAAATATAATTGAACACTACAGCTTTACTCATTGAAAAGTTCTGGCTTGTTTGGCTTGCATGATAATAATGCATTTCTTCTTTACATTTTAGTCCATGTTGCCAGGTTATACCTAGCTGTAGTTGTCAACAAAAAAGGATTAAGTTGCTTACACATTATCATGGCTAATTAGGCTATTCTAGGCCTAACTGTCATGTGTACGAGTGCAAAACAGCCACCATGATGACAGTTTTAATTAGCATCTCTATACAAGGACGCTGAAAGCTTATCTGTGATTTGATGGGTAATACCAGATGTGCAACTACAGATCATAGAGCCTCATAGCAAAATTAGGATCACTTCCTTCCCTGTCCCTGCTCAAAGAAGGCTTTATTCATTGCTCAATGGGGAAAATTGCCACTTCAATCAATGGCTTATAGAGGGGTAGTTGTAGTTGATGATGTGCAATTTGCCACAATTACACCATTGCCACCAGTTCTCTGTTGCCCTCTGTCCTCTCCTACTCCTACCAGTTCTCTGTAGTCCTCGGTCCTCTCCTATTCCTACCAGTCCTCTGTTGTCCTCTGTCCTCCCCTACTCCTACCAGTCCTCTGTTGTCCTCTGTCCTCTCCTACTCCTACCAGTCCTCTGTTGTCCCCTGTCCTCTCCTACTCCTACCAGTCCTCTGTTGCCCTGTGTCCTCTCCTACTCCTACCAGTCCTCTGTTGTCCTCTGTCCTCTCCTACTCCTACCAGTCCTCTGTTGTCCCCTGTCCTCTCCTACTCCTACCAGTTCTCTGTTGCCCTGTGTCCTCTCCTACTCCTACCAGTCCTCTGTTGTCCTCTGTCCTCTCCTACCAGTTCTCTGTAGTCCTCTGTCCTCTCCTATTCCTACCAGGCCTCTGTTGTCATCTGTCCTCTCCTACTCCTACCAGTCCTCTGTTGTCCTCTGTCCTCTCCTACTCTTACCAGTCCTCTGTTGTCCTCTGTCCTCTCCTACTCCTACCAGTCCTCTGTTGTCCTGCTGTCCTCTCCTACTAAAGTACTTCCAAGGCTGGCCATACATGGAGCAAATTTCTTTTCTGCAACCACGGTTGCAGAAATTAAATTTGCTTGATTCCCCTATCAACACAGGCAGTGTTGATGCTGGAATCCCTCCCACTGGGCCATTGTCTTCTCCTGGTGGGAGAAGTCATTGCCGATGGGAGAAGACAGTAATTATCCTTAGCGGCTATAGCAGCCGCTAGGGATAATCGTAAGAGAATCCGGAAGGATGGTTGTACCCAAGTTCATTGTTCGATCAACTTGATACATTCAGCCTGCCCATTAAGTTTGAATCTCGGCTGGTTCCCGCTAAACCAGCCACAATTTGAACCGTGTATGGCCGGCCTTAGTTTACGGTAAACTAGGAAGTTTGAGTTTGCCGTTAGCTAGATTTGCCCTAAATGGTGTAATCTAATCAAGATTGTACCCAGTGTGGCACAAAACATTTAAGCCTATATTTTTTACACTGTAGCTCTGATTTAATAAAAACTTTCCTTTGCCTAGGCAGTTGACCTACTCATTTGGATGACTGGGAGGAGGGTGCATATTCTGATAACCCCCCCAAAAAAAAGGAGATTTGTTAGATATGCAGGTGGTGATAGGTTGCCTTGATTCATTTAAATATTTTTATGATATAAAGCTGTTTGTAAGTGGTTGAAATTGCCAGAAAATGTGCACGTGTGTGACACGGGAGTTCAGCGAACACACTTTTCTAGTGCAGCTGGTGGAGTAATTTTCTTGTCAAAGTAAATTTATCATAACATAGCATAGCAGATCATTTGGAAAATACACACATAGAATTAGCAGGAATATGTAATAAATTTACTTACATCAAAGGGTGATATTACATGACTCTCCCCAAGAGGCTCTGAGGGAACTCTGGTTTTTGATAAAAGGATACTTTAAATGCCATGGTTTTTAATTTACATTTTTCACTTTTTTTAACTCATTACTGCTGATCTCCTCCAATTCTTTCAGTCACTTCATACACTCACTCCATTGTCAACTACACATCATTGCTCTCCAGCATCTTACTGATAGTCCTGATAGCTACAAGCTAGCCCATGTCCGTGCAGTGTGACAGCACAGACATTTTAATACTCCACCAGGGTGCATGTGACAGGTTGACTATGCAGAAGCACATTTGGGAGACAGTTGTCACCCTCTGACACCTTCAAGCGCCTGAACAAGGAACTTTAAGTCAGGTATTTTAAGGAAAGATGCATATCAACATGTTAAAGCTTATATGAGATTTTAGTGATTATGCTTAGTTTTACTTAAAGCGGTAGTAAACCCGCTGCTAAAAAAATAAATAAAAAAAAATCCTGCAAGACAATAGCATAATATGTTAGTATGCATCGCATACTAACATATTATGAAATACTTACCTTAGAACGAGGCCCCCGATGCCCGAGTCGGTCAGCGCTAAGGACGCTGACATGTTTGTCCTCTTCTGTCTTCCGGGTACGCGGCTCCGGCGCTGTGAGTGGCCGGAGCCGCGTGATGTCACTCCCGCGCATGCGCGCGGGAGCTCTTCGCTCCGGCAGCCAGCTCTGAGTTGCCGGCCGCCTCGGCCGGATCGTCAGAGCGCATGCGCCGCTAATGTCAGCGGCTGCATGCAGGGCGAATATCTCCTAAACCATGCAGGTTTAGGGGATATTCTTTTTACCTACAGGTAAGCCTTATTATAGGCTTACCTGTATGTAAAAATAGCTTTGCGGGTTTACTACCGCTTTAAAGTCTTACTAAACCTAGGACCCTACATTCACTATATCTGGTTTCCCACAGTACACAAATCATGAACATGCAATTATTTTAGTAAATATAAACAGCTAAATACCTTTTTTCATTAGCAGTATATAGCAGTCTTGTGACTTCTATTAGTGCATGGTTAAGTAGGAGGTGTTTTCATACTGCATTAGCTATCCTATCAGGATGCAGGACCCCTGGCCCTGTGCTGATCACATGCACTCTCCCAAGAAAAAAAAAAACATCTAGCAATACACACCAAACTGAGCACGTGCAGCTTGACTCCAAAGGCTCTCTCTTATCCAGACACATTTTGGAGTCAGTGGAAGAAGGGAAGGATCTGTGCATGCAGGACCAAACAGTCTTTTTACACAATGCGAAGGATTAACTCCTTAGGTTCCACAGTGAGTATAACAAGCATGCTTTACTGCATATGCAGATTGATTTTACTGTTGTGGGTTTAGTAACACTTTAATGTGTGTCAATAGTTGAAATGTACTGTAAAGTCATTATTATTTTCCACATTGTCTTTCAATTATTTCTAGCCTAATCCTGTTAACCTCCCTGGCGGTATGATTATGTCAGATTTTTGGTGCTGAAAGCGGTACGATTATTTTGCATGGAAATTTGGCGTTTTATATTGTAGGCCTGTAATTCTTAGGAAAAACTCACTTAAATCTGTCCAAACAAGAGTCTAGTAGACATCCCGGGTATGATAAAGTTTGAAAAATGAAATCATAAATTATAATATAATAAATAACTAAAAATAAGTATCAAAAATAATAACGTAATAGTAATAAAATGTATTCAATAATGTAATCAAACCAAAAACACTGAAATTTGCTCAGTTGCAGGATTGTCGCTATCGTCACTTTCAGTGTCTGATGATAAATTTCCCCATAAATCAGTATCACTCAATTCTGCAAATCATTCTTATTTACTATCGCTGTTTTCTAGCTGATCAAAAACTACTTTTGACGTAAAGGGACACTTTTTGGTTGCCATGGACATTCTCATGTTTCCAGGCAGAAAGAATTACATAAATAATATAAAAGTGCATGCAGGGCTCTGGGCAAACCACTAGGGACAAAGGGGATGTGAAATTATTTCATACAGTAATGTAATTTGTAAGATTACAGTGTACTGTATGTGCTGTGTGTGTTTCACTTTTTGAATTTCCCGCCGGTCTCCGTCCCCGTGCGACGCGACGCTCACAGGGAACGGAGCCCGGCACACAGAGGCATCGGGCGGAGGACAGAGCCCGCAGACATGGCGGGGGACATCGCTGGATCCAGGGGACAAGGTGAGTAGCGCTGCCTGGATCCAGCAATGCAATCCCGAGTGTGGCTCGGGGTTACCGCTAATGGTACTGAAATTCCACCCCAAGCCACACTCGAGAATACCGCCAGGGAGGTTAATCTAAATAATCTTGCGATTTGTAAACTTACTTTGTGAAGACCCCCACACATTTAATTCCTTGAACTCTGTGACACATATCCATTATACCCTGTCACACATTTCACAGAGCCTGCCTACTTACCTAGAGAGGTGATGGGTAGAGAAGGTTCAGGTGGCGAAGTACAGAAATCACTGTTTGCATGCAAAGTACCATGGGATATGTAGCCCTTAGAAATCGAAAGCGGACAGCAGAGGAGAAGCTGCCAAGCATGCAGGGAATCCAGGAAGTTGTGGAAGGAGATGGCCAGCAGACAGGCAGAACTCACAACATGAAAGGACATTTTTTAAGTAATCTTATATTGGATTATCAATAATAACTATTGCTTGTTTTGTTATTAAAATACTGATTTTACAAAATGAATGTGTATGTTGTCACCTTAGAACTCCTGTAAACTGAAAATGTTAAAAATCCTCAACCATAACTTTTAGCTACCTGTAATTATATGCCTAGATAAATATTTCCATGGCATTTGCTGTTTAATACTGAATTGCTCCTTAATCCTTCTGTCACCACTATTCCACCTTCAGAAATATGCCTTCCTTATTTTTATTATCATCTCCACCTTCATTAACCTCTTCTGCTGCAGCTTCTACATTTACTTGTACCTGCTCCTCGAAGTCAGGTACCGCATAGGGAATTGTCTAATGCTCAGAGAATTATGTAGCATATGTCTAGTGTTATGTTAACAGCCCAGGATAAACACCGCGCACTTGTCAGAAACAATATACTAAGTATGGCGATTACATGCCGGGTATTATATATGACACATGATCTCAATATTATAGGTGTCTTATTTCATCAGGCTTTGAAGAATAGAGGTATTCCAGAAATAACTGACACCGATTTCTTACTAAGACTGCCTTTGCTTCAGTTCTTAAAGAATGCAAAAGTTATAGTTCAACCAACCATCCGCTGGTAACATAATACGGATCTCCTACAGTGAAATTCTATTGTTTGCATGGGAAGAAAAAGTACATCCCCAAAATATGTGTACAATTTCGCCTTATTTTGACCTTTTAAAAATGCTGCATGTACAGAAAGATACCAGTTGATCCTGGCAGGAATTCAGTGAACTTCTATGTGTCACACAGACCGCAGACTGGGCTTGTTTTCTTATCCCAGGTTCCATTCACTGTGAAGCACACCTCAGCTCACAGTCTTGCAATTCTATAAACAGGCAGTGCATGTCTTTTTGTAGTTTGTTGATGATTGAACTTGGGTAGAGTGTGGAGTGAGCCTTGTAATACTCCAAATTTGGAATACACGGTAATGCAGAATACATTTTTACTGTGACGGTCTCTTAGAGGGAACCCTCTCTGGAGGCCAGAGATAAATGCAGCTCAGGGGACTCCAATGCAGGAGAAATAAATGCCTAAACCAGCAAATCCTAATCAGTTCCCCAAAAGTTAGCAAGGAGCAGTTTTCATGCAGTACCAGACAGCTTCTGTACTGTTTGCCTCCAGGTCAGATCCTCTGTGGACTTCCTGCAAACTGCTCCCAGAAACTTTGGAAGTGGGACCTTAGCTAAATGAACTGCAGCTCAGGGGACTCCAATGCAGGAGAAATAAATTCCTAAACCAGCAAATCCTAAGCAGTTCCCCAAAAGTTAGCCATGAGCAGTCTTCATGCAGTACCAGACAGCTTCTGTACTGTTTGCCTCCAGGTCAGATCCTCTGTGGACTTCCTGCAAACTGCTCCCAGAAACTTTGGAAGTGGGACCTTAGCTCTCCCTGAGCTGGGACCCAGATGGCCTCTTCTTCTCTTCAGCTAAGTAACCATGGAGGGCCACAGCCCTAAGGCTGGGTCTTCCCCCCACAGGACAAGTTTCTGCTGTTCTAGGCCGAGTCTATTTATACCCACCTCAGCCCCCTACTAGTCATTCTTCCTGCTAGGGATTGGCTGAAGCTGTATGAATATGCAAGTGAGGATCTGCCTCTTTGATACACTAAATTCTGAAACCTACCAAAAATCAGTGGAAAGCAGAAGAGCCTGCAACCAGCAGTACCCAGAGCAGCCAAAAACAAACTTCTTTCCACTGGCTACAGAGACACCCAAAAACAAAATTTTCCACCACTTCTAGCAACCTAACTAGGAGGGTGCTACAGACGTTTCTGTTTAGTGAAGAGCCAAACAGCCCTTGGTTTGGTTCGGCAGGGGTTCCCTGAACTTCAAAGAAGTTTGGATCTCAAACCCCATTGAAATCAATGGGAACCAAATCTCTCAGATTAAAAATGCCCATTTTCTGGGTTAATATGGAAGACAGTGTAAAAAATAGCATGGAGGGGTAGACACTGGGGAACATGTACTGTTGCGAACATAAATTGTAAAAAATTCAATGGAGCCAAGATAAGTAATTTTGTAGCATTCACATGTACAAAGGATAAAAGGTTTGTGCACGCTTTTTTAAGGAAGCTGGCAAAGAATGTAATTTGCTGGCAATTTAAACACTTTCATTTTTCTAGTGTAAATTTAATCTCCTGTAGCGCCTAGTTTGGGTGTTAGTGAGTGTCTATAGTTTGGGCTTTCTCTGCTTAACAGGAGAACAGATAGGTTGTCTGCTTATCAGAGAGTCTTGATTTGAGTAAGGTCTGCTCAGTGTGCTCTGGTGCTGATTTATGTGGTCTGGAGAGTTTAACACTGTCCAGTAGTATGGGTTCCTATTGGACAGTGGGAGGAAAACCCAGCCAGTGACAGCATGTATGTGGATGCAGTTCTTACTAATTAACAGGGGAGGTGCCCCACTGCATTTTGGGTGAATACACCCATATAAAAAGGAGCACATGGGCTCAAGGACAGAAGTTCCTATCCACCCAGGCCTCAGGGGTGGAGGTGTGTGATCAGCTCCTGGCTGCTAGGCTTGAGGCCTATCCAGGAGCCTGTTGGTTGCTGGGCCTGGTCGAGGCCTAGCTGGAGTTGCTGAAGCTACAGTCCAGAGTTCCTCTGTAAGCTGACTGAGGGTGGACGTCCCTGGATCCTGTCTGGTATCACAGAGGCAAAGTGTCCCTTGGAAGCTGGAAGAGAGCTGCCGGCTGTCCTGGGACATGGTGTGAGTACAGACCCCCAAAGGGATCCCTGAGACTGTGTTGCTAGAATCCCCCTCCTGCTCCTCAAATTCAGCTAACTGGGTGTGTGAGCTAGAAAGGAAAGACTGGTTAGTGTCTTGAAGAAACAAAGTCCGGATTATCCTCTTCTGCTTAACCACTTGCCGACCGCCGATCGGCATCTGACGGCGGCAAAGTGGCTCTGTAAGGCAAACCGCCGTCATACGACGGCGGCCGCCAGATCACGCACAGTGAGCGCGCGCGCGCCGCCGGAGGCGCGCCCGCGCGCTCACTGTGTCCGGGGGGGGCCAGGGAGCGGGTGCGGCGGCTTCGATTGCCGCCGGCCACCCGCGATGCCCCCCCGGAGTGAAGGAGCGGAGGTCCGTGTATGTAAACACGGACCTCCGCTCTGTGAGAGGGGGAAGGGCTGTGATCACAGCCTTCCTTTACGTGAAGGCTGTGATCACTTCCCTTCCCCAGATAGTGCAGTCCCCCCACAGTTAGAACACGCCCAGGGAACACAGTTAACCCTTAGAGCGCCCCCTGCAGGTTAACCCCTTCACTGCCAATGGCATTTACACAGTAATCAGTGCATTTTTATAGCACTGATCGCTGTATAAATGCCAATGGTCCCAAAAAA
>BLSH010525708.1:359373-373811 GCA_018402905.1 Glandirana rugosa | reverse complement strand
AATAAGCTATCTGCTGAGAGGCATGTTGAGTCCATGGAATATTTTATATTTTGCCACAAGTTTCGGGGAAATTACTTTTTTTTTCAAAAAGTTCTCAATAAATGATAAGTTGCTAGAACATGCCATGGGTATATGTGAAATTACACCCCAAAATACATTCTGCTGCTTCTTCTGAATACGGGGATACCACATATGCGAGACTTTCTGGCAGTCTAGCCGCATACGGGACCCCAAAATCCAATCACCGCCTTCAGGCTTTCTAAGTGCGTAAAAAGGTGATTTTACTCCGCACTCCCTATCACAGTTTCGGAAGCCATGGAAATCCCAGATAGCACGAAAAATATAAAATATTCCATGGACTCAACATGCCTCTCAGCAGATAGCTTGGGGTGTCTACTTTCCAAAATGGGGTCATTTGGGGGGGGGGGGGTTGTGCTATCTGGGCATTTCATGGCCTCCAAAACTGACATAGGTAGTGTGGGGTAAAGGCATACATTTTTGCCCTTAGAAATCCTGAAGGTGGTGATTGGTTTTTGGGGTCCCGTACGCGGATAGGCTCCCAATAAGTCTCACACATGGGGTATCCCCGTACTCAGAAGAAGTAGCTGAATGTATTTTGGGGTGTAATTCCACACATACCCATGGAATATGTGAGCAATATATCATTTCAGTAACAACTTTGTGTAATTTTTTTTTTTTGGTCATCTTTCAATCACTTCTGACAAAAAAATAAAATATTCAATGGGCTCAACATGCCTCTCAGCAAATTCCTTTGGGTGTCTACTTTCCAAAATGGGGTCATTTGGGGGGTTTACTGCCCCTCCATTTTAGCACCTCAAGAAATGAGATAGGCAGTCATAAAATAAAAGCTGCGGAAATTACAGAAAATGTACCCTAGTTTGTAGACGCTATAACTTTTGCGCAAAGCAATAAATATACACGATTTGGCTTTTTTTTTACCCGAGACATGTGGCTGAATGCATTTTGGTAAAAAATTATGACTAAAATTTAGTTAATTATATTTTTGTAATAACATAAAGTTGAAAATATAATTTTTTTTCAAAATTCCCATTATATTTTTGTTTATATCGCAAAAATTAAAAAGCGCAGTGGTGAACAAATACCACCAAAAGAAAGCTCTATTTGTGGGAAAAAAAGGACGCAAATTTCGTTTGGGTACTGCATTGCATGACCGCGCAATTACCATTTGAAGTGGCGAAGTGCCAAATTGAAAAAAGGGCTCCGGTCCTAAAGCTGGGAATCCTTCCGGTCCTTAAGTGGTTAAAGTAAACAACTCAACACCAAGATCACTATATGGACCACTTATGTATTTGTACATGTTGATCATATCCCCCCCTTAATCTCCTCTTCTCAAAAGAGAATAAATTTGGTTCCTCTAATCTGTCCTCATAGCTGAGCTCCTCCATGCCTCTGATTAGTTCGGTTGCCCTTCTCTGCACTTTCTCCAGTTCCCCGATATCCTTTTTGAGAACTGGTGCCCAAAACTGAACTGCATATTCCAGATGAGGTCTTACTAATGATTTGTACAGGGGCAAAATAATGTGTCTATCTCTGGAGTCCATACCTCTCTTAATACAAGAAAGGATTTTGCTTGCTTTGGAAACCGCAGCTTGGCACTGCATGCCATTATTAAGCTTATGATCTACCGAAACCCCCAGATCCTTCTCCGCTATGGATTCCCACAGTTGTACTCCCGCTAGTATGTATGATGCATGCATATTCTTAGACCCCAAATGTGTTTGAACAGTTGTACCTAATAAAGTAGCCGGTGAGTGTATGTGGACACAATTTTGAATGTGGGAGGACTTAAACGGAGGAGCCAAAGAGCAGCAAAAATCAGAGAGCGAATAAAGAAACAAAAATTACTTGGCACCCAAATGTGCTGCAAGTCAATTGACCAAGATGCAGACGACCATTCATTGGATGAAGATTCCACAAGTAACTCGATGGCATTCAACTGATGATGAAATTCATATTTATGCTGCAACCTTTCTAAGACTGTTCATCTCCCAGCACCTTCTACCTCCTCGTCACGTCCATGGGAAGGTAAAGGTGTCAAGTAAATAAAGGCTGGTGTAGAGAGTGTTAAGTTAAAATAAACTTTTCTGCCACTGTTACTGTTTCGCAAACCTTTAATGGTGATGGCTTCGCAGTACTTCCCGGAAAACTGCCAGGTAGACAACACATTGTAGCACTATATCTGTACTTACAAACTGAAGTGATAATGATGCTCATTTTTCAACTGTGTTAGTGGCAGATAATACTCTACTTTAGAGTTTTCCCAGTGAATATAATGTCACTGTTCTAATATCTTGAGAATACTACAGCTTTGTGGGTAGAAAAAAATAGAGAAGTTAGGTCTGTGCCTTGCATTGCAGTAAATATACCAAGAGACTTGATAAACTTTCTTGGGAAATAAATTCATTATTTAGTCACAGAGTCATTAGAGAACATTAGAGTTGCTTTGCAGCTACAGCATTGTGAGCCGTCATGTTCGATAAGTGCTGACAGAGCGACCTGTCATTAGCTGTGAAGGTAAGGCTAACATCTTTCATCAGTTCATGCCGTCTTGCTATCACCTGCAAATTGCCAGCATCTGTTAAGACCGCTCTAACATTTTATTAAAAAGTATACATTTTTAAATTCTACTTTCACCCTTTTGTTACTTTTTCTTCATGCAAGACATTGAAAAATTCAACTTTGTAAATAGTATTTTATCACCTTTTATTTGAGACAAGAAATCGATCTGCATTCAACCCTTAACAGCCTGGTTTGCAGATACCTAATTATCCATACAATTTGTTTGATCCTCCAAGTGGACTGACTTACAACCTGAAGTGAACCCTACACAATTTTGAAACGATTTACCTGTAAAGCCTCGTACACACGGGACGACGATCGTATACAACAGGTTGTATGAAAGATCATTGTATGCGATATCGATTGTTCATATGCTCAATTAGAACAGCCAACATACGACGGTCGTACAAGGGGAGTTGTATGAGCAGACTAGAAAACATGGTCGTACCAACAAGCGCTAGGGTTGCCACATCATCCCTTTAATCCAGGACACATATGAATTACACAGGTTCTGGGGCTAATTTAATGCAGACAAGGCACCAAGTAAGTTTAATTACCACCTTAATCAGCCACAGAACCTGTGCAATTAATATGTGTCTTGGATTAAAAGGATGATGTGGCAACCCTAACAAGCGCTCGTACGAACGTTGTATCGTGTGTACAGAGAAGTTGGTCCAACAAGTTGTATTGTGCAAAACACGCATGCTCAGAAGTCAGGAACGGCCGGATGCTAATTACATGCACCTGAACTTTCTTTCTTTGGTCATATGATCGTGTAGTGCAGTTATGCCTCGTACACACGGGACGACGATCGTAAGTACGATCGCCGCAAATCGTATGTTGCATAATGTAACTTGCATACTGACTGCACTACACGATCGTACGAGCACAGAAAGAACGTTCAGGTGCATGTAATTAGTTCCTGACTTCGGAGCATGCATGTTTTGCACAATACAACTTGTTGTACCAACTGCTCTGTACAGACGATACAACGGTCGTATGAGCGCTTTCTAGTTTGCTCATACAACTCCCTTGTTCGACTGTTCTAATCGCACATACGAACGATCGATATCGCATACAACGCTCGTTAGTACGACCTGTTGTATACGATCGTCGTCCCATGCGTACGAGGCTTTAGTATGCAAGTTACTTTATTCAACATACGATTTGAGACGATCGTAAGTACGATCGTCGTCCCGTGTGTACGAGGCTTTAGTATGCAAGTTACATTATCCAACATACAATTTGAGACAATCGTAAGTACAATCGTCGTCCCATGTATACGAGGCTTTAGCAGACTTCAGAGGATGTGACTACCTGTATTAACCATAAAACCTCCTCTGTGATTTACTTTTATTGTTGGGTGGGTGGGGGTGGTTGGGGTATCTTTCTTGACTTTATGCTCTGCTACTACCATTTCACCTTTCAGGCCTCATACACATGGACGTTTTTTGACGCCGGCGTTTTCTGTTATTTTTTGCAGCTCTCCATGTTAGACAATGGCCCCATAAAAACGCCTGCGTTTTTTAACTGTAGATGGCGTCGGCGTTAGTGAGCTGTAACTAGAAACCCACGGCCATCGCGTTCTGAGGCTGTAACGTTTTGGCGTTTTTTGTTGATAGTAAGGTACTTCAAGCCTCCAAATGGACTGATCAGCTACTTCTTGCATCATGAAGTGAACCATACTCTATCTGAAACTTTTTTAAAGTAAAACTCCTAAATATAGACAGACTCCAGAAAATATCTGCAGCTACCTAAAATAGCCAGAAAATTGAAAATTTATATCAAATACTTACCGTAAATTTTCCTTTCCTGATAGACTCCATGGCAGCATACGTGTGGGTGGCTCCTCCTCCGCAGCTACCCCATAGGACTCCTTTCCCATAAATATTTGCTCTACCCAGCATGCCACGTTCCGTAACTAGCCTACTCCGGCATTTGGGAGGGTATGGAGTCTATCAGGAAAGGAAAAGTACGGTAAGTATTTGATATAAATTTTCCATTTTCCTGACATACTCCATGGCAGCATACGTGTGGGAAATAACTCGCTACACACACACGGGTGGGAAATGCTGATAACACAAAAGGTTTAATTATTATTGACAACACTTGAACTCCAAAATTCACAGAAGACTGAGCAGCAGGTTCAACACAATAATGTGCCATAAAGGTGTGTATAGACGACCATGAAGCTGCTCTGCAAATCACTTCTGGTGCAACATGACGCGAAGCTGCCCATGAGGCTGCCATTACTTGAGTAGAGTGCGCCGTCACTGCCTCAGGAGGAGCCATGCCCTTAGATCTGTATGCCCACTGTATGGTCTGCACAATCCATGTTGATAATGATCTGGTTGAAGCTTGTAAGCCATTATTCTTCCCCTGGAACAGAACGAAAAGATGCTCCGATCTGCGGAAAGGAGCCATAGCCTCCAGGTATCGTCTTAGGAAACAAGCCACATCCAGAGGGTGGACTCCCCCATCAACTGCTGCTTTGAAGGTAGGGAGCACGATCTCTTGATTTTCATGGAAGACTGAGGTTACCTTTGGTCTTGCACCCAGCATGGGAACCAACACTGCTCTATCAGGAAAAAATGTCAAAAAGGGTTCCACTGATCCCAGGTCTCTAAGTTCCGACACTCGCTTGGCTGATGTAATTGCCACTAGAAACACCGTCTTCATGGTTAATTCCTTCAAAGACATAGGTTCTGGAGAAGTGGAAACTTGTTGCGACAATGCATCCAGGACAAGGGAAAGATCCCATTTGGGAAATCTTGGTTTCCTCTGAGGCTTAAGCCTAACTGCACCTTTGAAGAACTGATGAATCAGACCATTTCCAGCCCATGAAACACCAGTGAAAGTGGAAATAGCCGAGACCTGGACCCTAAGTAAGCTGACCGAAAGGCCCAGGTCTGCAGAAAACTCAGAACATCCGTGATGTTTGGAGCGCTAGCAAGGCCAGGTCTTGTACTCATCAGGGCTGGCCCAAGACATTGTGCTGCCTGGGTCCAAGAATGAAATGCTGCCCCCCCCCCAAAAAAAAAATCACGCCCAGCAAATGGCCCCCACATCCATTATTTTATCCAGTATCATGATAATTAAAACTAAAATTTAATTTATCGGGAAGTCAGATTTACATGCAACAGCACCTTGTCTATATGCAAAATTATATGACATACCACTATGTTCAATTCCAAGGGGCGGGTAGGGGCAGTCTAGAGTAGTATAGGAGCAGGCTAGGGTAGTATAGGGGCATGCTAGGGTACTATATAGACAGGCTAGGGTAGTATAGGGTCAAGCTAGGGTAGTATATAGACAGGCTAGGGTAGTATAGGGGCAGGCTAGGGTAGTATAGGGGCAAGCCATGGTAGTATATAGACAGGCTAGGGTAGTATAGAGGCAAGCTAGGGTACTATATAGACAGGCTAGGTAGTATATGGGCACGCTAGGGTAATAAATGAGCATGCTAGGGTAGTATATGGACAGACTAGGGTAGTATAGGGACAGGCTAGGGCAGTATAATGGCAGGCTGGGGGAGTATATAGACAGGCTGGGGCAGAATAGGGGTGGACTAGGGTAGTATAGGGGCAGGTGGAGCGGCAGTTGTCGTCATGACACACAAAACTGCTGGAAAAAAAATCTTGGTAGTCAATTTACTGAGTAAATAGTAGAGAAGGAGAGGCAGCTTTGGTTCAATTTGCTGCTCCCCTCAAAGTGCTGCCTGGGTCCAGTGGACCCACTGGGACCCATGGTAGGGCCGGCCCTGGTACTCATATGGAGCGAGAATTTTGCCCAAATGCGCTCATAGACCCTGTTAGTGCTTCCCCTCCTGGCATTCATGAGAGTTGCAATAGCTTCTTGAGGGCAACCTAGGACTTCCAGCCTTCTCCTCTCAACGACCAGGCCCTGAGGTGTAGATATGCTGGATAAGGATGCAGAACTTTCCCTTGAGACGGAAGATCAGGCCTGACCGGAAGGGGAACCGGATCCCTGAAGCTGAGAAGCATGAGCAAGGGGAACCATGGTCTGTTCGGCCAGAAGGGAATCACTGCCAGGACCTCCACAGGCTCCGACCTGAACCTCCGCAAGAACTGAAGTATCAGAGGAACTGGAGGAAGCGCATAAGCTCTGCGGAATCTCCACTGATCTGAGAGTGCATCTATGCCGTACGCTTGGGGATCTCGATACCTCGCATAGTACCTACCCAGCTTGTTGTTGCATGCTGAAGCGAACAGGTCCACTTCTGGGCGTATCCCCAGCGTCAGGATCCACTTGAAAACCTCCTCGTGCAGTGACCACTCGTTGTTGTTGAGCCGATGTCTGGACAGAAAATCTGCCTGAGAGTTCTGTATCCCCGGAATAAAGACTGCAGAGATGTTGACAAGGTTTTCTTGCGCCCAATCCATTATTGGCTGTACTTCCCTCAACAGTGACCCGCTGTGGGTCCCCCCTTGTCTCCTCACATAGGCCACTGCCGTTGTGTTGTCCATTTTGAGCATGACCGAGGGATTCTTTATTAGATGTTGAAAGGCTAGTAAGGCCTTGAACGCTGCTTGCAGCTCCAGGATATTGGACACTATCTCCCAAGAGGAAAAGTCCCACTTGCTCTGGGCTATCTCCGACTGACAGTGGGCCCCCCAGCCTGTGCTGCTGGCATCCGAGGTTATCGTTACCCACGTGATTGGCTTCAGGGAGTGGCACTTGGAGAGATTCGATCTCTGAAGCCATCAATAGAGAGAATCTCTCATGGACACTGTTATCCTTATACGCTGCGACTTGTTGTGCGATCTCCACTGCTGCAGAAATCCCCTCTGAAAAGGACGCATCCTCCACTGAGCCCATTTCACCATTGGAACGGATGCTGTCATTGTCCCAATCACCCTTGAACAGTGGAGGGCTGACAACCATGGGGATAAGAGGGCTTGATGCACTCGATCCCTAACCACCTTTGATTTTCTCTTTGGGCAGAGAGATGGTGCCTATCTCCGTGTTGAAAAGCGCTCCTAGGAAAATGAGGGACTGAGAGGGT
Source organism: Glandirana rugosa (assembly GCA_018402905.1). Lineage (NCBI taxonomy): Eukaryota > Metazoa > Chordata > Amphibia > Anura > Ranidae > Glandirana > Glandirana rugosa. Next base: position 366,184 of record BLSH010525708.1, on the reverse strand, counting down.
TGCAGATGACTCTTGTCAACCATCCGAACTCTTCCAAGGTGTTGATGACCATGTCCCGATGAACCAGCAGCTGTTCTTTGTCTTGGGATAGCAGAAGGAGGTCGTCCAGATAATGATACAGGCGAACTCCCCTGACCCTCAACAGTGCTACCACTGCTAGCAGAACCTTGGAGAACACCCTTAGTGAGGTGGTCAGGCTGAATGGAAGGCAGGTAAACTGATAGTGACACTGGCCTACGACAAACCGCAGGTAGCACTGGAATTCTGCTGCTATCGGGACATGGAAATAGACGTCCTTGAGATATATGGAGATCAGCCAATCCCCTAGCTGCACTGCCTGTTGAATAGAGTTTAGAGACTCCATCTTGAACCTTTCCTTTTTGATGAACTGATTGAGATGAGTTAGATCGATTACAGGTCTCCAAGAACCGTTTTTCTTTTGGATTAGGAACAAGGGGGAGTACATCCCTTGACCCTTCTCGTCGTCCGGAACCGCCTTGACTGCTCCAGAAGTGTTTCTACATATGCAAAAAGAATCTCTCTCTTTTCTTTTGAAGAGGGAATGGTTGTAGGAGTGAACCTTAACTTGGGGCTCTTGCTGAACACCCAAGAATGACCTGTGGATACTGTCTTGACTGTCCAATGGTCGAGAATTGAGGCCGCCCAGACATGTCGTAAGTGACGTAGACGAGCACCCACCGGGCATGCCTGAGCGGGCCCAACCTCAAAAGGACTTAGATGGTCCTTGTCCACTTGCGGAGCTGCCTTTTACGGTTTTCTGGTTCCCTGACCTTCTTGTTCTCCAAGGCCTGCCAAATTCACGCCCAGGCTTATAGCTGCAGGCTTCTTTGCCCCGATCGAAACCTTGTTTCCTTGAAGCAGTGTGCTTCTGATTTGGCTGACGCCAATCCTGGGGAAGGAACCCCTTCCCTCCCGTAGCCCGAGTGATGGCCTTGTTTAGTTTATTCCCAAAGAGGGACTTTCCCTCAAAGGGAATGCGGCACCAAGCCTGCTTAGAGGCTGGGTCAGCACGCCATGGCCGGAGCCAGAGGGCCCGCTTGGCCGTGACTGAGGCTAACATCGCCCGGGCCAGCAGACGGATGATGTCGAGCGCTGCCTCCCCCATAAAGGCTGAAGCCATCCTCAATTCTTGAATAGGCGAATTTCTGGCCGCTTCAGTGGAGAACTCCGCCAAGGTCACCTCCACCTTATCCGACCAGACCTTCATGGCTTTGGAAAGCGTTGCGAATGCTAAGGATGGTTTACAAGCCATTCCGGCCATCAGGTACACCCTTCTGAGGTCTGTATCAATTCTCCTCTCCAGAGGGTCTTTGGAGGAGACAGTGTCTTCCAGAGGAAGCGTTACATACCTTGCCAGTCTCATCAAGGCTGCATCCACTAGTGGAGCTACTTCCAGCTCCTTCACATCTTCCTCCTTGAAGGGATATAGTTTCTGGACTTTTGAGGCTAGTGAGCCCCTTCTTTCCACCCTACTCCACTCATCCGAAATAATTCCGCCCAGCTCTGCTAAGAAGGGGAAGTGAGGGCGTTCTTTGCTAAGTTGTTTGAACAACTTTTTCTGTTTTGGAGGAGATACGGCTGGGTCTTCCAAATCCAACGCTTCTTTTACTGCATTGACCAAAGATGGCACTAGTGCGTACCTAAATCCTACCTCAGGTATCTCTTCCTGTGATTCACTGTCTGAGGCTGCATTCATACAGGGGTGATCCCTGTGTGAATGCAGCCTGTGGCCAATCAGATAAGGGAGGGAGGGGCTTGCCCCAAACATAAATTCTATTCTTTTCACTGTAAAGTCGCTTGCATTAACATGGGGATCCGACTCTATGGGCACAAGTCGGATAGAATTTGCCTTGAGTTGCGCAGGAACTTTTTTCTGAAGTCGGAGCAACTTAGTAGCGTACATTAAGACGGCTCCCATTAATTTCAATGGGATTTCAGATGTCAAGCGACCTGGGGCGACTTGAGGCTACTCAAGTCGGAGCAACAGTCGCCCCTGTGTGAATGGGGCCTAAGTGAATTGAAGACTGCTGGTCAGGCTGAAAGGGATCCAGATCATCCCCATCACTCCCAGCTGCTAGGGATTTTGGTGGATCAACTGGAGGCATACGGGGCTGCCGAGCCTCTCTCTCTAACAGGGAATCATTCACAACTCTTCTATACCACAACCACTAGCCTAGCATTTGGCTTGGGGTTGCGGCATAACCCCATTCACTTGAATGGGTCACATTCGGCAGCAATACTGCTGTATTCCACATTTTGTAGTGCCACGAAGCAAAGCATATGTACAACCCTGTCTGGTTGCCTTGCAGTCTAATTTTACTGCCCCCTTCCCCCCATGCAACCGTAAGCCTAGGGATAAAGTATAGCTTTTTTAGTTATTTTTTAACAATGCATGTAAAATAGTAAATATAATCAACTTTTGTTAATGTATTAAGAGAATCTTGTTTGTGTTTATAGTTAAAAATTATCCAAAGACAGATGCAGCCTCTGGATGATGGGTAGCCATGAAGCAAGTGATCTGGACTACCTAGGATAGGGACTGAGAACAGCAGTGTCCTATTAGTGCCAAGAAATGTGATTAGGTAATGCTGACATGCAGGGCCGGGACAAGTGGAGGGCAAGAGGGGCACAGTGGTATCATGTGAGGTGGGAGGGCACCACGAGGAGGTTGGGGGGAGGAGATTTGTGCTGGGAGTGGGAATTTGGGGGGCGGCAGGGGATGGGAATTGTTCTATGAGGGAAAATTTGAGGAGGTGTATTAGAAGTGGTGATTTGAGGGGATTTGTGTTGGGAGGGGGGATGGAGGAAGATGATTTGTGCTAGGAGGGGGAATTTATGGGGGTTTGTGATAGGAAAGGTAATATGGAAGGGGTGGAGAGGATTTGTGCTAGGAGGGGATTTTTTTTATTTGAAGGGGGGGGGGGGTTGTGCTAGCAGGGATGATTGGGGGGATTTGTGATGGAATGGGGGATTTGGAGTGGGGGGAAAGGATTTGTGCTCAGAGGGGAATTTTGAGGGATAGAGTACTTGAACTAGGAGGGGGGAATTTTTTTCTGGTGGAGGGGGGTGAATTTGTGCTGGGGGCATATGGGGAATGAGAGGATTTGAGCTGGGGGGCTGGGGGCAAAGATATGTGCTGGGAAAGGGATTTTTGCAGACACACAATGTTCATACATCCTGGAGGTGCAATTTGTCATGTTCCCCCTGGGCTCTAGATGAGCTTGCCCTGGCACTGCTGACATGTGCCCTTATCAATGTGCCATGGAAAGTTTGACAGGTCTGCTTTAACGCAGTTTATGTGGGCGACACTGGATTTTTACTGAAATATAATTCACTTCCCACTGATGTATACCAACCAATTTCTAATTTCTGCTCTGATTTTTGAAATTTTAAATGTTGTACACTGATTATAATTATGGAAAGGTGCCTAATATTGCCACATTGGGGGATAATCTCATAACTGTGAGCTCTCTCTGACGCTGATGATGAGCAATCAAACAGTTTAGAAAACTTGTCCAAATTGCTACTGTACACCCTGAAAAGTTAGGGCAGGAAATACTGACAGTTGCTTGCAGATGCAATCAGGTAAAGGGGGACGCAGTGGCCATTTTTGATCTCTGCATATAGTTGCTTCTATGTGTGCTTATTTACTTATCAGTAAAATTGTAAAACCGGTGGTGGTAGGAGAAAAAAGAATCACCAAGCCCAGCAAATATGCTACAGATTGAACTTGGATTTATAGGCTAAAGACAATGAAACCTAATACAATTAAAGCAATTTAGTCTTATGTTACAGATATTTGCTCGTTATGGCGTATAATTGTGTTGATTGTGTCTCGTCTCTCTTTCTTGATTAGCAAAGCATAAAAGACTGATGATCTGCTATGCTGTAGGTGTTTGATTTTTCAGATTCGGAATGTTCAAACAGATAATGTCATTGTGCTGAATGAGAACTGAATGTTACCATGTCTCATGCTGTGTTTTCTCAGCATGCCTAATGTGGGAGGATTGTTTTAATATTTATTACAATGACTTCATCTCTTGCTGGGTCTGCGGCAACATTTTTGCTCGACAAATCACCAGATAGGCTTGAAACTTGTTCATTATAGTGCACTGGGTAAAGTAACTGCAGCCATCAGAGAGTTTTTTTTTCTAATCAAAGTGCTCTGACAGCAGATTTGGATAGGCTTTAAAACTGAAATGACACAATAAAGCTTAAAAAGAGTGAGAAAAGAAATACATTTAGGGCCCACACAGACATATCCATTGTAGTGTGTTGTAGTAATGTAAGCTGACCAGATTTTTAACATGAAATCCGGGGACATATTTTTTTTACTAGTAATTGTGGCAATCAGCGACTTATAGCGGGACTGCGATATTGCGGAGGACAAATTGGACACCAAGTGACACTTTTGACACTTTGTGGGAACCAGTGACACTAATACAGTGATCAATTTGAAAAATATGCACTGTCACTGTACTAATGACACTGGATGGGAAGGGGTCATCATCAGGGGCAATGAAAGGGTTAAATGTGTTCCTAACCAGTGTTTTCTCACTGTGGGGGAGGTGCTTTTACAAAGGGAAGGCATAGATCCCTGTCCCGTCCCTGCTTTGGAGGAACACAGGATCAATGACTTCCATACTGACAAATCAGTGATCTGCTTTGTTTACACAGGCAGACTGCTGTTCTGCCTGTGAACAGAATGATCAGCAGGTACCAACAGACATCAGGTCCACCAGACCCGCTGATCGGCTCTGATACCCAGAAATGCAGGATCACATATATATACATGATCCTGCACAGTGCAACCATCTTGTAGCAGTAACTCTGCTATGGGGCGGTCGGCAACTGGTTAAGATCATCAGTATTATGATAAGACACAGGCAGCAGGCACTCTATTATGGCTCAGGCTGGCTCTGTCACAGTGTGTCACATGACATGGATGCTGGGTGCTGATACTTATGAACAATAGGTTAACAAAATCAGCACCCAGCAGCCATGTTATGTGACACTGTGCCAGTGCACTGCCAGCCAGAGCCATGATAGAGTGCCTGCTGCCTATGAGTTATGATACCAACCATTATGCCAGAGAGACAGACACAGTGCAATGTAGTCTATTCACAGACACCCCCAAAGCACACCGGTGTTGAAGCCTTGAAGGCATGCGCAGTCCCACGATCGGATTCGCTTCTCCTCTGTGCCTGCTGCTGGACACTGTCAGCTGAGCTCAGCGGCCCCTGTTCAAATCCAATCAAAAACAATCAAAGACAGAACTGGGGGCAGACTTGGTCCGGGGACAGTGCCCTCAATCCAGGGACTGTCCCCTGAAACCAGGGATGTCTGGTCACCCTATAGTAATGCAACGCACTGCAACAAACCGTGCATCAGGTCGCTATTCATTTTTAATGGTGCAAATGCGTTGCAGTGCACCACAATACACAGTGATGTACTACCATATGTTGCGGTGTGCTGCATCATGAAAAATAGTGCATGTCTGATTTTTGCTTTGTTTTGGGGCATTGGCAGCCCAATGGAATGAATGCCTTAAATCAATGCATCTTAACTCTGAGATGCTCTTGAGGCTCTCAAATTTAGAGTTAGGACAGCAGATAATACTGGGGTGCTGTGAAGTGGCTCTGCAGTTTATGTATATATTTGCAAATGTGTGCAAACTAAACCCCTGTTTTTAATGCATACTGTTAGACAGGATAATTTGGTTGGTTGCAGGCTGGTTGAGCTGGAAATATGGTTTTGTTTGACATGCATCACCCTTATTTTTTTATTTTATTTCAGGTACTTATATAGCGCCATCAATTACACAATGCTTTACATATACATTGTACATTCACATCAGTCTCTGCCCTCAAGGAGCTTAAAATCTAAGGTCCCTAACTCACATTCATACATACACATAGTAGGGCCAGTTTAGACAGGATCCAATTAACCTATCAGCATGTCTTTGGTATGTGGGAGGAAACCCATGCAGGCACAGGGAGAACATGCAAACTCCAGGCAGGTTGTGTTGTGGTTTGGATTCGAACCAGCGACCCTTTTGCTGCCAGGCAAAAGTACTATGCACTACACCACTGTGCTGCACCATGACCCTTCCATGTGTTCCTAGCTGCAAAGACCAGTTATAGGTGTGGGCAGTGGCAATTTGTTTTTATCAATGTATCTTAACACCTGACATAACATGTATTTGTTCATCTTGCAGATACATCTGTTTGTTTTTCCCATGCTGAGCATGGGCAAAACAACGAGTTTCATGTGCAAAATAAACAACTAAATATCAACTGAAAATTTCCAGTTCAACCCATAGCTTTTTTCACTGTCATTGTTGTGCTATAGTTTAAAAAATGACATACTGGACAACCACATTATTATTATCACATTGCTGGACAATCAGTGTTACTTACCTTCACTGTAGGTGGTGCGCCACAAATGTATTGATATACTGTATGTTGCTTATCTACTTGCGGGAGGGTATGTCCTCTCTAATAGCAAATTCCAGTAGGAAGCATATTGACTTAACCTGTGGCTTGACCCCAGCCAATACATTTGGGAACCTTGATGTCATTTTATCATTGCAAACTGAACATGGACAGACTTTTGAAGGTAAGCCTAATTTGTACACAGATGCTATCTGCAATGCACAAACAATAATTGACAAGACCAGGAAGCTTATCAATGAAATCCATAGCACGCCATTTTGCAGGAGCATGGGAAATGCTTTCCTAAAATGCTGCATGCACTATTTTTTAGTAAGAATGGCCCGAAGCAAAAAAAA
>BLSH010525708.1:309876-354157 GCA_018402905.1 Glandirana rugosa | reverse complement strand
AACAAAATCTTTTCTTCCGTGTCCGTAATAAAAAGGAATTGTCAGACGTCTTCATGTCAAGTCTACCGGTTTCCATTTTACAGTCGAAGTTCTATCTTCCTGAATCATCATACACCACTTACATTTCGACCAGAATCCTTTCGTATAAAGTCTCGTAGCGGTAGAAGATGTAGAAATCTTCCAATGAAGAACCCTAGACACGAAAATGTCCAGTCCTTTCACTGATATTCAGTAAAAATCGTGTCACGGACGTAAAAATTTTCAGACTCAGATTCTAATGGTTTGTTAAATAAAACGGCCTAACGGCCAATTTCCTCCATACGGTGTGCAGTGTCTTATTTTATTAGGATAAGTATAAGCATCAGGTCTACCCTGGGTCATGTAATTGACCAGCACATTCATCACAGAACTAACAATTACAATTGTCTAATGTGGCCATAAATGTTAAAAAAAGACTCAGACTTTTAAAAATGCAGGCACTGTGCTAAAAATGACTTATAGTCACTTTCCTGACCTGTAAAAGCACAGATCCCAAGAAGTAACCTTCTAAAGATGTAGAAGATGGCGATGCTCTGAAATATGCTTTCCTAAGACCAGCTTTACATTCACCACATACTACTAAGTCCTTCTATCTTGAAGCTGACATTTTACCTTTGGCCATCTGAACTGTACTTCTGCAGACTGTTAAGGAAAAATAATGCCTGTGCCTTCTTTTCTAAAACAAAAAAAAAATGATAAAAATAAAATAAACAGCAGAAAAGAATAATGGCATCAGGGAGGGTGGGTTTCTAGTTATCAAACTGACCCTGGAGATATGGAGGTATCTTCTTTAAGGATTGCCATATAATCTGGCCATATTTACCAGTCACAAAAAGCTACAATATCTCCAGTCTGCTCAATCCGAGACATGCCTGTTGGTCCTTTTCTTTTCTCATATGAGTTTTGTCAATGCAAACTTAGTCCCATAATACCCAAACTGATGCACTCTTCCATTCCTTCAACCTCCAAGACAGAACGTTATTTTCGGAACTAGAGCCCATTATTCCTCTGGCTTGAATTCTGGCAGTGGCCTCCATCATGAAAACCCCTATTCCTCGAGTCAAAACTCTGGTGCCATTTAATATCAGGACCAAGATTCTCTAATAGGTTCACAGCTGCAAATGCAACAGGTCGTACAGAGTTTTATAGGACGTTCTCCTTACTTTCTCATCAGTATTGATGCCCAGGAGCAAATTAGCACGATTTTATGGTTGCTTGTACCATCTGCACCCAAACATCTGGGAACACCTTTCCATGGATTTCATCACAGATTTCCCAAGCTCCAATGTCTGCATAGTCAATTGAGTTGTGGTTGACAGGTTTTGTAAAGTGGCATATTTTGTCTCCCCCTTCCACTTGTTCATTTGCTGTAGCCCTGGCATCGATCTTCATTTGGGAAATTTTTAGTCATGCCTTCTCATACCATTTTGGACACAGGAATCTAGTTCACTTCCCAGTTTTAAAGAGTGCTTTGTAAATCCATGGACATCTCTCTGCAATTCTTGTTCACTTAACCCTCAAATAAATAGCTAAACAGATGTTTAGATGTCCAAAGACAAACCTGTCTTTGGAACAATACCTCCAATCTCTCATCTCAGTCCACCACGATTACTGGATCTCTCTACTACTTTGGGCTGAGTTTGCTAAAAAAAACCTCTTCATTTCAGTCAGATCCAGAGAATCACCATTCTTCGTAGTCTATGGTAAGCATCCCATAGCACCAGCCCCTAACTCCCTAGCTAATTGTGTGCCTGCCCTAGCCTCTGCGATGCTTCTTTTAATGTATTTAGTCCCTGGTACAAAAGCACCTTCTCAATTCCACCTACAAACACATTTTCACTTTAAGTACCACATGGACTGTTAGCATTGTTAATGTTGTCAATTTATGTTCACTGGCAGCCTATGCATTTTTCCCTTCTATATTTAGCTTACTGGGACCACCCCTGACATCATGTCAGACTGTGCCCTGTATGCCATTTTGCACTTTATTAGGGGATATATAGTACCGCGGTTATAATTAACCATTTAGTCACTTTGCACTTTAAATTACTGAATTTCCTAATTTTTACCCAGTTAATTTTTGGAAGTCACTCACATTGAGATATGTTGCACTCTTGATTAGCGCCACACATTATTATCTGTGTTTCCTGAACCATGATTGGCCAAAAGCACGCAAAGTCATGTGCATGCTTTGGCCAATCAGCAGCCATCAATGCACTGCGATCTCGCAGTGCATTATGGGGTGCTCTGGAGCTGGTGAACTTCCCCACGAGCGCCGAACAAACGAACAGCTGATGTTCGAATCGAACATCAAGCCCATCCCTATTACAAACTATAAAAAAAGCAACAGCTAAAATACCATTTTCCCCAAACCAATATAGAGCCTTTATTCGCCCTATTTATATAAAACAATGTTTATCTCTAGGAACTAAAAGTAACGTTTGATCAATCTGAGATTCTGTTACATGTCTTTGTTTCACCTGTTCAATGATGTGCTTATGAAAGAGGTAGAAATCTGTTTGTTCTACATTGTGATTTTTCATAAGTGATCCAATCTTTTCACACAGCCAGTGAACAGTTTCTGCATTCCAGCAGGCTGTCTTTACCAATTTTCTCTGTTTCTTTCTGCTTCAGTGATTGTTAGGTCTTTCCAGTAATCCATCTGCTGTAGCTGCTGCTGGAACACAATCTCTGCTCCGCCTTTGTCTACATTTTCTTTTTTCACTGTAACCCAAACCATGTCATCCGGTCAACATGTCACTGCAAGTCACAGGAGCTGCCAAAGTCAAGACAGGTCAGCTGAGCTCTATAAGGAAAAACAGTGGTTTAGCACTGAATAAAGACCAAAAATGCTATGTAAAGATAACTGTATACAATCTCAGCAGTTGCTTAACTTTTTCAAATAACAGGGTCGATTTACTAAAGGCAAATAGTCCGTTGACTTTGTAGCGGAAGTTGCTCTTTGTAAGGGACTTTGTCTCAGAACTTAGTGAATGGGATGCAGTTTCAATTTGTAAAGAATATCCAATCACATGCAAGAAAAAATAAATAAAACATCTTGCTCATGATTTGGTTATGGAAGTCATCAGAGCTTCATCTCATCCACTAAGCTCTGAGGGAAATTCAATTGCAAAGTGCAACTTCCCTTATAAAGTGAGCGGACAATTTGCCCCTATGTGTACTAAAAACAAATCAGAATGGGTATAACACCATGGTTTTTCCTCTGTCCTGTTGCTAGCCATATTTACAACTACACAAGTGCAGCAGCATGATAATTGTTAAAAGTAGAATTCTCCCCACTGTGGAGATTTTCTATTACCTCCGGTCTTGGTGATCCTGTTTAACACAGACAGGAAATGACTGGAGATCTCCCAGTTGGAACAGAGACAGGAACAACAACATTTTTATTTAATAGTGTCATTTTTTTATTGTTTGTTTCTTGTTTCTTTCATTTCTTCATCTGGACAGGAAGTAAGTGAATATCTCAGATGAACTCTCCCAGACTGGGACACAGCAATGAAAGATTACTCCAAGCCAAAAGATGTTTTGCCTGCAGCCCTATTGTATATGAAAATTGTTAAAAATCCTCATAGGTTTAAGATGTAATTCTAACCTGCTTCTTTTTTTCTCTCTTTTTTATATTGAAGGTGTACTATATAATTCCAGGTTTTCAATTGCAACTAAGATTTGCTCCCTGTTGTTGTAGAGCACCGAGGTCCTATAATAATGGCCTCAGGGATTACCAAGTCCACCAAATTTGACATCCTTGATAGTAATGATAGTTTCACTATCGAAGGACGAAGGTATAGACCAGCCTCACCTAAGCTGACTATCTATTCTAGTTCAATAAATACTTTTGTTTGAAATGGTAGAGTAACTATTATGCAATCCAATATTTAAAACAACCTGTCTTTGAAAAAAATAGTAAAAAAGTAGTTCCTGCAGAAGAAAACATGTTATATTTACCTGTTCCATCTTTTTTTTGTAGAATCTTTGCTCTTTTGCTAAGTACAGCGACCTGATGGATCTTCACATCTAAAACACTTCTGGAAGTGTCAAGTGCCTGTGTCACCTCCCAAGCTCTCTGTTTCTTCTTGCTATTTTCTTTAGGGGCAAGCAGTGATGTATTTTGGTTTTGTGCCTCCCTAAGCAAGACTAAAATCGAACGCCCCGCATCTAAATTTGTCCACCCCTTCCTGTTTAAGATCCACCCCTTCATCTGTAAGCTCCACTCCTTCCTGTTTAGGCTTCACCTCTTCTTGTTAGAGCTCCACCTCAGGAGTTGGTCAGAGACTGCGGACATGATACGGAAGTTGGTCAGAGACTGCGGACATAATACAGGCGTTGGTCAAAGACTGTGGACAGGATACAGGAGTTGGTCAGAAACTGCGGGCAGGATACAGGAGATGGTCAGAGACCACGGACAGGATGCAGGAGATGGTCAGAGACTGTGGACATGATACAGGAGTTGGTCAGAGACTGGACGGGATACAGAAGTTGGTCAGAAACTGCGGGCAGGATACATGAGATGGTCAGAGACTGCAGACAGGCTGCCGGAGATGGTCAGAGACTGCGCAGACAGGATACAGCAGATGGTCAGAGACTCTGGACAGGATACAGGAAATAGTTAAAGACTGCAGACAGGATGCAGGACATGGTTAGAGACTGCAGACTGTTAACTGAGTATTGAAGTCATGATTTGGAAGCTTCTTGGATATAGCAATATGCTTTTACTCATCATGGAGAATTACATAACATGTCTTACAGCATGAGAACATGAACAGAAACTAAACAGGAACTTAATAACAAATGAGTCTGCAAGAGGATAAACGGTACTTCCTCTCATATCATAGAATACATGTACTATACTGTATAATACTACAGTGCCACCTGCTGGTATTGACAGGTATAATGCATATGTATATAGTTCACAGCACACAGTAGATTACATGCTGTTTCTTTTTCCAACACCCCTTCTCATCAGCATGTGCTTTGTCAAATTATATTCAACTTCTTCTGGAAATAAGTATGACGTTACCGCAACAAAGGCTTGGTGAGTGCATCAGCAGTCATCTCTTCCGATGGGCAATATTGAATGTCAATAACAGCTTGCTCTTGATTGTCCTTCAGTAGGTGATGCTTGATGTTGATGTGTTTGGTCCTAGGATTGACCCTTTCTGATTGCGTAAGCTTTATACATCCTTGGTTGTCTTCAAAAATGGGAATTGGTTTTGACATGTCTATCCCAATGTCCACAAAAAGTTCATAAATCCATATCGCTTGTTGACATGCGTATGCTGCTTCGATGTACCCTGCTTCAGTTGAAGATAGAACAACAGTTGCTTGCTTTCGACTAGACCAACTTATGGTTCCTTCTCCATACTGGAAGATGAATCCACTTGTGGATTTGTGGTCTGTTCAGTCCACGTTTCAAACAGCATCCACATATCCAACCAGTTTTGGATTTGATGTTGCTGGTAACCGTAATGTCATTTGAATTGTTCCTTTGAGGTACTGCATCTCTGTCTTCATTGTGTTCTAGTCATGCTGATAGGGAGCTGCAACTTTCCTACATAGTATGCCCACTGCTGTGGCTATGCCTGGTCTTGTCACAGTGCAACATATAGCAGCTTACCGATTGCTCTGCCATATGTGTTGTTGTCGGGTAGCAAGTTTTCTGTTTCATTGCTCTCTTGATAGCTTGGTTCCGTAGGAGTTTGCATTTCCTTTGCAATTTGCATATGGAATTGTTCCAAGATTTCAGAGATTTTCTGAGATTGGTAGCGAAAATAACTTCCATCTTCTTCTCTCTCTATTTGGATCCCAGATAGTAGCTAATGTCCCCATAGCTCTTTGATTTCAAAATTTTCTTTCAGCTTGACTATCTGATTATAATCCCCTTCTTGTTCAAAACAAGGTATAATGTCATCAACATAGATAAGGATGTATATCCATCTGTCTTCTTGATTCTTGGAATAGAGACAGGGGTCTGCTTTACTTCTTGAGAATCCCTCTCTAGTAAGCACTTCATTTGCTTTCTCATTCCACATCCTTGCAGATTGCTTAAGACCGTAGATGCTCTTATGAAGTTTACACACAAGGTTATCTCCTTGTTCAAACCCTGGTGGTTGTTCCATGTAGAGGTCTTCCTTAATTTCTCCATATAGGAAAGCAGTTTTAACGTCTAGGTCAGCCTTTCTCAACCTTTTCAACACCGAGGAACCCTTGAAATAATTCTCCGGTCTCGGGGAACCCCTGCTAAAAAGTAATAATCTACCACTCATGATACATTAGTGTGATGGTCAATGGGAAGAATGCTCCTTACACTTGTGGTCATTGGGAAGAATTACCCCCTTACATATAGCTAAAAAGATCAATGGTATCATTGGGAATTTATCTGAGAGGTAGAAATTGACCATTGCTCAAGGAACCCCTAGCAATCTCTGGAGGAACCCTAGGGTTCCACGGAACCCTGGTTGAGAAACCCTGGTCTAGGTGTTTCACTTGCATGCCCTTCTCAGCTGCAATGCTAAGAAGTGCTCTGATGGTGGAGTGTTTTACTACGGGAGCGAATGTTTCATCGTAATCTTCACCGAATCTCTAGGAGTAAACCTTGGCAACTAATCTGGCTTTGTATTTGTGGATATTCCCTTCTGAGTCTGACTTGACTTTGAAAGTCCACTTACTTCCTATAGTTTTGCAGTTAGGAGGGAGCTCTGCGAGTGTCCAGGTTTTATTTTCTTGAAGTGACTTTAATTCTTCTTCTGCTGCCTTTCCCCATTTATTGGCTTCATGTTTTGGCAGTTTTTCTATGTCTTCCCAAGATGTTGGTTCAAGTATGTTGTGTGTTTTGACAGTGTATGACAGCTTGCAAGGTGGTAGCCCCTTTGTAGTTCGATTGGAACTTCTGACTTCAGGCAGTTCAGCAGGATCTTTTGGGGAACTTGGTTTAGGCATTGTGAGTTCCACCTCTTGTTCTGACTCCTGCACAGGTTCGCTTTGGTCGAACTTTTCTTCTGGTTTGCTTGGCATACTCACTTCACAGCTTTTTAGGGATCAGTGTTTCTGGTGATGGGCTCTCATCTAAATAAACACTGAGGCTTATTGTCACTTTGTCAGTCTTTGGGTGTAGGATTCTGTAACCCTTAGTTTGCTTGCTGTAGCCTACTAGAATACCCTCTATGGCTCTATTCTTCAGCTTGGATTGCTTCTAACTTGGAATATAGACATATGCTTTACATCCAAACACTCCGATGTGCCCTATGCTAGGCTTTGATCCATGCCACATTTTGAATGGAGTACTTTTAATTGCTCTTGAGGGTAGTCTGTTCTGTAGGTAGGTTGCGATCATGACTGCTTCTCCCCAGTACTTGTGAGGTTGGTTGGCATCTGACAATATGCACCTGGCCATTTCTATAAGAGTGTGATTTTTCCTTTCTGCTACTCTGTTTTGTTCAGAAGTGTATGGTGTGGTTGTGTGGTTGTGTGGTTCCTTGTCTCCTCAGGTATGAGGCCACTTCTTTGCTTATGTATTCTACCCCATTGTGAGTGCGTCTTATTCCTGGTTTGCGTTGGAATTTGTTGCTAGACATGGTAACAAACTCTTGAAGTTTCTCTGATGTTTCATTCTTGTGTTTCATCAGATAAGTAGTTGTGTACCTGGAATATTCATCAATGACAGTCAGTAGATATCTGTTCGTGCCTGACATGGGAGTTTTCATTGGACTGCATACATCACTGTGTATGAGCTTCAGGGGGTGTGTAGTTTGTCTTCCAGAAGCCTGTGGAAGGGGAGCATGTGTGGCTTTTGCTTCTATACAGCACTTGCATTTCATGAGCATTTTGCAAGGCACTATTGTCAAATATTCTGATAAGCCTCTCTTTATAATGTCCTGTATAGCTTCTGGACTTCTGTGCCCCAGCTACCTGTGCCATAAGCGAATACATATGCTGTGTAGGTCATTAGAAACTATATTGGCTTGCTGGTCTGTGGGGATGAGCTTGTATAGGTGATCATCCAGTTTTCTCTTTGTGAGGAATTGCTTATTATTGTGAATTGTGCATTCATCACCCTGGAACCTAACTGTGAGACCATTGTTTGCAAGACTTTTCACTGATAGAAGTCTGCCTTCTAGTTCTGAAACATACAGCAGTTTCTTTACAAGTACATAGTGCTTACCTTGTGGTGTTTTGCAGTTCAGGAAGCCCTGGCCTTTACCCTCTGAAATTATGCTTTTACCATTTGCTAGGAAAACCTTGTCTTTTGCACTGTAATCAATGTCTGTGAAGGAGGTCTCATCACTAATCATGTAGCTTGTCGCTTCTGAGTCTATGTACCAGCCACGTGCCTTGCCTCTCTGTGTCACTTTAAAGGTGCCACTCCATGAAGTGTCTGCAGTTTCCTTTGTGACTGCTTTGACTCTTTCTTTTGTGGATAGCTGTAGCTTTCATTGCTCAGCTTTCCAGCTAGAACAGTCATTTTACAGTGAAAACAGGCTCTGCTTTTTTTGTTGTGCTTTGTGCCTTTGTACATTTTAAGGGCTTTGTCATCATGGTGTGTATTATCTTTCCTTCTGTCATATTCATTGATTAATTTCCTTTTTACATATTCCAGTGTCAGTTCCTGCTCAGATATGGTTTTTAAAGCATTGATAAGAGCAGTATATGTCTCTGGAAGGCTGCGAAGGAGCAGGACAACAGTATGGTTATCTTTGATGTCCTCTCGATGGCCCGTAGCTGCTCTATGATCTCTAGCATAGCATTCAAGTGTTCACTTCTTTTAGTCTCATCTTATACATTTTTCTAAACAACAGCTTGTAAAAAACAGCTTGCTGTTTAGACTTGCTTTTTTTGTAATGGAATCCACATACCTTTGGCCGTTTTCTCTGTTCTTATATGGATAAGATGGTCATCTTCCATTAATCAGCTTATGGTTACTTTAGCCTGCCTATCTCTTCTGTCCCAGTCCTCCCTCTCTCCATTTGTGGGTATGTCTGTATTTAGCACTTGCCACAAGTATTCCTTGCCGAGAAGCATTTGTAGCTTTAATTTCCACAGCTGGTAATTTGCATTTTTCAGCTTTGCAATTGCAAACTTCACATCTGAACCACTTGCCATCTCTCAGCAGCTTGCACACAGTACTCACTGTACTCACTGAGTTGCCTGGTGGGTGTGCTGGGGGTGCCTGGGCCCATAACCTGTTAGCTGAGTATTGAAATCACGCTTTGGAAGCTTCTTGGATATAGAAATATGCTTTACTCATCATGGAGAATTACATAATATGTCTTACAGCATGAGAACATGAACAGAAACTAAACAGGAACTTAATAACAAACAAGTCCATAAAGAGGATACACGGTACTTCCTCTCATATCATAGGATACATGTACTTTACTCTATAATACTACAGTGCCACCTGCTGGTATAGACAGGTATAATGCATATTTATATAGTTCACAGTACACAGTATATTGCATGCTGTTGCTTTTTCCAACACAGACAGGATACAGGAGATGGTTAGAGACTGCTGACATGACTCCCCAGTAATGATCATTCATGGTTATCATAGGGAATAGAAAAATCTCCTGTAATTCTTTCCATTTCCTCACCTCTCTGTATAGTAGAGGATTTGATGGAAGTCACACATCACAGTGGAGTCAAAGGACAGCAGCACCCTGCCCTGAGCACTCCTGCCTCCCCAGCCAGTCCTGGCTATTGCCGTGATTCATAAAAGGCACCAAATGGCACCATTACATTACTGTGGGCCTGCCCCCCACCCGAGCCCAGCCGAGCCAAGGCAAGCCCAGTCAAGCAGAGCCCTGCCCCCCCGCTCGAGCTACCCGAGACCACTGGAGCCCAGCTGAGCCCACCCAATACAGTCTGCCCCTTGTTTGCCTTGTGGTAGATACACCCTTGGGGGCAAAAACTAGGAATGGGCACTGCTGGAATAGAAAGTATGAAGTGTTTTTTTTTCAGATTTTTTTAAAAGTATGATTTTAAGTGATTCATTGTCTATGCAGGACAAAGTTAAAGGTCCACTCACTTCCCCCACTCCAGGCCAGCATATACTCGTCTTTCCACGTTCCTCTGTTCAGCTCCCAGGATCTGGAAAAGAAAACCTGTGTATTCTGTTTAAGAAAGCCTGTGTAACCAACTTGTCAGAACTCACATAGGGCTATGCATTCCAGCAATGGACCAATCAGAAGGCACCCTCGACTGTAACATGGGAGAGGGGGAATCATGCACATACTCATCCATATCCAGAAGTACCAGGTATTTCAAGGCATTTCATGTAAATTCGGGTGGAATTAAAGGTGAGTATAAGCTGCTGGTTTGGGGGGGGGGGGGTGTAGTGAATGACCATTATTTTTTTACCTTGCATAGATAAAAGAAAGATTCACTTTAACACATTCTCCTTGTGTGCTCTAACTCACAGTGCTTCATATTCCGCAGATAAGAAAATTATATTTTTTCGCATTATGGGAGCAGAGCATGCAGACTGCTCTCAGTCTCAGTAGAGGTTCTCTTTAAAGGAATTCCCTCTATGGAAGCAGGTGGTGTAATAACTTATACCATACTCTGAATTAACTCAAAATATGATTAAAGAAATCCTCAGAACATGAACTGCCCGAGGGCACATAGATGAAAATATCTGCATTATTTATATGCTGGATGCAAATATTACATTATACCTTTAGCAAATTATGCATTCCTTCTTAGCATGCAAAAATAACTAAAATCTATATGTTCAATATAACCATCACAAAGCACATACAGAATTGCAGTTATACCAAACACACATGTCAAAACATGAAGAAGTAACACAGGCTACAATAAAATCTACAGATAATTAATAATTTAATGTCATTATTAATTCTCACAGACATGGCCAGACTGAAAACATTCCTTGCAGTGAATGCAATCTATCATTAACATGGCTGCAAGGCACCATTTTTCATTGTCCTCCGCCGCACTTGGCCCATGCTAGTTGAAGATTGCAGAGTAGCTGTATACAATACAAACAATACAGGAGGAAACTGTTCAATATTTTTGAGGGCTTTTTTTAACATGTAAATCCAATATTTACTAATCATAGTTAAAACACACATTCTGTATATTAATGTTTTACATTTTAAAAAATGTGGAATGAGCATAATCTTGTGATCCTCCCACCCCATATGGCTGTAAAAGAAAGAAAGGTATAGTAATTGACTTGCTGTTTTACAATGCCACTTTTCCACCTCCAGTCTAGAATCTGGACCATAGCAAAATTGTGATGCCTTTACTGAACTCTCTACCTTCTCTAATCTCCTTGAGTTCCCTCCAAAGCTTGCAAATCAGGTACCTTTATTACAGTCGAGGTTTCAAATATCAGCTGGTGTACTCAAAACTGCCGAAATGGAAGAAGCATTGCGAGTGTTTTCCCTTCACATTCACGTACACCTGAGCATTTTGGATACATTTTCAAATGACTGAGACATATATGCATATGTTAGGCGCCCCAATCCTACCCAGCTGGATTAAAACAGATATGCACTCATTGGCAAAGACCTCGGATGGGGGGACATTTGTGCCAGACGGATCCAGTGAAACCTTACCAGTCACCCTTTTCCCCCCACCCATTCCTAAACTTCTCTTACCAGCCTACTCCTTACTTCTCTCCTCCCTCTCCTTCCTCCCTTATCCTCCTCTCTTCCTTCCCCTACCCCCATTTTTTTTCTTTGCGTGTGGTTTTATTTTTATTTTTGTGTTGGTTTTTGTTTTTCCAGACCTTAATTCACTTCTGGGTAATCTCCTAATTGGGGCGATCATATTGGCTATACAAAGCAGAGAAGAAGGCACTTCTAAGTGCAGTAATAAAACACTTTAATGACAAGGAAAGGTTAAAAACCTGTGAATCCATAATGTCCAGTGGGCTGCCTCCTGAGAGTAAACAGAGCTGCTGGTGGAAGTTTCAGCTGGCCAGCAGTGGGAAGCACTGTCTCTGGATTGGTTTGAAGAAGTAGCAACTGGGCATGCTCCGAAACATGTCCCGCCCACTCTGACATCACGTCCAGTTGCCTGGATTCCATGCTGGTACTGACAGCACGGCTCTCCATCTTGGATCAGAGAGACAGTGCTTCCCACTGCTTCTGTTTATCACTTCCACCTTGTAAGTGTTTTTAACCCTTCATTGTCATTAAAGTGTTTTATTACTGCATTTAGAAGTGCCTTCTTCTCTGCTTTGTTTTTCCTATAGAGTGTGCTTCCCTCTTCTGAAGTGCTGCTGTGGTGCATTAATCACAGAGAAAGCTATTTACTGTTTGTTAAAGTCTCCTCGCTATCCAGAGTGCCCTATTCCCCACACCCCTTGTATTGGCCATAGTTGACAATTTTTCCCTAAGCGCACCCATTTTGAGGAGCACTCCTTTGCTCCCTCTTATATGTTGTTGTTTTTCCAGGAGTGAGCATTCGGAAACCTATTCTCCTTGGTCCTTCACTCTTTATGCCCCCCAAAATAAAAAAAAATCTCTGATGGTTAGTTTATACTAATGTATGGTTTGTTAAAGGGGAAGTTTTCCCTTGTCTGACGTTCAGAGGTTTACTGATCGTTTATCACTTTATTGCTATACCCCTGTTATATACCTGTAACCATGGGACCTAGGACTTGCCTTGTGTATCACCCATAATATGTAAGCCGTATGATGCTCCTTACTACATTGTACCAATTGATTGATCTTTAACTATTGGCATCGTTTTTTCAATAAAATCGATTTGGTAAAAAAAAAATGTGTCAGCTGGTGTGTGTCACATCAAAATCAAAATATCAAAACCTGGTTTAGGTCTGTGCAGTAGATTTTAAACTAAACCTGTGGTTTCCTCATGGTGATAGTCACAGCTGCTTATATTTACTATCCCGTCACTCCCCCACTGCTCCATTCACCTGCAATATTGAAGAAGTTCTATGTAATCTCTACGTTCCATCTTGAAACTTACTTATGGCTAAGGGATTTTCCACCCGATGTGACAAAGCTGGGAGACTGAGTAGCATATTTATTATCCATCAACATTATCATGAGAGAAGAGAGACTGAATTGCATCCCCCATACCCAAAAGTAATGGGTATGTCATGTGGTTTGCCAGTTGAACAGAGCAAGAAAAGGGAATGTGAATATATGCAGCTGCAGAGGACTTGTTAAGCTAAATTTGCTGCTGACCTTCAAGGTTAAAACACAAGTTCGTGTTAAGGCTAGGAAGAATCATATGGGCTTAGGAAAAGGGAGATTCTGCACTTACAATTAAGTAAACATGGGCCAATCTTTTCCACCTAATAGCCTTCTTCTTTATTTTACATTAGAATAGTTAGTTAGTTTGAACTTCTGACATGGGCTTGTAGGGAAATAGGACCAGAGGTTGAGGATCTGCTACTGCTATGCGTGAAGAGTGCTTGTGCCACTCAGTTAGGTTAGCAGAGCAAAGAAGTGATTCAGTGATCCTATGAATGCTAAATCCCTTCCCCCTTTCAGTAGTAAGCCAGACACATGACTGCCATTTAATGCCACTAGGGGGGTTCATGCAATGGGCTCCAGGTACCATCTTGAGAGAGCTGGTGTCTAGTTATGACACAGAATCAGTCATTTTTGGATACAGATGTGCCATAAACACCACAGTTGGGGACAAAAAAAAAAAGCAAGCAACATGATTAGCCACAAGTCAGGCTGCAACAAAGTCTCTGTGACAGGTTTATAGACCTGTTCACCTGTATATATGGGTATCCAAGTGCAATAGCTTGCAAAGTTCAAAGACAGATATTGTATATTTCTGAAGATATGACAGATTTTCACTCTAAACAGATGGGCAGTACAGTGGATAAGTGGTTAGCGCTTCCATCTAGCAGCACTAGGGTGTTTGGTTTGAATCCCAAACCATGACACCACCTGCCTGGAGTTTGCATGTTTTCCCTGTGTCTGCATGGGTTTTCTCTGGGTACTGTGGATTCCTTCCACACTCCAAAGCCCTGCTGGTAGGTTGATTGGTTCCTGTCTAAATTGGCCCAAGTATGTGTATGTATGAATGCGAGTTAGGGACCTTAGATTGTAAGCTCCTTAAGGGCCAAGACTATAGTAAATGTATAATATATACTGTATATGTAAAGAGCTGCATACAATGATGGTGCTATATACCTGTAATAAATAAATAAAAACATGAACTACCTGCCTGGAGCTTGCATGTTCTCCCTGTGCCTGTGTGGGTTTCCTCTGGGTACTCCAGTTTCCTCCCACACTCCAAAGACATGCTGGTAGGTTAATTGGTTCCTGTCTAAATTTGCCCTAGTATATGTATGTACGATTGTGAGTTAGGGACCTTAGATTGTAAGCTCCTTGAGGGCAGGGACTGATGAGAATGTACAATATGTATGTAAAGCACTGTATACATTGACAGCGCTATATACGACCTATAATAACTAAAATAAATTGGGAGGTGGTCAGGGTCAGGTTTAGAGCAGCCAAAAGAGAAATGTGTGACTTGGGCTGCAACCTTGTAATACATCTGTCTCACTGCATCCGTTTAGCATTTCTTTGCCTTGCAACAGGATTGATAAATGTCCACAATGTGCGTCACAAAGGGGCACTGCCGCGGGAAAGTTTGAGATAGGGACAGGAACCCATATGCTAGGGACAGAACAAGGTTGGTTTTCATTTGTGAGGAACTGTGGTAGGTGCAAAGAAGCTTAGTATTTGAGAGGACGTGTAACTTAACCACTTCACTACTGGGCACCTAAAACACTTCCAAACACAATTTTCAGCTTTCAGTGCTGTTGCGCTTTGAATGACAATTGCGCGGTCACACAATGCTGTACCCAAACAACATTTTTATCATTTTGTACCCACAAATAGAGCTTTGGTATTTGATACCCTCTGTGGTTTTTATTTTTTGCGCTACAAATAAAAAAAAACTGAAAATCTTGAAAAAAAATAAAAAGTTTTTCTTTGTTTCTGTCACAAAACTTTGTATAAGTACATTTTCTCCTTCACTGATGGGCACTGATGTGGCTGCTTTGATGGGCACTGATGAGGCTACACTGACGGGCACTTATGAGGCAGTACAGATTGGCACTGATAAGGTGGCCCTGATGGGGCACATATATGCAGCACTGATAGGCGGCACTGATAAGCAGCCCTGATGGGCACTCATATGAGGCACTGATAGGTGGCACTGGGCACTGATGGGCACTGATAGGTGGCACTGCTGGGCACTGATAGGTGGCACTGGTGAACACTGATAGGTGGCACTGGTGGGCACTGGTACATAGCACTGGTGAATATAGCACTGTTAGGGATGGCACTGGCAGGCATTACATATGGGCACAGTGCCATCCCTACAGTGCACTGTATGCCCCTTACCTGTTGGTCTAGTGTGGGCTCCCTGGTGGTCCCTGGGCAGCCTCCACATCTTCTCCCTGGTGGTCCTGGGCGGCCTCCTTATGTTGTCCCTGAGGGGACTCCCTGGTGGTCCTGGTCGGCTCCCTGGTGGTCCAGTGTGGTGATCCTGAGGGGGCTGCACTGATAAACATTCAGCGCAGCCCCCTCATCAGGAGAGCAGCCGATCAGCTCTCCACCACTCAGGTCTGCAGATCTGAGTAGAGGAAAAGCCGATAAACGGCTCTTCCTGTTTACACTGTGATCAGCCGTAATTGGTCATGGCTGATCACATGGTAAAAAGCTTCCGATGGAAACCTTTTACCTCGATCGGTAATGCGGTGGATAAGACTGACCCACGGCACCACCGATCACCGCGATGCACGCCCCAGGGTTATCCTGAAGATGTCAATAGATGTCCAGTCAGGATAGCGAAGCCACCGCCTGGCCGTAATTTGTCAATAGGCCGGGTGGGAAGTGATTAAAAGAGAAGAAAATGTTTTTTTTTATATTATAATTACCTAGGAGGATGCAGCATCAGTCTGCTCTCTGCTGAAAACAGGTCGCAGGAGTGCAAAATGAATTGCACTCCTGTGATCCATAGGAGAAGCCAAGCTAATCAAGCTTTAGCTGGACTTCTCCTTTAAGGAATTAAAACTTTACTTGGTCTCCTTTAGGACCCCCTCCCTGTCAGTTTTTCCGTCTGAACTTTTCGGAAGCAGGCAGGCAGATATACATGGACTTGTGTCTGTTTATATCTGCCTACCTCCAAGTCTGTCCAGGACTTTACATCCGATAGCCCATATGTTTGTTTACATCCAGAAGGACCCAACATGGGTCCAATACTGTCCGCTGTGAACTTGCAGACAGAAACTGACATCCATCCCATTCAACTTTGATCATTGAGCAGATCCCTTGCTGAACGGTGTAGAGAACTCTCATTTGAACGGACCCTAATGTAAGAACTGAACACTCATAAAATGAACTGGTATTTGACTTTGAACTTACCTTATTGTTGTTGAAGAGGACTTAAAGAACTTTAGGGAGATACTATATTTATGATTTCTGATATAAAAATTTTGAAAGGAATAGTTGTGTTTCTTTGTTTTTTTTAAACCTTTGCAACAAAGTAAGCACCAGCTACACAAATTACAGGGATCTCCCTAAGGCTGCGTTCACACAGAGGCGATCCGACTAGCAGGACTTTGCTAGGCAACTTTCAGTGCGACTTTCAGCACGACTTCAGGCAACTGACACCATTACTTATGCCAGACGACTTTGCCTGTGGCCAATCAGAGAAGGGTGGGAGGTGGCTGCCCTAGATAAATTCTATTTTTTTCACTGAAAAGTCGCTTCCATGTAGATGGGGGATCCGACTTGGAGGCGACTTCTATTCTGTGGGCATAAGTCGGATAAAAGTTGCCTTGAAGTTGTGCAGGAACCTTTTCTTAAGTTGGAGCAACTTCAGTGGTGTACATTACATTAATTTCAATGGGATTTCAGATGTCAAGCGACGTGGGGCAACTTGAGGCGACTCAAGTTGGAGTGCAAGTCGCCCCTGTGTGAACGAGTTCTAATGGGGTCACAGACAGAGATTTAAAAAAAAGATAATTTTAGTAAAAGTTATAGCTAGTAATCTGTCTTTTTCCTATAGGATAATTTATAAGTGGTATCATTGCAATGGGCATATCTTGTAGGCTGCAACTGGCTGTCCTTGTCTGGCACACCTAGTGGTGATTTCTCTGCAGTGATTTCTAGGCAACATCATGATTATGAAAAATGTTTATGCATACCTGTCATTGAATCATCTAGGGAATTTTTACTTATGGCCACAAAGGGAAACAACTTGTTCATTTGCAGTCTGCTGGGAAATCAGTTATGCATCTTGCCCTTTCCAACAAATGGATGCCAAAAGCATTAGTTCTCTTCTGCCAGCTAGGCAACACACCTTGCATATTTAGCACTAGTACTCTTTACTGTACCATATGTCATAACAGACTCGGCCTTCCGTCTATTCTAAAATTAGCCATATAACATTGCTTAAAATATATCTTCAATCTGGACCTCTTAGCACATCTAGTGTAATGGGTAATTTTGCTATTAATGATTAAAGATTTTTTTCCCCCCATCTTCCAATAAACCTTGAAAATAATGATTTATGTGCCAAATATGAAGTGTATCCAGGAACAATCTGCATTTTCTTCCAGGAGCAAAATTATCTTTAATTTGAAGTTGGTCCCTTGTGCAATCTTTGCAATGCAAATGAGATATCTATGAATTTGTGATCTAGGCTGCTCAATTTTCCGGAGTCAGTCACCCTGCCTATGGAACAGAAAATACCAACTGAGATTACTTCCAAAATGGCAGATTTTTCTCAATTAATGTATGTTCTAATATTACAATTATTTTTCCTTGTTAAAGAGATAATCTATTTCACATTCCACCAGATATTCCCTAAACCTTTGTATCTAAAAATGTACAATCAAAACTCATGTTTCCATTAAAAAACGTATAACCTTGGCTCACAAAATGTTTTTCTGCCATTTGATTTATCTGAGATTTTCCATCTGCTAAATAATGGCTCTGAGTTTTTCAGCTGTGATAGCATTTAAAGTAGATTTAAACCCAATCATTAAAATCTCAAATAAATGTTAACATGTTAATGTCATTTAAAAAGTTCAATCTTTTTAAATCTGCAGCTTTAAATAAATAATAACTGGTAATCCTGCCATGCAAATTCTAAAGGTGCTTTTAGCTCCAGTTATTCCCCACATTGCCGCACTGCTACATGTGCTTTCAGCGTAGAGTAATGCCTCGTGTGCGCGGTTCGATGGTCGTATACAACAGGTCGTACGAACAACTGTTGTAAGCGAAATCGATCGTTAGTACGCGCGATTAGAACAGCCGACGTACGACGGTCGTACAACAGAAGTTGTATGAGCAGACTAGAAAACTTGGTAGTACCAACAAGCTGTCTTACGACTGTTGTATCGTGTGTACAGAGAAGTTGGTCCAACAAGTTGTATTGTACAAAACAGGCATGCTCAGAAGTCAGGAACGGCCAAACACTAATTACATGCACCTGAACTTTCTCTTTATACGTTCATGACATGACACTACGTTCAGCTTGGTCGTACGATCGTGTAGTGCATGTCAGTATGCTAGATACAACAGCCAACATACGATTTGGTCCGTTCGGTTGTACGAGGCTTTAGGCCTCATTCACACAGGGCATACCCCCATCAGGGGCTGTGTTTACCCTTGTGGGGATACAACATGTTCCGTGATCCATGGACAAAGATGTTCATCTGCTGTCAATTCAGACGCAGCGGCTGCACAGACAATGCCCCCAGTATGACATCTGGGTGGGTGCACGGCCCCGAATGCCCCCAGGCTGCTTCTGTGGCCCCTCAATCACACGGATGTCTCATTGGGAATCAGTGCAAAATCTGGTGCAGTTGTGCATGGTAGTCAGCTTCCAGGTTTTATTGAACAAGCTGAAGTTAGAAGCTGATTGGCTACCATGCACAGCTGCACCCAATTTTGCACTCTCCAGTTTTAGTAAATCAACCCCACTCTGTGTCAAATTTGTATTTTGTATAAATCCATGGCTAGCGTCATCGCTGTTCACACGTAATCATTCTGATCAACCCAGGACACAGCCAGCACTTCTGCGGAGTTCTGGCCAGATAAAAACTGGCTACAACTAACTGGTCAGTTTATATGCAGTAATATCACAGAGTGTTGCTGCATCCAGAGATGCCATTTAGCCACAGAAAACTATTGCTATTACTATTGCTACGGCTGTTAGGCCATCTCGCTGTAACCTAAGGCTGGCCACAAATTACTAAATTTTTTTCTTGATCAGTGAAAAGAACTGAGCCGATTTCCCCATTCACACATTCAAGGTGGATGGGAAAATCCTCCCCGCTGTGTTTTTGTATACTGACAGTGGGATCCCCCCACCGACAGAATACACTGATCAACGCTGCGGCCCATTGGCTGCAAACGCTGATCAAAAGCTGGTTTTCCAGCAAGCCTGTTTGACAGAAGCCAGTCTGACTACAAGCTTCTGTTAAACAGAGGGGGTTACAAATGGATCGAAATTCATCTGGTTTCTGCTGAAACGGATGTATTTTCGATTCTTGTATGGCCAGCTTAAGCGGCCACACTGACATTTACTCTGTGGGCATAGTTCACTGTTAACACTCTCATGAAGCAATGACATGCAGCTGCTAATAAACAATATACATGTAGACGGGACGTGGATGTAGGAAATCAGCAGTATTGAGATGTAAAGAGGATATAAAAAAGGTGAAAATGTTATTCTCTGTGAGAAAAAAGGAAACATGCCACATTTTATGATACTAGGTGCTCCCCTTCCCAGAGGTCCTGCTCTTTATTTACATTCAGAGATAAGAAGGTTGCTGGGAGGGAGGAGCAGGGGAACTGTGTTGCTGAGAGACTTGAACAGCTTCACTGCTTCCTCTGTGAATTTTAAGGATCAATTAATTGATCCACAGTGCCTGAAGCAACAGAAGTCAATGTTGGATTGCTGAAAAGCTGATCCCCAGCCTTACTTTCAGTCTTGCATAGTTGTACCCGTCTTCTAAATTGTACTTTTATTGCACAAGGTGAGATTTTCACAGTGTTCTTTAGAAGCTGCAGCAAGTCAAGCAGAGCCCACCTCTTTAAAAAATGATAAATCTTCTGTGCTCAAGTATGGCACCAATGTTGTGGGAAGACCCTTTCTATTTTAGGCATCTCAAGTACATGAACATGGTCCCAGTCCTCTGGTATCCACTAGGCCTTGCTGCGATCCTCAGATTGGGGTATCCAAAGGTATCCATAGGTGCCCATAAAGCCCACCTCATTTCCTTGTTGGAGGACATTAAGCATCGCATGTGGGTAAATATCACAGTCAAGAATTGCTGGTAAATGCCGATGGAGATTTGCAGGGGAGGACTGCGTGTACTACACAAGCCCAAAAATATTTAGCTGAAGTTTTTTGGGCATGTGTAGCACACCCAATTTCTTTAACTGGTTAAAGTCTATGTCCAGTAAAAACTTTTTTTTTTTTTTGGGGAAAAAACACTGTTGGGATTTTACTCCCTGAACCCTCATTTACTCTTATGGTAACAATGATTTCACCAGACAGTAAGTGAGAAGAAATTGGAAACAGAGACTATAATCAAAATCTACTGTATGTTGCTGTTGAAGATTTCCCCTCACTTGCTATCTTGTAAAACCATTGTCACTGGGGTGAAAACCATTAAAAGGTTTTAGCTGGAAATATTATTATTATACAGGATTTATATAGCGCCAACAGTTTGCACAGCGCTTTACAATAAAGAAGGGACACAGTACAATTGCAATACAGTTCAATACAGAAGGAATAGGAGGGCCCTGCTTGTAGAGCTTACAATCTAAAGGGAGGGGGAGGTGGTACAAAAGGTAATGGCTGCAGGGGATGATCTGATAGAGCTGGCTCAAGCACGGGTCTTGGGTGGAGGTGGGGTAGGCTTCCCTGAATAAGTGAGTTTTCAAGGATCGCCTAAAGGCGGACAGGGTGGGGGCTGACCGGACATTCTGGGGCAGGGAGTTCCAGAGGATGGGAGAGGCTCTGGAGAAGTCCTGTAGGCAAGCAGGGGAGGAGGTAACAAGGGAGCTAGAGAGAAGGAGGTTTTGGGAGGAGCGTAAAGGAAATAACCTTTAAATACATGTAGTCTCAATTTACAAATTAGATTTATTTGAAAGAGAAAAACCAAGGACAGAACAGGAAAAGGAATAACTTATAATATGTTGATATCCAGGGTTACTCTACATGGTTGTCGTCAAATCTTATTTTGCACGATTATTAGTATTTTTCTTATTGTGCTGTGTTCAGTGGTTAGATAATAACATAACCTTCAAGCATCGCACTCACTGTATGTACTATATCTGGAATTTCAGGGGCTTACCCTACCTGAAGATAATTGAGGAAAGGTTTTGTTCTTGGAAAAGGCATATATTTTCTTCTAACCCTCAGAATTCCTGTTGTAAGTCAGTTGAAGGACACTGCGGGGATCTTCTCTGAGATTAAAATGTCTAATAGTGAGGAGTAAGGTCAAAAACATATTTGCTGCAATATTACACAGCTTATGGCTTCTTTTACAGAACAGAAGAGTGGAAAGAGCAACAGAGTACTGGAAGTCATAGCAATCAATCATAAATTAGCTCAAAGTTTATATCCCAATAAAAGTGTATCTTGTAACAAGGGGCTGTGGAGCCTTTCAACCAAAATGAGCCTAGTTAAAAGTATAAAAGTAATTAGGTAGCTGCACCAACATGCCAAAAGCTTAAAGGTTTTCATCACTGTGTTATTAATTTCTCTTAAAGAAAGTTGCAGGTGAAAGGTGCAACCTCTTGAGTCAATCTTCCACAGTTAGGTTTCCTACAAGCAAGCTTTCTTCAGGCCCTCAGCCCATAGCACATGCAGAGGCCCAGTAGCAGTGGTTTTCTAGAACACACACACAGGCCCCCGCCCAGGGAAGAAGCCCCAGGGGAAGAGAGAGAATGATCACAGTATCACAGTATCTCACACAAGTGAGTACACCCCTCACATTTTTGTAAATATTTTATTATATCTTTTCATGTGACAACACTGAAGAAATTACACTTTGCTACAATGTAAAGTAGTGAGTGTACAGCTTGTATAACAGTGTAAATTAGCTGTCCTCTCAAAATAACAACACAGCCATTAATGTCTAAACCACTGGCAACAAAAGTGAGTACACCCCTAAGTGAAAATGTCCAAATTGGGCCCAAAATGTCAATATTTTGTGTGGCCACCATTATTTTCCAGCACTGCCTTAACCCTCTTGGGCATGAAGTTCACGAGAGCTTCACAGGTTGCCACTGGAGTCCTCTTCAACTCCTCCATGACGACATCACCGCTGCTCCACCTTCTGTCTGAGGATGCCCCACAGATGCTCAATAGGGTTTAGGTCTGGAGACATACTTGGCCAGTCCATCACCTCTACCTTCAGTTTCTTTAGCAAGGCAATGGTCGTCTTGGAGGTGTGTTTGGGGTTGTTATCATGTTGGAATACTCCCCTGCAGCTCAGTCTCCAAAGGGAGGGGATCATGCTCTGCTTCAGTATGTCACAGTGCATGTTGGCATTCATGGTTCCCTCAATGAACTGTAGCTCCCCAGTGCCAGCAGCACTCACGCAGCCCCAGACCATGACACCCATACCACTATGCTTGACTGTAGGCACACTTTTCTTTGTACTCCACACCTGGTTGCCACCACACACGCTTGACACCATCTAAACCAAATAAGTTTATCTTGGTCTCATCAGACCACAGGACATGGATCCAGTAATGTCCTTAGTCTACTTGTCTTCAGCAAACTGTGGCTGGGCTTTCTTGTGCATCATGTTTAGAAGAGGCTTCCTTTTGGGACGACAGCCATGCAGACCAATTTGATGCAGTGTGCGGCATATGGTCTGAGCTGTCATGAAAACACAGTAACATTCATGTCTTGTCTGTTGCCTACCTTACTGCATGTGTCCAGTTAGAGGTCGTGCCTCCCTCACCTGTGTGCTTTAGTAGCCCTCCTCAGCTGAGCTCCACCCCAGGCCCTAATTAAGAACATTATATAACACCTGGCAGTGCAAATCTGCAATGCCGATCAATGTTGTGTGTGCTTGGCTTCATATGTGGTTGTTTCAGTCGGATGCTCTGTGTCTATTTCCGGTTACCGATCTTTGGCTTGTTCTGACTATACCTGCCTGTCTGATCCCCAGATCTTCGGCTTGTTCTCTGTTTATCCCTGCCTGCCTGATACCCAGATCTTTGGCTTGTTCACTGTTTCTCCTGTCTGCTGGTGTCCCTGACCCTTTGCTAGGCCGCTGACTATCCTTAGTAGTTCCTGCGCTGTTCCTGCACTGCTGCATCCTCTCTTCCAACTGTAGCCAGCCGAGCATGAGCTAGGGGACCCCGGGGGCCACAACCTGGATCCAGTTGCAGCCAAATCCATCCTCACCACCAGAGGCTCTGGTGAATACCTACTGGCTCTTAGACTCCGCCCCCTGGGAAAACTAGTGTGCTAGTTCCCTGTGTTCCAGTGTCCATGCTCCAGGGACCCCTCTTCCCAATACCAGCCAGAACTCATTAGCAGCAGTCAGCTATAGGTCCACAACCTTAATGGCATGCTTCGCACCCCTCGGTGCGCTTCGCCACCCCAGCGATGCACACCTGTCACCTGAGCCCAGGTGTCATGACATGAGCACTGACAGGCTGACCCCCCACCCCTTCAACCTCTGCAGAAATGCTGGCAGCACTCATACATCTATTTCCCAAAGACAACCTCTGGATATGACGCTGAGCACGTGCACTCAACTTCTTTGGTCGACCGTGGCGAGGCCTGTTCTGAGTGGAACCTGTCCTGTTAAACTGCTGTATGGTCTTGGCCACCGTGCTGCAGCTCAGTTTCAGGGTCTTGGCAATCTTCTTATAGCCTAGGCCATCTTTATGTAGAGCAACAATACTTTTTTTCAGATCCTCAGAGAGTTCTTTGCCATGAGGTGCCATGTTGAACTTCCAGTGACCAGTATGAGAGAGTGAGAGTGATAACACCAAATTTAACACACCTGCTCCCCATTCACACCTGAGACCTTGTAACACTAATGAATCACTTGGCACCGGGGAGGGAAAATGGCTAATTGGGCCCAATTTGGACATTTTCGCTTAGGGGTGTACTCAGTTTTGTTGCCAGCGGTTTAGACATTGTGTCATAGACATTGTGTGTGTTGAGTTATTTTGAGGGGACAGCAAATTTACACTGTTATACAAGCTGTACACTCACTACTTTACATTGTAGCAAAGTGTCATTTCTTCAGTGTTGTCACATGAAAAGATATAATAAAATATTTACAAAAATGTGAGGGGTGGACTCACTTTTGAGAGATACTGTATCTTCTCCTAAGCCACACTGTCTGGGTCAGCCTCTCAAGGATTGGCTAAGGTCAGATAACTATTCATAATGCCCTGTTTGAAGCTTCCACACTATTTAAAAAGTGCATTTTATATACAACTATATAGATTCAACCAAAATTGGGGCCAAATGAGGAGGAAAGAGGGACAGAGGGACTTTGTTCCTAATCAGGGACAGTCTCTCGAAATCAGGGTAAGTTGGGTGCTATACTATTTCTGAAACAGTTTTCTAGAAACAGGCAGAAGCAATCAGCCACCAGGTTAAGGGATAAACTTGATCAGACCTAAAAAAAATGAATTGCAGCTACAGCAGAGCCATATACTAAATTTAGCCAGCCCAGGGCATGAGCACTACACACACACATTAATGCAACACAATATTGTGTGAATGGGCTGGCAACACACCTTAATGCATGTTCAACAATCATAAACTGGGGTTGATTTACTAAAGACAAATAGACTGTGCACTTTGCAAAGTGCAGTTGCCCTCTGCAAGTGCAGTCGCTCCAGAGCTTAGTGAATGAGGTAAGGCTTCACTTAGCAAAGAGTACCCATGGAAAATAAAAAAAAATGCATTTTTGCTTGCACATGATTGGATGATGGAAGTCAGCAGAGCTTCTGTTCATTTACTAAGCTCTGGAGCAACTGCAGTTTGCAAAGCCACAGTTTTTTATGCCTTTAGTAAATCAACCTCAATGTGTGTTGTGGAACACTGCAGTGTGGATGTTCATGTGTTAAAGTGCCTTGCAGTAATGCCTAGTAAATGTGCATTATAATGAGGCAGATATGTTTTTAACTTTTTGCAGAAAGGTAGCTATTTTACTTGGAGAACATTGCCTGGAGAGCTTAAATGCACACAGTGCTTAACGGACCTGGACTCCTCTTACCTTCAGCACATTAAACCAACATTTTTGACAGCCTTAGCCTGTCACAGCAGCATATCAAACTTCTATTTTGAACAGCTGCAGCATGTAACTGAGCATGTCTCATGCCGATTGGGTGTTTCAGCTGTATTCACACTCACCCATGTTGACATGAAGCTCCCATCATCTGGACAGATATACACATTCATGGATATTCATGAGAGTGCTAAAAGCACCTTTTCTGGAGCATGGCATGTTCACTCACTATGCTCCTAATAACTTTGTATGAGCAGGAATTTCCCAGTATGCAGCTGATTGATTCCCAAGTGGCTTTTCAAAGTGTCTTTTGTAGGACAGAATTGTAGGTGGACTAGTTTTAAAGGACCACTACATGTTTAACAGGAGCTCATATCATGAGCTTTATTGCAATGTTTGCCTTAATTTAAAACAAAAAAAATCTATTAATCTTACTTTTGCTTCCACATTTTACTATATTGAAAGGTAACTGTAGAATGGGAACTATTTACAGTCATGCAACATTCAATATGGAAGTATGCACAGTGTACTTGCACATTATGGAAAGCTTACCTCTGAGCAATGTTCCACAGTCTCTCTCGCAGCCCTACAGTTGTTGGTGCCATCTTCGCAAAAGCTTCTCTCCCTGCCACTGTCTACCTCCTTGGACCATAGGGCAGCTGATGATTAGGGATGAGCTCAGGCATGTATGGATCTTAGTCTGAATCCACCCAAGAGAGCCTGCCAGGAAACTATCACTGTACTAGGCCAATCACCAGCGGCTGGGGCTTTCCCCGCCCCGCAACCCCATGCATACACGTTCCTTGTATATGTGCAGTTTGGGCTCGGGAAACGCCACACCACTTATAATTGGCCCAATATAGGTGACCGTTTCCTGGCAGGCTCGCTCTAGTGGATTCAAACTAGGATCTGGACATGCCTGAGCTCATCCCTACTGGTGATGATGCAACTTTCGAGTTGCAGCATTCAGCAATTCTATACACAAATACGTAAGCTAAAGGCCAACACTTCTGGCAAATGGCTTCATCTTCCAACATCTGGCTGATACCAGGGGTGTACACAGAACTGCACATATGCAACAGTGTTAGAGAAAAAAAATATATATTAAAAAAAAGGAATAAATAGAGTTTTTGTTTTTTTTTGCAGAATAGATATTCAAAGTCTCCTGTAAAAAAAAAAAACTGCATTGTGCTCATTTCCTTACGGGGTAGAGTTTTGATTTAGATATAGACATCTGTACATCAGTCACTACAAGGAGTTTACTGGGGCTCAGTGTAGTTATCACTCTCTATTAAGATAAAATAGCAGGTATATAAGTAATGCACGTGTAGCCAATGGCCCCTTTGGGGGTGGCTGGTTGTAGTGGTTCACCTGCTTACAACTGCCCTCAGTCACACTCCTCACTTGCATTTGGAGTCATCAAACAGGCTGGCTTCTTTGTTTGTTTTTTTTATTAGGGGTTTAAACTTGGATGGGGTAAGGGGTAATTATGGGGTGTCTGATAATCAACAGTTCTTTACATGGGACTTCTATATACATCCAGTATATCCACTTCTCCTTGAACCTCCTGCACAACACTTGCTTCTCCTTGTTCCTCTCTCCTTCACAACACTTGCCCTGCACAGGTGAGGCCTGGAAGGATATTTACCAAGCCTTTATATTGCCTTGTTTGGCCTAGCTAGCACATGTGGGACCTGGTGTAGATTTACCAGGCCTCCAGATCACCCTTTGTGGGCATGGGGTTGAGGTTCCCCTTGTGTAGAAAGTCAGTTTGTTGGTGCTAGCTAGCCACAATGGACTACAACTCCCAGCCCATCAACAGATTGTCCATGACACCAGGTCCCAGTTTCCTCATGCACCTCTTCCAGACTGTCTTCCTCCCAATCTGCTTGTGCACCTCCACTTCCCTGGGCTGTGTCTCTCACCGACCACCGGTGGACTTCTCCTGGAGACCTTCTTGAAGTACACTTCTCCCGATATCCTTATCTGCTCCACCTCGTGCCTCTCTGCCAGGATCTCACTCCTCCTGGATGCACCCGAGCCCCAAGCCGAGATCACCCCCCAAGACTGGGAGCTCCCTCGGGCCTCGACAGCCTCTGTACCTCGTCTCCATCTCTAAACTTCCACCCGAATTCTCCTGCCTCCCACTGGGAAGACCACGGTATTTAAGGAGGCCTGCCCCCTACCAATTGAGGTTGGGGATTGGTCAGGGCTCCTTAACATACATCAGAAAGCCTCCCCTCCTATTCCATCCCTTTTTCCAGAACTTTTCTGAAGAAGAGGGGAGGAGTAACCAAGGGGTGTTGCTTCCTGCAGTCTCCAGTCCTCCCTGAGCTGCTCCCCTGCCCAGAAACAAAACAACCAGGCCTGACTTCCAGTCAGGCCTGATTAAATTTACCTACTCTAACACCAAAACTTCTCAATTAACACTTACCGTGGAGGGGGCTACACACGTTTTGCAATAAATCTGCCCAAAACCTATGCTTACACTATGCAGTCCTATTCTAGAACATTCTAGTTGTTTTTCACTTAAATTCTCCTACATATGTTTGGGTATTCAAAGTGAACATAGCTTCATTTTATTCAATAAGCTAAAAAGTAAAAGTGATGGTGGCAATGTAAAACACTAGCCAGGGCTACTGTTGCAGAAAATGTATGAATATTTAAACCATGGTAATAAAAGGTGCCCATTGTATGCCAGCCTGACCGTGTTATACTTTGTACCAGCCACCTCACTGTTATTTAGGATGCATTATATTTTTCTCTGAACTTGCAGCCTTAGCCATTATTGCATCTGTATTATTCTATAATGACAGGTCCTCTTTTCTGGCAGAATCCGTCACAGTCAATACTACTCCAACATGACGCCATAATAACAAGTCCTCTTAATTGACACCTTGAGTTACTGGCACACTATCATCATGACAGGTCTACCTTATTGAAAGACTGAGTCAGAGATTAAGGTTATAAAAAATGTTTCAAGGATGTCACAATATCTTTTTGATTTCTAGCGTCAGTCACTAATACATCCCTTATGTCATAAAGACGGGTCCTTTTTAAAGTTTTTGATTATTGCCTAACTTGCTTTATGCAGATGATTTTTACTGGCAGATTTAGCTACTGACATGCCTGAACAATGTCATCAAAGACAGGTCTTCTAGTCTTCAGGATGCCCTTTGCTGTGCTTCTAGTTTGTTGTATCTAGTTGAGTCAGCCCGCTAGTATCTATCTATCTATCTATCTATCTATCTATCTATCTATCTATCTATCTATCTATCTATCAACAGTATCTCACAAAAGTGAGTACATCCCTCACATTTTTGTAAATATTTTATTCTATCTTTTCATGTGACAACACTGAAGAAATTACACTTTGCTACAATGTAAAGTAGTGAGTGTACAGCTTGCATAACAGTGTAAATTTTCTGTCCCCTCAAATTAACTCAACACACAGCCATTAATGTCTATACTGCTGGCAACAAAAGTGAGTACACCCCTAAGTGAAAATGTCCAAATTGGGCCCAAAGTGTCAATATTTTGTGTGGCCACCATTATTTTCCAGCTCTGCCTTAACCCTCTTGGGCATGGAGTTCACCACAGCTTCACAGGTTGCCACTGGAGTCCTCTTTCACTCCTCCATGACAACATCACGGAGCTGGTGGATGTTAGAGACCTTGCACTCCTCCACCTTCCATTTGAGGATGCCCCACAGATGCTCAATAGGGCTTAGGTCTGGAGACATGCTTGGCCAGTCCATCAACTTTACCCTCAGTTTCTTTAGCAAGGCAGTGGTCGTCTTGGAGGTGTTATCATGTTGGAATACTGCCCTGCGGCTCAGTCTTGAAGGGAGGGGGATCATGCTCTGCTTCAGTATGTTGCAGTACATGTTGACATTCATGGTTCCCTTAATGAACTGTAGCTCCCCAGTGCCCGGCAGCACTCATGAAGCCCCAGATCATGACACTCCCACCACCATGCTTGACTGTAGGCATGACAGACTTGACTTTGTACTCCTCACCTTGTTGCCGACACACATGCTTGACACCATCTGAACCAAATATGTTTATCTTGGTCTCATCAGACCACAGGACATAGTTCCAGTAATCAATGTCCTTAGTCTGCTTGTCTTCAGAAAATTGTTTGTGGGCTTTCTTATGAATCATCTTTAGAAGAGGGTTCTTTCTGGGATGACAGCCATGCAGACTAATTTGATGCAGTTTGCAGCGTATGGTCTGAGCACTGACAGGCTGACCCCCCCCCCCCACCTCTTCAACCTCTGCAGCAATGCTGGCAGCACTCATACGTCTATTTCCCAAAGACAACTTCTGGATATGACACTGTGCATGTGCACTCACCATTTTTGGTTGACCATAGCGAGGCCTGTTCTGAGTGGGACCTGCCCTGTTAAACTGCTGTATGGTCTTGGCCACCGTGCTGAAGCTCAGTTTCAGGGTCTTGGCAATCTTCTTATAGCCTAGGCCATATTTATGTAGAGCAACAATTCTTTTTTTCAGATCCTCAGAGAGTTCTTTGCCATGAGGTGCCATGTTGAACTTCCAGTGACCAGTATGAGAAAGTGAGAGTGATAACGCCAAATTTAACACACCTGCTCCCTATTCACCCTGAGACTTTGTAACACTTATGAGTCACATGACACCGGGGATATCTATCTATCTATCTATCTATCTATCTATCTATCTATCTATCTATCTATCTATCTATCTATCTATCTATCTATCTATCTATCTATCTGTCTATCTGTCTATCTATCTATCAATCTATCTATCTATCTATTTATCTATCTATCTCTAGCCATAGTTAATTATTTGGACATTAATTAAATTGGAACCCAAAATGTGTTCACAGGGGCCTTTTAATGACTCTGTACCCCATCACATGGGACATTATCTCACAAGAATATATTTCAATGCTTACGACTTGTTGGAGAACCTTCTTGTGTGCAGGTCTCAGTATTTCACTATGCATAAGTACATTCAGTATCTAGTGAGGATTGTGTTGGATTGAGGCACATTTGGATCATGTGAGGACCTGCAGATACTTCTTTGCCTGCCATTCTCAAGGAGATATCTACCAGTGTTTGGCTAGAATAAATCTTTCACATTTCTCTCGGGGAAAAAAAGGCTTTCATTTGCACAGTTCCAATCCTTAGAAGTTACAGACAAACATCTGGCGCTGCATCTTTATTTTTCAGTATACTAGGGTATTAAACAGGCCATTTAGTGGCCGATTTTCCATCCTGTATGTAAGTGGGCAGCGGCACGGTGCAGCGGCAATAACACACACAGTCCAAGTGCGATGAAATAACTTGTATTCAAATAATGCAAAGACAGTTCATGTTAAATCTGGTGGAAAGGCAACCCAACTGGGGACACTGACAGATCCAGCAGCATGTAGACAGCAGAATTTAGCCCAATGGATATTGCCTGTTAGGAGGGTCCTGAGTGCAGCCTGGCTGTTTTGAGCCTAAATTGTAAGATGTCCAGAGAATTTGCAAACCACAATGTTTTCCCTCCTTATCAGGATCCTTTCCCTGCCACTAGCTCTATCCCTACCAGACAGGGTACCTGCCCGTACTCTACCCACTTGCAAAATGCACACCCAACCTGGGTGCCAGGGCCTTAAATACTCTAAGCCAGACCCAAGATGGCTGCCAGAGTCACATGGGGTGGCAGCATCCAATTGGATCACTTCCCCAGTGACCTAGGTAACCATAGAGGAACCATGTTCCTCTTGACTTCCTCTCTAACTGCAGTGTCACTGCGGAAGAGCGCCACCTACAGTGGAGAAAGTAAACTGCACCTGCCTACATGTAATGCTGTCCATACAGGTCAACTTTTCATAAGTCTTTATTAACCTTTGATGAAAATGTATTGAGCAATCACAACATTCACAAAAATCACAACATTGGGGTAACCCTAAACTCTGAACTGTCCTTTCAGGACCACATCCAATCCCTCTCCAAATCATGCCGCCTCAGCCTCCGCAACATCTCCAGAATATGCCTATTTTTAACCAATGACCCCACCAAGCTTCTAATTCACTCTCTGGTTATCTCTCGCCTCGACTACTGTAACTTGCTCCTCATTGGATTATCTTTACATACATTATACCCCCTTCAGTCCATAATGAATGTTGCTGCAAGACTTATCCACCTTACCAACCACTCAGTGTCCTCCACCCCTCTCTTCCAATCTCTTCACTGGCTTCCACTCACCCAACAAATAAAATTCAAAGTACTAACAATAATTTACAAAGACATCCACAACTCTGCCCCCAGCTACATCTCTAACTTAGTCTCAAAATACCAACCAAGCTGCTCTCTTCGGTCCTCCCAAGACCCCCTGATCTCTAGCTCCCTTGTCACCTCCTCCTTCTCCGGAGCTTCTCCCATCTTTTGGAACCCCCTACCCCAATCTGTCTGACTGTTTCCTAATCTATCCATCTTCAACCACTTCAGCCCTGGAAGGATTTCACACTTTAGGACCAGAGCACTTTTTGCGATTTTGCACTGCGTTGCTTTAACTGAAAATTGCGCAGTTGTGCGACGTTGTACCCAAACTAGATTTGCGTCCTTTTTTTCCCACAAATAGAGCTTTCTTTTGGTGGTATTTGATCACCTCTGCGTCATTTCTGATCACCACATAAACAAAAGAAGAGCGACAATTTTGCAAAAAAACCCCAAATTTCTTACTTTTTGCTAAAATACAAATCCAAAAAAAATATAAAAAAACATTTTTGGCTGATTTTATATTCTTCCTCATATTTGTGATAAAAAAAATCGCAATCTGCGTTTATTGATTGGTTTGCGCAAAAGTTGTCGCGTTTACGGATGATGAGAATTCATTTTTGGGGTTTTTAATTTTTTTTTACTAGTAATGGCAGCGATCTGCGATTTTTAGCAGTACTGCGATATTGGGGCAGACATGTCGGACCATTTTGACACTTTTTTGGGACCATTGGCATTTATACAGCGATCAGTGCTATAAAAATGCACTGATTACTGTGTAAATGCCATTGGCAGTGAAGGGGTTAACCTGGGGGGGCACTCTAAGGGTTAACTGTGTTCCCTGGGCGTGTTCTAACTGTGTGTGGGCTGCCCTAGCAGGGGAAGTGGAGTGATCACAGCTTCCATATAGAGGAAGGCTGTGATCACCGCCCTTCCCCATCTCACAGAACGGAGATCCGTGTTTACATACAAGGACCTCCGTTCTTTCACTCCGGGGGGGCATCGTGGGTAGCCGGTGGAGACTGAGTCCGCTGCACCTGCTCCCTGGCCCCCCCCCATACACAGTGAGCACGCGAGCGCGCCTCCGGCGGCGCGCGTGCGCTCACAGTGCACGATCTTGCAGCTGCCGTCATATGACGGCGGTTTGCGTTATCGAACCACCTTGTCGCCGTCAACCTGCGGTTGGCGGTCGGCAAGTGGTTAAAGAAGCCTATTCTGCTTCTAACTAATACACTGTATTACTTTCTACATCAGCTCATCCCCCACAGCTATTACCTTTTGTATCAATTGACCCTGCCTCTTAGATTGTAAGCTCAAACGAGCAGGGCCCTCTGATTTCTTTTGTACCAAATTGTGATGTAACTGTACTGCCTGCCTTCATTTTTGTAAAGCGCTGCACAATCTGTTGGCGCTATATAAATCCTGTATAATAATAATAATAATAATAATAATAATAATAACATTCCAAGAGATAACAGTTATGAATTTCCAGCTTGTGGGAAAATCATACTTCGCAAGGGTTGGCTTCTAACAAATGCTTTACGTATATGAAAAATTCAACCAATCTCTTTTGCTTAAATTGGCAAAACGTGATTATTTCTTCACGTTTCAATCCACCCAATAAAGAAGTTTGGTTGATTCCCAGAATCTTTGTTGTACTATTTTGGCAAAATTATCACATACATGACATTTGAATAAGATTGCCACAAGCCTTCTAGTGAGGATTTCTAGTGAGGATTTGTGAGCTTTTATTGAATTCCAGTTTTAATGTTGATACAACCAGATTATTGCTTTTGTGAGTAAACACAGTACCTTGGCTGAATGATACAGAACAGTTTCAAGAACAAGTGTATACATAGTCCCACTGTAAGTCGCTGATCACTGCCATTACTAGTATAAAAGAATAAATAAATAAAAATTCCAATATACAAAAATATTACCAAAGGTATTCTGAGGCCTGCCTTTACACGCACATGAACTTTAATGGCATCCCAGTCTTAGTCCGTAGGGTTCAATATTGAGTTAGTACACCCTTTGCAGCTATAACAGCTCCAACTCTTCTGCGGAGGCTGTACACAAGGTTTAGGAATGTGTCTATGGGAATGTTTGACCATTCTTCCAGAAGCCCATTTGTGAGGTCAGTCACTGATGTTGGACGAGAAGGTCTAGTTCACAGTCTCCTCTCTAATTCATCCCAAAGGTGTTCTATCGCGTTGAGGTCAGGTCAAGTTTCTTTATGGACCTTGCTTTGTGCACTGTTGCACAGTCATGTTGGAACAGGAAGGGGCTGTCCCCAAACTGTTCCCACAAAGTTGGGAGCATGAAATTGTCCAAAATGTCTTGGTATGCTGACGCCTTAAGAGTTTCCTTCACTGGATCTAAGGGGCCAAGCCCAACCCGAGAAAAATGACCTCACACCATGAACCCCCCTCTATGAAATGATTTGGACCAGTGCACAAAGCAAGGTCCATAAAGACATGGATGAGCGAGTTTGCGGTGGAGGAACTTGGCTGGCTGCACCTCAACCCGAAAGAACACCTTTGGGATGAATTACAGCGGAGCCTGCGAGCCAGGCCTTCTCGTCCAACTGTTATAGC
The DNA here is from genome assembly GCA_018402905.1 of Glandirana rugosa. NCBI lineage: Eukaryota > Metazoa > Chordata > Amphibia > Anura > Ranidae > Glandirana > Glandirana rugosa. Next base: position 319,998 of record BLSH010525708.1, on the reverse strand, counting down.
TGAAAAGAGTGGGCCAACTCAATATTGAACCCTACGGACTAAGACTGGGATGCCATTAAAGTTAACGTGGGTATAAAGGCAGGCATCACAATACTTTTGGATATATAGTGTGTATACTATAGCTTGTAGACGCTATAACTTTCAGGCAAACCAATCAATATACGGTTATTGGGATTTTTTACCAAAAATACAAAGCAGAACACATATTAGCCTAAATGAATGAAGAAATTTGATTTTTAATTTTTTTTTTGTTAGGTATGTTTTATAGCAAGTAAAAAAATATATTGTGTTTATTTTCAAAATTGGATAGCACAAAAAATAAAATAAAAACAGTGGTAGTCAAGTACCACCATAAGAAAGTTCTATTTGTTTTTAAAAAAGTATATTTTGGGTACATGATCATGCAATTGTCAGTTAAAGTAAAGCAGTGCCAAAAAGCAAAAAAATGGCCTGATCATGAAGGGGGGGATTCTTCCAGATGGCAAGTGCTTAAAATGACTCTGTGTAATGGTTTTGCACAGAGCAGCCCCGAACCTCCTCTTCTTGGGAAGAGGAGCGCTCCTGGCTCCACCCCTTTATTAGTGCCCTTTTGCTACAGGGGCACTTGTGCTTACTCGCTCCTGAGCCGTGCTCTTTGTCCAAAAAAACACACAGCTGGGTTCAGCCCACCTCACGGCGCACCCCGGTGCCTCCTCACTGGCTGTGATTGACAGCAGTGGGAGCCTATTTCTCCCACTGCTGTATTTGAGCCAATGAGGAGTGAGAGAGCCGAGAGAGCTGAGAGAGCTTCGGCTTTCATCATTGGATCAAGATCTGGCTCAGGTAAGTATTTAGGGGGGCTGTTGGGGGAGCTGCATGCAGAGTGTTTTTTTTTACCTTCTGCCTTTACAACTACTTTAAGTGAGTGGCTATGTCCTCGATGCATTACCATTTGAAGCTGGCTCCTACCATAGCTACATTCATCCAAGCTGGACCAATGTATACAATATCCATACCTGGAATTTATGTTTAATGGTAGATTGATAAATTCAGAACTATATTAATATGTGTCTTTTATATATGCTTGGAGTTCAACTTTAACGTGAATTCCTCTGCCAAATACTACATCTAGAAGAAAACAGGTAAATACGGTACCTATGACTATAGTATACATATTGCTGAACAGTGTTATAAAGCAAAGGCGTACTATTCTAGCCATCAATTTACCTGTCCCTGCCTGTAATTTTTACATACAATCCATGACATTATCTCTTTACTTTTGAACAGTGAAGAAACAGCCAGATAATTAAAAGAATTTGTTTCTTACATGTGTTTCCAACAAGCCCGCAGTTGTCCCGGGAAGTTGAGAATGAAGAAAATAACATGTTTGATTTCCTCTGCTTAGACGTTCCTTTGCCTTGAATTTCCTGTCCCTTTGAATCAAAGCAAATAAAACCTCACAGATAGCCCTGCGTTCATTCCCTAGACTTTCCTTTTTATATATATTTCTCTTCGAAATGAAATAATTATCATGGATCCTTTTTAGCTGTGCGGTGAAAACAGCCAATTGACTCCCACTTCTGCTTTTTATGTTCATTGGATTGCTTCCTTTAGCCCTAATTTAAACGTGTTCTTAATCTGCAGTATAGCACCCTAGAGCAGTGAAAGGATGTGGTACAGTGCTAATGTATTCAGTTTGGGAGGCATACACTAATCCTTATACCAGAACAAAGGAAAGAACCATTTGGCTCAGGGTTTCTTGCATATAAAGTGCACAAGGGCATGTGATTAAAAGCACGCTAACCTTGCTTAATCATGTCTAGTGCAGGGAATTTGTACACTGGATAAATTTTATATTACCCATCTGTACAGTTTATACACAAATAAAGGGTTTATGAAAGGCACCTCTAATTGTGTTCGAGCCATATTTCCATCATAGCTCTGAACTGTCTCTGTTTTGGAGGGAGCAGACCCCTCTTCTGATTCTCCATAAAGGCTGCTTCACATCTGTGTATATACAGTAATGCGTGTTAATTAGGCTCATTTTTGCATGTGTTTTCACCGCTAACATTCGTTCCTATGGGCCTCCTTAGCATGTGTTACCGAAGAAGCTTATTTTTTTTTTCATTGCAGTAGAACACCAAATGTCATGTGTGATGTACCCTTTGCTGATGGGAGAGATCATCTCTTCTGAAATCTGATAAGTCCTTTAGTAGGAATTGCATATAAGTACATAAAGCCTGCTAACCATGGCTTGAATTTTGGCTGATGCCAACTAGTGGTGTCTGGTGCTAAACATTTTTGGGGATGGGGGGAGCGGCAAACAAACCCTACCTCCCAGGTCCGCACTCACCCCTCGAGCGGTCACGGCACCGTGGCTTACCTTGCTTGAACCCGGCTAACCCGATCTTCGTTAGACCCGCTACTGTCCTGATTGGCTGGAATGAGAAAATGGAAAACAATGGCGAATATTGATTCTCTAGTATGAAAAAAAAAATGATATTTCACTGTTCACTGTCAAAGGAGATGGGTAGAACATTGTTGACCAAACACTGTACTCTGACAGCTGCAGGTTCTGGCTCTAACAATAAAATAGTCCAACAAGGGAGATAGATAGAGAAAAGGAATCTATTCGATTTTTCTTGTTCGGCCTGCTGACTGAACCAGAGAAATATACACTTGTATAGCTAACCTATGCTGTATACAAAGAATATATATAACCTAGAACAATGTTTTCTCCAGGACAGATATTTCAGCTCATCTATCGCTCTTTATTTGTCAACCCTAACAGGACTATTGATTTACCTTTATGTTAACTTTCAAGTACATGTCCACATTAAGGGCTCCTGCACACTTTTCTGCTCTACTGTAATTCTTTACTGCATGCATGTTGACATGTGGTTTTTACTACAGCTCTATTTTGAATGGGCAAGGAATGAGAAAATATCCCTTCATCATTTGTATAATATCCAAATTAATGTGTGTTAACAAGCATTATGTGAATATGAGGTAAAATACTTGTTTTAACACGTTGCTGCAGCACAGAGGTGTGAAGCAAGCCATAATTAAGTCTGCCACAAACCAGGGCATTTTAAACTAAGCATGTAATAAAAACCATGCATAATCATAAATTGGTGGTCCAATAATAGACTCAAGGGCCTTCAAGCAATTTTGGGACCTAGGACTTGTAGGCAGGTGCAATTTACCCTCTCTTTTGTAGGTGATGCTGTTTGCGAACAGAGGTGGTGGAGGATGAGAGCAACACTATTCCTCTGCAGCCTCTGTAGGTGTCACCAGGGGAGCGGTGCCCGATTGGACACTGCAACACTAAATGATCTCAGTGGCCATATTTGATGTGGGCAATGCTAATAAATAACAATGCTCTGCTGTAGTTGGAGAGCAGTTGTAAAGTGGATAAAGTAGGTACAGGATCCATGCTGGTTAAGGTTAGGGACAGCATACCTAGCCCTAGGGAAAGGTTCCTCATGAGGAGGGACAGATTAAGAACACCATAGTCTGCTCTACTACACTTCAAGGCCACAATGCTGTGGTCTAGGACTTGCACTGTTACTCTACTGATATCTGCACATTACCCTGTCTCTCAGCCACCCCCTTCCCAGAAGCTACTCCGGTAAAATAAATTTATCTAAGGGACATCCTTGCTACTGGAAATCTGCCATTGTGTAATAACAATGCTAAACCTTCTACACCTAGTTTAGCTGTGTTCTGGTATCGCTGTTCCCATACTGTTTGGAACTATTAAGCAAGTTGTTGTCACTGTTACCCCAGAAGCAATGGCAAGTGCTGGTGATTGCATTTTTTACTTCTGTTGTTATCTGTTATCTTCAACTTAACCAAATAATCTATTCCCGCTCAGACTGCCCCAGTCTTTGGACACAGGGATCTCGTTATTGGACATCCTTTTATTCTGCATCTGGCACTGTATCCATAACAGCACAAAATAGAATATGTTAGATAGCTGTTTTTATAGAGGGGAGGCCTGGCCCCAATGATGGCTACTGTAACCCCAGCTCCTCTGCTACTACCAGAGGTTAATATCAGTGAATGTACAAAGTAGCTGAAGTTACTGTATATCCAGCTCTTTTCTTTTTTTGTAAGTCTAACTTGGCCCACCCCTTTCTATACAACTAAGTCTGTTGGGGATGTAGTACATCAGGGAGGTTCTCAGGTGAGGAGACAAAGTGCCTTTGGCTGAATAAAGCTTTTACATGGAAGTGACATCATCGGTGTACAGCCTTTAATTATTTGCAGTTTTGACACATCCCCTTGCTTCCTCCAGAGCCTTCCTTTTAATCAAGGACCCTTCCTTGTAATGTTAAAGTATTATTAGTGAGGCTCAGGATGTGGGATTCCATGTCAAGCTCAGCTTTCAGAGTCAACATTTGTGTATAATCTTAGCTACCTCTGGAGCCTTTGGTCATTCTGTGATCTGGTTTTCACTGAAGAAAAAATCTGTTTAGGCATTGTTTTATAATCAAATACTCACTTTGCATTGACCAGGTTTGTGACACCTTTAAGCCTAGTACACACAATCAGAAACTCGGATGAAAAATATTATTATTATTATACAGGATTTACGCAGCACTTCACAACTTGAGGGTAGACAGTACAAATACAATACACTTAAATACAGTAGGAATCAGAGGGAAGGTCAAGAGATACAAGAGGTAATAACTGTGGGGGATGTGCTGATGCAGAAGATAAATGTACAGTTGTTAGGTGGGAGCCAGATAGGCTTCTCTGAAGAGATGAATTTTCAGGGATCGTCTGAAGGTGGACAAAGTAGGAGAAAGTCAGCCAGATTGGGGTAGAGCATTCCAGAGGATGGGGGAGGCTCTGGAGAAGTCATGGAGGAGAGCTTGGGATGAGGTGACAAGGGAGCTAGAGAGCAGGAGGTCTTGGGAGGAGCAAAGAGATCGATTTGGTTGGTATTTTGAGACCAGGTTAGGGATGTAGCTGGGGGCCAGGTTGTGGATGGCTTTATAAGTTATTGTTAGTATCTTGAATTTAATACGTTGGTTGAGTGGCAGCCAATGGAGGGATTGACATAGGGGTGTAGCAGACGCAGAGCGTTTTTTAAGGTGGATGAGCCTGGCGGCAGCGTTCATAATGGACTGAAGTGGGGATAGGCTATTTAGAGGTAAGCCAGTGAGGAGGGAGTTGCAGTAGGCGAGAGATGACCAGGGAGTGGATTAGAAGCGTTGTGGTGTCATTGGAAGGGGCGTATCTTGAAGATGCTGTGGAGGTTGAGGCGGCAAATTTTGGATAGCGATTGGATGTGGGGGCGAAAGGTTAATTACACCTAGGACCTTGGCGTGGGGGGACAGGTTGATAGTTGAGCTGTTGATTTTGACAGAGAAATCTGGGGAAGTGGCACGTGGGGGAGGAAATACCATAAGCATGGTTTTGGATAGGTTGAGTTTGAGGAAGTGATGTAACATCCAGGCTGATATGTCTATTAGTAAGTTTGTGATGCGTGAGGAGACAGATGGAGAGATCTGGGGGGGTGAGGTATAGATTTGTGTGTCATCAGTATAGAGATGATACTAAAAGCCATGGGAGGCAATGAACTGACCCAGGGAGGTGGTGTAGATTGAGAAAAGGAGAGGTCCAAGAACAGAACCTTGGGGGACACTGACAGAGAAAGGGAGAGGAGAGGAGAGGAGAGGAGGAAGTAGAGTTGTAAGTGACACTGAAGGAGCAGTGGGATAGGTAGTATGAGAGCCAGCGAAGAGTACAGTCATGGAGACCAAAGGAGTGGAGTTTTTTGAGGAGGAGGGGGTGGTCCACTGTGCCAAAGGCAGCAGAGAGTTCCAGGAGTAGTTGCTCAGAATAGTGTCCGTTGGTTTTAGAAGTTATTAGGTCATTGGTGAGTTTAAGGAGAGCAGTTTCCATGGAGTGTTGAGGGCAAAATCTGGACTGAAGGGGATCAAGAAGTTTGTTCATTATCAGATGGTCACTCAGTCGGCTGTAGACCAGTCTTTCGAGGAGTTTGGAGAAGGGAATAAGGAGATGGGGCATAGGTTGTTAATATTGGTGGGGTCCAGTGAGGGCTTTTTAAAGATAGGAGTGACTAGGACATGTTTTAGAGAGTTTGGGAAGATGCCAGAAGAGAGGGAAAGGTTGAAAATGTGAGTTAGAGAATGTAGAATCGATTCGGAGGGTGAGCGTAGCATTTGCGAGGGAGCAGGATGCAGGGGGCAGGTGGTTAGATGGGTGTTCAATAAAAGTTTAGCAACCTCGCTAATACTAGCAGGGTGGAAAGTGGAAAGTAGTGATTGTATCTGTGGATATGGGGTGTTGAGTGGGGGTGGTTTTGTACGCATTGGAGATTTCCTCACGAATGTTATCAATCTTAGTTTTAAAGTGATTGACATTCTCCTGAGCAGTGAGTGAATTAGAGGGTGGAGGCAGTGGAGGACAGAGTAGATGAGAGAAGAGTTGACGGGGACTGGATAATAATGTGTTAATGAGTGTGATAAAGAAGGTCTGTTTGGCAGTTTGGAGGCAGGAATAGTATTTTAGGAGGGCAGATTTGTAATGTTTAAAGTCTTCTTGGAGCTTAGTCTTATGCCACAGATGCTCAAGAGTGTGGCTATGTTTTCTAAGACTTCTGGTGTGGTCTGTTTGCCAGGGTTGTAGCAGCCGGGTCCTGATTCTGCGTGTAGTGAGGGGGGCGAGCTTGTCTAGGGAGAATACTGGAAAAGAGCAAATGGAACTTTAAATGAGACGCAGGTGATCTGCGTCTCCATTCCCAATTCAATGAGAAAGGAAAAGGAAGTTGGGACTTTAATTGAGGATATATAAGGACACTGACCAATGTGCATTGTACAAAAATAATTGTTTATTGGCCCTCCGAGGTCCTGGAAAGCAAGGTAAGTACCATACATCATAAACCAAATAATTCCATCACAACATGAATTGAATAGCAAACATATATGCGTTTATGCATTTAGAACTGCAGAACACTCTGTCTGATAATTGGAGTAGAGCATTTGTAGGTTGTACAGAAATAATTGTTTATTGACCCCCCAAGGTCCTGGAAGGCAAGATAAGTACCATACAGGACAATCAAAATAATTCCATCACAACATAAATTAGTAAAAAATGTATAGCAAACATATATGCATTTATGCATTTAAAACTGCAGAACACTCTGCCTGGTAATTGAAGTGGAGCATCTGCCATGGCGTGAAGTAAAACACTTGGGAATGCGCATGTGCAGGAGTCCCTGGATGGCTCTGTGAACCAGGAGCTCTGCACCTCCCCCGGCCAGCAGCGCTTCCTGCGCCTACCTTAGCCCCCCAACACACCTGCACAGGAGCGATCGGACCCCCAACACCCGCGATTTACCTGGGCCCGGCTCCGTGGTATCCTCTGACCTAGCAGACAGCGGCGATGTTCCCGGCCGGGTGTACAAAGATGGCCACCGTAGCGACCTAGCAAAAACAAAATGGATCGCTGCAGGCTTATCCGACCATTTAGTGCTGCTGGTCTGCGGACTGCCTAGCCCCACAAGTCCCTCAGCACCCGCGATCACTTTGGGCCCGACTCCGCAGCACCCCTTGAGCAAGCAGCCGGCAGCTCCATCTCCGGACTGGTGCACCAAGATGGCCGCCGTTGCGGCCTAGTCAGCAATCAAATGGAGGATAGCGGAGCCTTTGAGGCCATCTGGGACTTTCGGAACATGGGTTGCCTAACCCCTCAAGACCCCCAGCACACGCAGATATGTCAGGCGTAAGCCCACCAACACACTAAAACCTCAGACTACAGGCAAGTAATTGCCCCCGCTATTGATCCGGGGCTTAATAAGAACACCCACCAACTCCTGACATCTTCACCGGTCTCTACAGAGTCGCTGATAGGCCACACAATAGAGGACTTTTCTTTAACGCCAGCGGGACTCCTCCCGGCTTCTCACCTGGAGGCCCATACTCAGGGTCAACCAGCTCAGGAACCCCTACTTAATACCGCTGATCTGTTCCTCAAATTTTCTAATCTGCTGGAAAGAGGGCTCATGAATACTGCAGCGAGAATTAAAAGGGGACATAAATGCTGACTTTCACACCCTAGGGACTAGAATGGAAGCTATTGAACAAAAACTGGACATTACTGTATCCAGGACCAACCAAAACTCAGCTCATATTCAAGTCCTGCAGAATCAACTGGACACGGCCCTGGCCCAAATTGACGACCTCGGAAATAGGTCGAGACGATACAATTTTAGGATCAGAGGCCTACTGGAATCTATCACAGAGTTAACATTAGCGGTACAAGACCTCATCCAAAATTTGATCCGCAACATACCTAAACACAGGTTGGAGCTGGATAGAGCTCACAGAGCCCTGGGACCCCCACAAAAAGACGGATCACCAAGGGACATAATAGTGAAACCGCACTACTACACTATTAAAGAAGAAGTAATGAGACTGTCCCAGAACAGCACTAATATCTCCTTCATGGGTCATCAAATCCAGATCTTTGCAGATCTTTCTCCATCCACTGTCCAAAAGCGGAGATCTCTCAAACCGCTCCTCCAAGCCTTGCAGCAAAAAGAGCTCAAATATTGGTGGGCCTTCCCCTTCGCAGTCAAATTTACTCACAAAGGCAAAACTCACTCTTTCACAAATCTCCCAGAAGGGGAGAAACTCCTCCTAGATCTCAAACTTATTTCCCAAGAAGCTCCCATGGACCTTACCGACCCAGTTGGGCCCCACACAAAAAGGCCATTACCTGCAAGTCCACTATCCCCCCCCTCTGAAACAAGTCAAAGAGCAGGGAATCCAAAGACTACAGGCCTCCTTAATCTCCTCTCTAAAACATTTGAAACCTGACTGTGTCTTGCCCGTGCCATGATTGGTATATAAGCCACACCAAGTACTACCCCAAATGATAGGAGCGACTGGCTCCAACGCATTATTCTCATACATTTTGCAAGATTGTTTTTCTAAATGTTTTAGTCGGGAATGATCCCCATGTTGGGGCTGCTGTTGTCTAGACTGTCTTCAGATTAAGGAGGGGAACCCCTGCTCACTTTCTAAAGGGATGGGGGTCGACCCTCGTTGTTGGGTCATTAGAGACTTTAGAAGTTAATATTACGTATCTGTTCTCAGGTTGAAACATATACCTGTGCTCCGTTAGGGGACGCCCTGGCTGGGGGAGGTCCCCATGTGCTTCCACTGATCCCCCAAATTTCCTAGGATCTCCCTGGGTTAAGCTATATGCCCTGGAAGGGTCAGAGATTGTTTGTTTTCCTTTTTGTTCTCTCGAGAGAGGGCAGGCGTGATGGGAATGCAGGAGTTTTCAACCCCTCGGTTCTCATCCCCTGAAGCTTTCTATTTGAGTATCTTTGCACTTCATGCTTTCTTTTTGCCTATTCTTCCCTCTAGATTTACCTGTCATTCTACGAAGCACCTAACAATTATTTATTTTGTAGACAACTTCAGAAACCTGAACGACGCCAATTTCGAGGTGGAAGTTCCAGGGTCCTCAATCTTATCAATCTCTCTGAGAGGGTCCTTGGTCTCAAGGTGAGTGAGGACGTAAACACTAGCCTAGAACCCTACATGCTCCATGGCTAATCCCACCCAGAGACATCTTAAGATTGCCACTCATAATGTCCAAGGTTTTAACTCCCTGGTAAAAAGGAGAAAACTTCTAGATCACTACTAGAGTTGAGCGAACCTCTGGAAGTTCGGGTTCTGCTGGTCCGTCCGAACTTCGGGACAAAGTCCGGGTCCGGGTCCGGACGGAACCCGAACGATCGCACGGACAACGAACCCCATTGAAATCAATGGGGACCCGAACTTTTATGCACAAAAATGGCTGTAACAAAGTCCTGGAAAGCCCCAGAGGGCTGCAAAAGGAAGTAAAATGGGGGTAAGGGTAGGGCAAGTGCCCTACAAAAAAATGGGGACAGGGAAATAACTGTAAATATTTTTTAAAAAATAAAAACATAAAAAAAGCAAAAATGGAGGTGAATGTGGATCATCTTCAAACTGTGTCTGAAAAGTATTAATTAATGGTAGAAGCCATATAACTGTTCTAAAATCATCTTCAAACTAGGGCAAGTGCCCTACAAATAAATGGGGATAGGGAAAATAAATTAAAATCAAGTAAAAA
>BLSH010525708.1:285960-298076 GCA_018402905.1 Glandirana rugosa | reverse complement strand
CTCTTCGGTAGATAAGGACCCCTAAACACGCCCCCCTCCCTCACATAGTGAAGGCATTAAAGAAAAAGTCAATAACCCCGTAATTCAACCACAACACTCACAAGTAAATAAGATCCATTCAAATAAAGAACATCCTTTTAAAGATAGAGGAACAGCCAACAACCACCCAACTCGATAGTACAACCTCCAACATATTCTGGAACATTATCAGAAATTTCTGCAAACGTTACAGAAACCCCAAAGATATTTGCAGAGGACAAACAACTACAAAATGTCCTATCTGTAGTAATATGTTGGTTAATTTGATACATTTCCTTCAGTAGATATTCCACAATATGTACATAAACTTCATGGGTGCCAATAATGGTGAGCAGGACTGTAAAACATCAACAAACAGGAGACGTTTATAGAAACCCCAAAGACATTGCAAACGTCTTTAAAGACTATTACAAGGTCTTATACAACCTCCAACATGATAGCTCAACCCACCAACAACCGACAAGGAGATAGAAATTTTCCTACAAGAAATAAACTTACCTAGAATAAATGAACACTCACAACACCAACTTAATGCCCCAATAACTGAAAAAGAAATTACGGAAGTGATACACTCCCTCCCCCCGCACAAATCCCCAGGAATAGATGGCTTCTCTGCAAAATACTACAGGACCTTCACCTCCCAACTAACCCCACACCTTACAAAAGCATTCAACACAGCTATAATGCTAGGAACATTTACCCAAGTAATGTTGCAAGCAGTGATAGTCACTATCCCCAAGCCAGGCAAAGATGCATCAACCCCCCAAAACTTTAGGCCCATTTCACTTTTGAATTCTGACCTACAGATTTTTGCAAAAGTGCTTGCCAACAGACTACTGACGGTCACCCCCACCCTTATAGGACTGGACCAAGTGGGATTTGTTAAGGGTAGACAGACCTACGATGGTACACGGAGAATGATCAACCTTTTAAAAAGTGTGGAATATACACGCCAACCTTGCGTCTTCCTGGCGTGGAGAAGGCCTTTGACAGGGTCCACTGGGGATACCTGTTGAGGGCCCTCTCTAAATTCAGCATCACTGGCCCCCTACACTCGGCCATAATGTCCTTATAAAATAATTCAACCGCCCAAGTACTCTCTTCTGGACTTTTGTCAGACAGCTTCACACTCACTAATGGCACTCGCCAGGGGTGTCCCCTATCACCCATCATTTTCTCCATGGCAATCGAGCCCCTAGCAGAGCACCACCGCTCAACAGAAAACATACAAGGTATCAAAATTGGCCCCACGAATCACAAACTGGGATTATTCGCGGACGACATCATTCTGACACTGACTGAGGACTGAGTCCTCACTTACCGCTATTAACCTCCTACTAACTAAATTTGGCCACGTCTCCTTCTACAAGGTCAACACGATGACATGCTTTGCTCTCCCAATAAATATTACCCAGCCACAGATTTCTCAACTAAAAACTATCTTTCCCTGTAACTGGGACAGTCCTTCAATCACCTACCTGGGCGTTCAGCTAACAACACCTTCTTCCAACATCTATGCACAAAATTTCCCCCCTCTCTTGGCTAAACTCCAAGCAGAACTCAACACAATCAGCAAAACCCAACTTTCTTGGCTAGGGCGAATAGCAGCATATCAAATGCAGACCTACCCCAAAGTATTATACCACTTTAGAACACTTCCCATACCAATACCCCAGAAATTTTTCACAGAATTAAACAGAATGCTACGCAAATATATTTGGGGAAAATTAAAACCAAGAACTGCACTCTCTACGCTCTTCCAACATAGGGCTCAAGGTGGGATAGGCCTACCACATGCCCAAGCATACTATCAGGCCTCAGTACTGGATCACGTGAAATACTGGTTCTCCTCTCAAGAGGACAATCAATGGTCCAACATTGAAAGAGAACTAGTACCCAGTCACAACCTACCCACACTCTTGATGGCGGCAGCAATAAACCATCAGTACCTCACTCCCCACTATACAAGCAACGATTACAGCCTGGGCATCCCTGACCAATACAACATTCTATGAGGTACAACAATCCAAGCTCTGCCTGCCATTAGCATCGTATGAGCATTTAATCCCAGACTTTTCAACTCACCAATGGACAAAGAAAGGTATTCATGTTAACACCGATTGCATACTCGACCCTTCCGGGTTAGACCAACTTAAAATTAACCAAATCAAACATCTCCATGCCACCAACCCAAAATCCACCATCCTCCTTACGACCACACTATGGAACTTCCTAATCGGCAAGTCCCTATCCCACAGAAAAGGAATATCTTTATTTTACAAATTCTGTAATCACAACCCCTCAAACACCAAGTTAAAGGTTATGAAGAAATGGGAGTAAGATCTAAAAACGGAGTTAACATTGCCCCAGTGGCTAACAGCTATTAAACACAACACCAAATCTTCAGCATGTGTGGACCACTGGGACAATGCACAAAAATGATTACATAGATATTACTCCCTCCAAACTGCACCTTATGGACCCCAAGATCCCCCCACTATGCCAGAAAAAGGGACTTTGTTGCCCTTATTTTGGGAGTGCCCCTCCCTGAAAAATTTCTGGTAGGGAGTCTCGGATTTTATCACAGAAATTACAGATTACAAAGCTACTATCACCCCAGCTCTGGCCCTCCTTTCCATAGGCATAGATAACTCCCCCCCTCACACAAGGACAATTGTGATCCACATGATATTCGCTGCCAGAATTTCCATAGCAAAAAGATGGCAAATCACAAATCCTCCCACAATTGAGGAAATAATCAACAGAGTAAACAACCAAGCTATAATGGAAAAGTTACTAGCTTATAAAGAAAACAGAGCCCAATCATTTCACAAGAAGTGGAATGTCTGGCTATCTTCAAACAAGTCCTTCCACCCAGACTAAACTCCAGCCCCTCACAGATTCTCCAAATCTATGAGTGCCAAAACAGCATTAGGCTCTCCCACACCAATTACACATATCGGTAATTTGTGACTTCAGAGTAATAAGCCCATCTATGATCCACCAGCTCATGTATGCATACTCTAGATTATAAAGACACTCGGAGGTAACTGTTATATTGTTATCCGGTTATATTGTTGAACTGCCATGGAGTAGCAGAGGGACACACCTTCTCTCTAACTACTCACTAAGGTTACAGAATCCCACTCACACCAAGCAATGTCTGTCCACAGTTAGAGCCCAATATGGGGTGGCAGACTGGTCCCAGTGAGAGAGGGATATGCAGCCTTACCGAGTGGGGACAAATGTATATTGTTTACTTCAACCAGGTGTTATACTGTTTCTATGTGAATCAACGCCTGTCTCGTCCACCTGGTTCTCTACCCTGAATGTCTACTGTACCAAGGTTATTGAATGTACTTATCACTGTTTATCCTTTTTCTTTTATTTTCCCAGTAAAGGGAAACAACCTTTATGTAAAACTTCAAACTTTCAATAAAAATCATTGTTAAAAAAAAAAAAAAAAAAATGACCCTTGAAATCATTCCAAAGTTAAATCCTTAGATTTATCTGGGGGAACTCTGAATACAGGCTTCCCCAACACACCTTATACTGCCAAAGGAAAAGAGGGGGCCTTGGTCTCCCATTCTTCTATAAATATTTTCAAGCAGCCAGACTTGCACAGCTTTCCCTGGTATACACCAGATATGAGAAACCGGACTGGATCCAGATCAAAAGACAGGCGATTCCGAACTACCTGATAGACTTCCTACTCTGGACTCCCCCCAAAAAATGACCCCCAATACTCTCCCCTACTCTTTCCCACTCCTTTGCTCTCTGGGACTCTCTACACAATCATCCCGTTTTAGTTTCCTCTGTGAGTCCATTGGCACATATATTCAACAACCCAAACTTTCTGCCAGGAATAGATAAAAGGGCTGTACTGTATATGGCATTTTTTCACTCCTCTGGGTCCCATATCCGTAAGCCACTGCACAAGCAAGCTAGACCTTCCAGAGTCTGAAAGGTTCAGATTCCAACAAAAATCCCATTTTCTCCATCACATATGGAAAGAAAAACCCCTCCCTCCCAAATTCACAGCATATGAACTGTGGTGCGGCCAAGTCAAGGAGCAGAGAGGGGGCATATCGGTAGTTTACACGTCCCTCACCTCTCCGACAGAGACAGCTTCCTATTTGAAACTTTGGGAGGAAGAATTTCAGCTCTCCTGGGACATAGAGACCAGGCACGTAGCCCTATCTAAATCCTTTAAGTATATATTAAATACTGCTCTCATGGAGGCTAGCATAAAAGTCATCACCAGATGGTATCTCACTCCGACCAAGTTGGCCGAATATGTTTCCCTCGGCTGATCCAATATGCTTCTGAGGTTCCTCTCTCCTGGGCTCAATGCCCCACATCTGGTGGGAATGCCCAACGGTACTGTTCTGGAGAAAAATCTTTAACCTTATTGATAAGTTGACCAAAGCTGAGGTCCCCAGGTCTCCGGAAGTTGCTCTTCTGAATGCTAACAATCCTGAATCTTTCCAAATCTAACCGGAACCTTGTGCAATTAATGCTGCTGGGTGCCAAGTTGACTATAGCTAAAGCATGGAAACAAACAAAAGGCTCCTTTGCAGCCACAGTATGAAAGGTTTCTTGGATTGTGTCGCAAGAGAATCTAGCATCTTGTCTGACACGACTCAGAGATTTGAGGACACCTGGGAAATGTGGGCGACTTATGTAGGAATTTCCTTTACCCCTGGAACTGCCCAGAACTCTGCTACAACTTAATTAGATAACTTATGGGTGCTTCGGCTTATCTCTCGTCTCTTTCTCTATTCTTTTCTTTCCTCTCTCTCCTTTTTTTATACTTCTATTTCTAGTTAACTAGTTATAGACACGTACAGTACCCAATAGAATGGATCTCTGAGGCCTAGGTCTTCAACCCATAACTTCAGCATCTTCCGATCAGAAATCTGAGAAACACATTACTCTTGTCAGACTAACATTAAAGGATGGGAATCTCCCTCCCTGGCACAGATTGTTCCCACTTGGGGTGCCGGAGAGGCTAAATTTTCCACCCTTCCACACTATCATCCGGGATCAGCAACATTGAACGCTGACATAGACAACTTCTAGGTGGACTCCACCTTTTCTTTTCATTAGGATTCCACCAATAGTCTAAATCCACATGTTTTCATCCAATGAGAATGTATAGTAGAGTCCACTCACGCTTTTGCAAAACCTTGAGGATACTTGTATTCGGGCCGGCTTCTCTCATTCTTGTTTGATTGATATCACTGTATGCATGACCTTTACTGTATGTTACGTCTCAATTAGAGTTGAGCGAACCCGGATAAGATAATCAACCTATCCCTAAAGAACACCATGTGCAGTGTAGCAATATGGGCCAGGCCACCTGGACGTCTGTCACGGGAACTGAGGACACGGTGACATGCGCCGGGGATGGGACCACCATGCAGACCACCCGGACAGCAGATATCTGTGGATGAATATGTGTGTGTGTAAATGGGTTAAATGAAATGTGAATATGTATGAAGGGTGCTGAATGTGAAAACAAAATGGCGAAGCCGTACACCAAAACAGGGTAATGGGGAGGCAAAATATAAGTGCCTGTGATGTGGTACAAAAAGGCTGGAGTCAGAAAAAATCTAAACCAAGATCCACCACCAAGGGGGACTATGGGAAAGGTGCAAAAAGTGTGAAAGAAACTATATGTCAAATAAGACGTCCAGGCGGCCTGGCCCATATTGCTACACCGCACATGGCGTTCTTTAATGGTAGGTTGACTATCTCACCCCCCTTTGTACCCATATTGTGTACTCCATCACACAGACATGCCATTAGACCCTTGGATATTTTTACTCTGTTACCTTTTATTTTATTTTTTATACAGATATGTGTGCATCTACCCCTGATGAGTGGGTACTATCCCACGAAACACGTCGGATTTACGATGATGCCATCTCTCTACTGAAGCTAATTCTTGTATTACCATATGGTCTTTTTATTTATTCCCAAGTGTTTTACTTCACACCATGGCAGGTTACTCCAATTACCAGGCAGAGTGTTCTGCAGTTTTAAATGGATAAATGCATATATGTTTGCTATACATTTTTTACTAATTTATGTTGGAATTATTTTGTTTATCCTGTATGGTACTTACCTTGCCTTCCACGACCTTGGAGGGTCAATAAACAATTATTTCTGTACAACCTACAAATGCTCTACTCCAATTATCAGGCAGAGTGTTCTGCAGTTCTAAACGCATATATGTTTGCTATTCAATGCATGTTGTGATAGAATTATTTTGTTTATGATGTATGGTACTTACCTTGCTTTCCAGGACCTTGGAGGGCCAATAAACAATTATTATTGTACAACACACATTGGTCAGTGTCCTTATATATCCTCATTTAAAGTCCCAAACTTCCTTCTCCTTTCTCATTGTCTAGGGAGAATGACAGTGAGTTGTTGTAGACTAGTGTGGCTAGGTTGGGGCAGGACAGGGGTGAGATTTTGTCATAGAGGTGGTCAGTAGCAGAGTAGAGAAGAGAAGGGTTGAGGTGGTGAAGGTTTCTATGGGTAACTGTTAGGCAGTAGGAGGGGGAGGAGGTGAAAGACAGTGAGAAAGTGAAACTAATAAGGTGGTGATCAGAGAGTGGGAGAGGATTGTTGGAAAGGGTGCATGGAGTGCACGGATAAGAGAAGGCAAGGTCTAGGGTGTTGCCGTTGGAGTGAGTAGGAGCCTGTATCCATTGCTTCAGATTGAGAGATTCGGTTAAACTGAGATGTTTATAAGTAAGAGTAGTGATAGCGTTAACAGGGATGTTGAAGTCAACGAGAATGATTGTGGGGATTTCAGAAGAGAGAAAGTGTGGTAGCCAGGCAGAGGAGTCATCAAGGAAAGTTGATACCCAGGGGGCCGGTAAATGACAGTAATTCTTAGAGGAATAGGAGAAAATAGACAGATGCAATGTGCTTCAAAAGAGGAGAGTGTCAGAGAGGGAGGAGGGTGGAGTACCTGATAGGTGCTGCGTGGTGCAAGAAGGATTCCCACTCCACCTCCTTTCCGTTCACTTGGTCTCGTGGTGTGAGTCCAGAGAAGGCCACCGTGGGAGAGGGAAGCATGAGCAGTAGTGTCAGATTCATGAAGCCAGGTTTCCGTAATGGCAAGGAGGTTGAAGGAATTAGTGATAAAGAGGTCGTGGAGGGCAGTGAGTTTTTTGCAGACAGAGCGGGCATTCCAGAGGGCACAAGAGAAGGGGAGGCAGGTATTAGGATGAAGAGGAATAGAGTAAATACCGTTTTCAAAATGATAATGCGATAATCTGATTGATAGTACACAGCTTTCAAGAGTCGAGAATGACAGTCCGTCCGAAATGATCAGACAGGACAAACACAGAACTTTTTCTCCTTCGATACTGGATCATACGATTGTCCTTTTAATCAATACAGTTTTTGTCCAAAAATACAGTACAAATGTAGCACACCACACATAGGAGCTGCAGATGAACAGGGACCCCCCCCACTCCTGCACAGCCAGGCACACCAAATCTTCACAGACACCCAGAGTCAGGGAACAGTCCGTAGCTTTGTTTTTGGGTGTTTATTAGAGGAATAATAACTTGAATGGGGATAGGTAGTTATTGGATGCCCACTTGAACAGAAAACTTCAGGGACAACTTCCTATATATAGACATATATGTGTATATATACATACTCCTCATCAGCCTTCCTCCTGCACACTCTTGGCCTCCCTCTTGCTCAGCCTCTGCTGGTTAACTCCTGGGGGAACTTAACAGACTACTTGTTAGTTCAGTAGCAGCTCATTACAGGCAGGAACTCACAGTCCCTAACAGCAGCACACAAGGAGTGACACAGCATGTAACTTTCCTTTCTGCTTCCTTTTTGTGGTCACTGATCCCAGCACCACCCCTTCAGGCAACTCCAGCCCACCTGGCTGCAGCTGCCTCTCTACACCAGTCAACCTGACTGACTCTCTGGAGATCTCTCAGGGGAAAGGTAGAAGACTTAAGCCCACCACTGTCTTCAAGGGAGACTGGCTACATGTGGCAGTCTCCCCCCTTTGTTGGTCCCCACCAGTGTTTAATTACTCACACTGCCCTCTTTTTGCTCCCATGCCCTCCAGTAAAGATTCCTCCATTGTGTTTTTGGCAGGATCCTTCCAGCTCCCGAGCCCTGGCCCACGGCAGGACACCCCTCCCAGACTAGGGGGTACCCCTCAGGCCACCTCCTCAAAACTGCATCTCCATCTTACACTCGACTGCCCCTGCTGGCATGGCTGATGTCTATTTATGAGATAATCTCTGCCCCTGGCCAGCCCACTTCTGGGAATTGGCTGAGGCCCCACAAATATTCATGGCAGCCCCTCCTGACCCCCACCCTCTACTTTTAGAAGGTTCTCCAACCTTCCAAACCAGAGGGAGCCACCAGAGTGTGCTGACAATATGAGTCATCAAGCCCTGGCCTCTAATAACCCTGACCCAATTTAGTGGCTCAGGTTATTCTAGGCCAGAATATACTTTACTTACTCTAAAATTAGCTCACACTAGAGGGTGCTACACCAATACAATGCAATACATTACAAGACTTCCGAATATTTATTCTGTCGTATGAGAATGTTCGTAACTTTAGTAATCTCTTCATATTTGATATGGAGCCTAGCATGCAAAAAAACCCCAAAAAACAGGTCATTCATCCGATAATTTCATTGTGTGTTCCAGGCTTTACTTTGAACACAAAGATTTCATGGTTGACTACACTGTAATTTTAAAGCGATAGTAAAGTCAACCTGTTTATTTATACCTACCGGTGCATGCTGGGTCGGTGACGTCACAAGGGGGTGGGGCCACCAGGTGATATCACCAGGTGGTCCCACCCCTTACTTATTTAAGAACTGTCACCCAGCAGAGGAGGTATTCGGCAGTCAGCTGTCAACGAGTGCAGAGTATTTTTTTTTGTATTGTTTGTTGGGTCAGACGGTGCAGCGGACGTCGTGATTGATGATGGATCTACATCGGGGGACATTGTTTTTATTTTTTATTAAAGGAATTTTCAAACACTGTGTCTTTTTATTACTTTTTGACAGTTCAATGTACTCCATACTCTTTCACATGGTGGGGGCAGGATCTGGGGGCCCCCTTGTTAAAAGGAGGCTTCCAGATTCTGATAAGCGCTCCCCCCCAGACCCCCACAACCACACTCCACGGTTGTGGGGAAGGTGCTTTGGGGTGGTGGGGCAGAGCCCCCCTGCCCCCCATGTTGAGGGCATGTGGCCTGGTATGGTTCAAGCATGGGGGAAGGGGCGCTCGCTCATCCCCTTTCCTGGCCTGCCAGTCTGGGTTCCCAAGTTTATTATTTTTTTTGCTGTTTACTACCACTTTAATAATAAAATTATAAAGAAAACTATGATTTCCTCTAATTTCAAATCAGCAAAAGGAGGTTTCCGAATAAAAACATTATTCTTGGGAAACTGGGTTTAAAAAAAATCTATACATTTCCCTCCATATAGTATGTTTTTCTTTTTCTGTTTGTTTTTTTTTTTTTTTTTGCTCTTTTTTCCTCTTAACTAGTTCCAGTGCAGCCTTTCCTAAATTAATAATGAATTAATTCTCCAACCCAGTGTCCTCTGATATATAATTTAACATATAAAAACTCGAGCACAGTCAATGTTTCATTAGACATGGGGTGATGAGGGGTCAGCAGACACTCCTTGCAGTACTAAAAATAAAAGCACCACATCTGGTATGAAACGACGTCTGGAATTGTAATGCATGTGCATCCACTTACTGGCCCTGCTGAAACTACAGCCGACACAGAGCAGTGCATTGAAACATGAACCAGTGCAATAGGAACTTAAACACAAGTCCAGACTGTTTGTATATGTATGGGCAGTTTATTAGAAAATGGGAAGGCTGGGAGACGTAGGGAAACATTGGCTGGAGGAGATCTGTCACACATTTAAAAAGCTGTTTGTAATATAGTCCATTTCAAGTTAAGAGGGTAAAATCGCTCCCAGAAGCCTCAGGGAATCGTGATACTTAACAGGGGCGCATTTTCCAGGAGTTGGACTGAACTGCCCTGGTTCGCCGTCCAAAATGAGTCATTTTCATAAGGGAAAGGGAGGATTCTGAGCTAAATCAATTTCTGGATTTGTCTTATTTTGTTAGAATGATGTCATGAGGGAATCCTTGGTGTGTTCTACCTCCCAACATTCTGAGGTGGGAAAGGAGGACATATGTTAGCATCAACATTTATAGGAAAAAGATTCTGCTGGTTATAATTCCATCATTCATGCAGAAAAAATAAAGATCATCATTTCTTCCTTTTCTTGCATTTATAGACACACAGTCAACATTAGAAAAAAGGGATATGACAATAGCATAAATTATTTAAAGCTAAACTCCAGGCAAACAAAATGCAATTCAATGTTAAAATGCATACTGTATATAGGAATTCTTTTCCAGCCAAAGGAATTGCATTTCTGTTATCCCAGTATTGTGATCTGGCAACCCCTGCCAGACAGTTTAATCAGATCTTCAAACCCCACTTACTGCAATAAGACAGCTTAACCACAATGGCCCAAAAAAGGATCAGCAGCAGACCGATGCGGTTATTCCGCTGCTCACTCTACTAGTTAACTTTTCAGCACATGTTCATGCAAAAGAACCATACTGGGCTAGTTCTGCCCCTCTCCTTTCCAGATTAATCAGATCCTCAGACTCCACTTAGTGTAATTACACAGCTTGGTTACAAAGATCAAAGAAAGGATCAGCAGCAGACCAAAAAGGTTATTCCTCTGCTCACTCTACCAACCAACTTTTCAGCACATGTTCATGCAAAAGAACCTTATTTAGCTAGTTCTGCCCCTCTCTTATCTTTTCCAAATGGTGTTGCCAATAGGATTACAAAATCCCCATATTAGCAAATTCAGGCATTCGCATACATTTTATGTGATTGCATGTTCCTTTCAGGAGTCGTAAAGTGGTATTTTCTTGATCTTAGTATTTCAGAAAAACAACACATTATGGTCACTAGATCGAGCTGATGATCATGGGAAATACACATATTAGGCACATTACAGGTATTATTTGGGATGGCTGTGCAAATGTGCAGAAATTAACACAACCTTTTTTCTAAATGGACCCCAAAATTTTTAACATGCCAGGTTTCAGTTCTCTAGTTCTCAGTGTCCCCTCCTCAAATGTCCAGTATTCTTTAAACTGTTGGCTATAAATTTGTATAAATCCAAAGAGATAAGCTGTGCTGTGTTTATTTTATTTTTTTTAGTAATAGAGTGGGATGTGGTGATCTTTAGCTATCTGGATGTGGGAGAAGTGATTGTTGCCCCATAATATTTTTTTCCCATGGAAGAAGTGTTTTGTTATGAGTATACCATTCTAACTAGCCTAGACCAGTGTTGGTGACCTTGGCACCCCAGATGTTTTTGGAATTATATTTCCCATGATGCTCAACTACACTGCAGAGTGCATTAGCATCATGGGAAATGTCGTTCCAAAACATCTGGGGTGCCAAGGTTTGCCATCACTGGCCTAGAGCAAGTAAAATACAGTGAATGCAAATAATGTTCAAATTTATGATGTTCAAATTTCGGTAAGATGCCTCTCTAGTAGAGTTGAGCGAACCTCTGGAAGTTCGGGTTCTGCTGGTCCGTCCGAACTTCGGGACAAAGTCCGGGTCCGGGTCCGTACGGAACCCGAACGATCGCACGGACAACGAACCCCATTGAAATCAATGGGGACCCGAACTTTTAGGCACAAAAATGGCTGTAACAAAGTCCTGGAAAGCCCTAGAGGGCTGCAAAAGGAAGTAAAATGGGGGTAAGGGTAGGGCAAGTGCCCTACAAAAAAATGGGGACAGGGAAATAACTTTAAATATTTTTAAAAAAATAAAAACATAAAAAAAGCAAAAATGGAGGTGAATGTGGATCATCTTCAAACTGTGTCTGAAAAGTATTAATTAACGGTAGAAGCCATATAACTGTTCTAAAATCATCTTCAAACTAGGGCAAGTGCCCTACAAATAAATGGGGATAGGGAAAATAAATTAAAATCAAGTAAAAAAACGGG
>BLSH010525708.1:263262-283226 GCA_018402905.1 Glandirana rugosa | reverse complement strand
GTTTGTAGACCTTTGACACACATTGTGAAATTTATTTTGGCCCTGTTTGACTTGATGACAAGACGTTTGTAGACCTTTGACACACATTTTGAAATTTATTTTGACCCACTTGGGTATAGTGACAAGACGTTTGTAAACCTTTGACACACATTGTGAAAGTTATTTTGGCCCTGTTTGGGTATAGTGACAAGACGTTTGTAGACCTTTGACACACGTTGTGAAATTGATTTTGGCCTACCACGACGACGACTACGACCACAACGACCACACCCACCACAACCACTTGGAGGACAACCTTCCTCTCCTGCACCAGCTCCACGCGGTCGATATGTGTGTTCCCTTTGTGGAAGGAGTCCATCGGTTGTCTTGGTGTTTCCCTTGTGTGTATAGCTGGCGCACCTCGACCACGTCCTCTCCTTCCAACAGGAGGTTCACCAACACCACCCACACCAGCAACACCAGCATCAGCAGCAGCACCATCCGGTTTTAGTTAAAGTGTTGCACACAGTTTCCAGATGTTTGCAGAACAGTGATATGGGTTTGTCCCGGTTTTATTGAAAGTGTTACACACAGTTTCCAAATGTTTGCAGAACAGTGATATGGGTTCACCCAGTTTTATTTAAAGTTTTACACACAGTTTCCAGATGTTTGCAGAACAGTAGTTCAGTTTGTCCCGGTTTTATTTAAAGTGTTACACACAGTTTCCAGATGTTTGTAGAACAGTGATATGGGTTTGCCCAGTTTTATTTAAAGTGTTACACACAGTTTCCAGATGTTTGCAGAACAGTAGTTCAGTTTGTCCCGGTTTTATTTAAAGTGTTACACACAGTTTCCAGATGTTTGCAGAACAGTGATACGGGTTCGCCCGGTTTTATTTAAAGTGCTACACACAGTTTCCAGATGTTTGCAGAACAGTAGTATGGTTTCTCCCGGTTTTATTTAAAGTGTTACACACAATTTCCAGATGTTTGCAGAACAGTAGTATGGTTTCTCCTGGTTTTAGTTAAAGTGTTACACACAGTTTCCAGATGTTTGCAGAACAATGATATGGGTTCTCCCAGCTTATTTATACTTTTTTGACACAGTTTGAAGATGATTTTAGAACAGTGATATGGCTTCTACGGTTAATTAATACTTTTCAAACCCAGTTTGAAGATGGTCCACATCCACCTCCATTTTAAATTTTTTTATGTTTTTATTTTTTTAAAAATGCTTTTAGTTATTTCCCTGTCCCCATTTCTTTGTAGGGCACTTGTCCCACCCTTACCCCCATTTCCTTTCTTTTGCAGACCTCTAGGACTTTCCAGGACTTTTTTACAGCCATTTTTGTGCCTAAAAGTTCGGGTCCCCATTGATTTCAACGGGGTTCGGGGTCCGGGACAAAGTTCGGGTTCTGTCCAGACCCGAACCCGGACTTTGTCCCGAAGTTATGCCAAACCAGCAGAACCCGGACTTCCAGAAGTTCGCTCAACTCTACTCTCTAGGCCACTTTCATATTACCTTTCCCATTACCACAGATTTGACCAATTTCAAAGCCTTGTATAATTAATCTCTTTCGGACAGTAGTTGTTCGTGCCAGACCATTCTTTCAAGTTTAATTATATGCCTATTGATTTGGCAATACCATCATTTTTGCTTGTGATGCTGAAGTCATATCTATGCTGTTTTTTTCACCTTGTGAATGTCTGTTTTTTTTTTCAGGGTCCCCCTATTCCTGTACAGCCAGGCAACATGCAATTTCCCACTACCACGCAGAGTCAGTAACCAGTTCATGGGCTTGTTTTTATTATTTTATTGAGGGAAATCAACTTGGATAGGGGTGAGGGATTATGGGATGCCCAACTTAAACTTGGTAGAAAAACTTGAGGACAAACATCTTCTCTGTGTACAAAAAAATGGATCCTGGACTGCACTCCCTCCAGAATAATGTCAGTTTTTAATGGATCAGTAGCAAATTTCCTCTGTTCATGAGTTCAATATCCTATTGGTGAAACTCACAAAGTCACAACTGCTTTCAGGAGCTCTATGAGCCTTCTGCAGAAAACACCAACCCACCCGGCGGCTGCCTTGAAAAATGTCCCAGAGCAAGAGATTTAGGTTAGCTGTGAGACTGTTCCAATGAAAGCTTGCTAAATATTGCATCTGACAGCCTTCTCCCTTGTAGGCCCTGGGGGCGATCAGGTAGAGGTACTCACACTATCATTTTGGCTCTTGCTGCCTTGGTTAAAACTGCTGTTCAGGCCTCCTGCTGTACAGATCTTCCCATGCTAAACAGAGCCTCCTGGATGAGACTGACGGGTGGTGAAGATCCCTCTCTTCAGCTTCCTCTCCTTCCTCAGCTCCAGCCTGGAGGCAGAGCCCCGTGGTCCCCTCCCAGGCTTAATGACATCAGCCTCAACACTCCATCTTTCACTAAACAACAACAACCCCCAGATGGCCATGCTCTTCAATATTTAAGGTCCAATTCCCCACCTTCTGGGCCGTCCTTGCCCAGGGATTGGCAGAGATCCTTTGAGTATTCAGGCTCCCATTTCTATACCCCCTCACACTAAGCTCTGGAACTTTCCTTAAGCTTCCAGAAGCCAGGGGGGAGTACTAGTAGCTCAGCCTGCAGAGCCTGCCTGCTGAATCAAATTTGAACCCACAACATTTAAGATACTGTGAGTCAGCTAAATTTCCCTAACAACTTTGTACACTAGAGGGTGCCACATACAGTATGTATACCTTACATTCCATGGGGTGTTTACTAAAACTAGAGCAGACAATATCTGCAGCTGTTCATATAAAAATATAAAAATAAGCTTCTTTCTTCAACTTGTTCGGTTATGATTTGATAATGAAAGCTAGAAGCTGATTAGTTGCCATGCACAACTGCTAAACATTCTAGCTGCTCCAGTCTTAGTAAATTCATTTCAGTGTATATCCACTTCAACCCCGGAAGGATTTCCCACTGTAGGACCAGAGCACTTTTTGCGATTCGGCACTGCGTCGCTTTAACTGACAATTGCGCGGTTGTGTGACGTTGTACCTTTTTTCCCACAAATAGAGCTTTCTTTTGGCGGTATTTGATCACCTCTGCATCATTTCTGATCACCGCTATAAACATAAAAAGAGCGATCATTTTGCAAAAAAACAATATTTCTTACTTTTTGCTAAAATACAAATCCAAAAAACAAATATATAAAAAAACAGTTTTAACCGATTTATATTCTTCCTCATATTTTTGGTAAAAAATAAATCACAATTGGCATTTATTAATTGGTTTGCGCAAAACTTGCCACGTTTACAAACCATGAGAATTAATTTATGGCGTTTTTACATTTGTATTTTTTTTTTACTGTTAATGGCGGCGATCTGTGATTTTTATCTGGACTTTGATATTGGGGCGGACATGTCGGACATTTTTGGCACTTTTTTGGAACCAATGACATTTATAAAGCCATCAGAAATGTAAATATCCACTGACTACTGTATAAATGACATTGGCAGTAAAGGGGTTAACCTGCAGGGGGAGCTCTAGGGGTTAACTGTGTTCCCTAGGCGTGTTCTAATTGTGAGATGGCTGGGCTACCATGAGCATAAGAGATCTAACTGATCCCAGTGACAGGGATCAGTAGATCTTTTAAATGCCCACTGACAGAGCGGGAAACCACCATGTTTACATCAACTGTTCCCCGTTCCTTCTCTCTGGCAGGTCATCGTGGCTCGCCAGCGGAAATCGGGTCCGCCTGAGCCACGGGCATACTACTGCAGAGTGCGGCGGGCGCGAGAGCTGCACACGCGCAAATCACTGTTTATGTACGGCGATTTGTGGGACAGCGCCACAGTGCAGCAGTAAATATGTGGCACGCGGTAGGGAACCGGATATACAAATTGCTTTTTACATTTTTATGTTTATTTTTAAAGCGGAGCTTGCATGTAAACGTGAGGTTTATTTTGTAGACAGCATCCAACCCCCAATTTAAAAATGCTTAAAGTGGATGTAAAGCCTCACATATACCCAGTGAAGGGACTGGCCTCAGGTGATACCACAGAGATGAAACAAATCCTCCTACACAAGTTGTACCTGTCTATCTGCAGTCTTGTCTACATCTGATCAAAGTCCAAACTTGTCTGAGGGTTCATAAAACAGGGGGTGGAGAGCTGAAGTTACACTCTGCAGAACTCAGTGAGGAGAGCTCTGAGAGCTGATTGGAGGGAAGTGTGATGTTATGCGAGGCGAGGTGATTGATGGACACTATGTGTTGCCTTGCATGCGTTCATTTGGAGTGGACTAAGGTGGAATCCGGTCAAGGTTTTACCAGTCACCTTGACAGGGTTGGTTCCAGACTGGATTTTGTGGTCCACTGGAGTCCACCATCAGGTGGTTTAAATCAGTGTTTCTCAACCCTGTCCTCAAGTACCCCCAACAGGCCATGTTTTCAGGTTTTCCTTTATCTTGCACAGGTGCTTTAAATCAGAGTCAATGGCTTGGTATTTTGGACAGCTATTTTATCTAAGAGAAATTCCCAAAACATGGCCTGTTGGGGGTACTTGAGGACAGGGTTGAGAACCACTGGTTTAAATAACCAGGTCTAGAGGAAAGATTTGCTCTGGCCTGGGACTCAGGAATCATCAAGCCTAAGAGAGAGCTGACACATGGAAGTGTGCTAATGGACTATAGACAAAAAAGGTTTGCATTGTGTATGTTTTGTGGGTGTCTGGGAAAAGCCCTGCACCGCTCAGATAGGAAAAGGTGAAATGTTAGTTAGTGTCTGGATGGTGAGGATTTATTGCAACCTTTTAAATAAACCTGGCAACCAGCCAGATTTTAAGGAAAACCTGCGTGTGAACTACCTTTTTCCCAGGGAAGGTGATCCCCATTGAACTAATCCCTTACAGAAGGGACACACCGCCCTCTACACAGCACACAGAAACAGAGCTGAGGCTGTAAATCATCTAGAGTTCCCTGTTCTGTCACCATTTTTCTCTTGGTGTCAGGAAAACTTGTCAGAAGTGATTCATGCTGATAGCAGAGAAACAAAGCAGCAGACAAAAGTGACACTTAGTGCTCTTATTTGAGACAAGTACACACTATAGAGGGATATGCATTGTTTGTATTTCATGTCTGAGGTTTACAACCACTTTAAAGCCCCACTCTGTTGCTTTTACCAATGCAGTGGGGTCTGGCTCATGTACTTTATGGGTTAGAAATATTAACTATTCCTCTCCCACAGGTTTCCTGCTCTCCAAACCGACCATTTTCCCCAAGGCCACTTCACTTCTCTGCCTGGGTGATTGCAGCTTCGCATCATGTGCAATGCAGGATCAGCAGCACTGGAGAGTGCTCCCCCAGATGGGGAAGAACGTATGCAAATCAGGATGTGTGACTTTACTTTTACTGTGCTTCTTGAGAGTCTTCTCCATGTCAGTAACTTAGAAAATACTAAGAATATATACAGCCAGATCACTAGAATTTTCAGAAGGTGGTCAGAAATGACAGCCACCATATTTTTTTTCTGTACAGATTCTCTTTAAAGATAATCTGTGCTTTGCCCATGCAAGGCAAAGCAACATGTTTAATTTAATATCTTATTTAAATTGCTTTTAACACAGGTACCTTCAAAGTGGTTCTAAAGCCTGAAGGATGTTTACCATAATGCATTCTCTACTGTCTGCTGAAATATTGCACTGAAATTTGGATCAAAACCTGATCGCAGCAGTGTGAAACTCGCTTTAAGGTGAATGGTGACTTGGTGTCAAGGGGTAGTATTAACCACTTCAGCCCCGGAAGGATTTCCCCCTTTAGGACCAGAGCACTTTTTGCGATTCGTCACTGCGTAACTGACAATTGTGCTGTCGTGCAACGTTCTACCCAAACAAAATTGATTTTTTTTTTCCACAAATAGAGCTTTCCTTTGGTTGTATTTGATCACCACTGTGTTACTTCTGATCACAGCTATAAACAAACAAAGCGACAATTTTGCAAAAAACCTAATATTTCTTACTTTTTGCTAAAATACATATCCAAAAAAAAAATAAAAAAAAAAATGTATTCATCGGTTTTGA
The DNA here is from genome assembly GCA_018402905.1 of Glandirana rugosa. Classification (NCBI taxonomy): domain Eukaryota; kingdom Metazoa; phylum Chordata; class Amphibia; order Anura; family Ranidae; genus Glandirana; species Glandirana rugosa. The sequence goes on along the minus strand of BLSH010525708.1, from coordinate 277,178 downwards.
CCGATATATATTCCTCATATTTTTGGTAAAAAAAAAATCGCAATAGGCGTATATTAATTGGTTTTGCGCATAAGTTTCCGTGTTTAGGAACAATGAGAATTTATGGGGTTTTTTTTTTCATTTTTAACTAGTTAGAATTTATGTGTTTTTTTTCATTTTTAACTAGTTATGGAGGCAATCTGCGATTTTTAGCGGTATTGCGACATTGCAGCGGACATGTCGGACACTTTTGACACTTTTTTGGGACCATTGATATTTATAAAGCGATCAATGCTATGAAAGTGCACTGATTACTGTGTAAATGTCATTGGCAGGAAGGGGTTAACACTAGGGACGATCAAAGGGTTAACTGTGTTCCCTGGGAGATGTTACTAACTGTGTGGGGGCTGGACTGAGTCGGGGAGGAGAGTGATTGCTGCTCCCATATACAGGAAGCATGCAATTACTCTCCTTCTCCCCTGTCAGAACGGAGATCCGTTGTTTACACTAACAGATCCCCATTCTGTCACTGCGGGGGAGTGATCGTGGGTAGCCAGTGTCAAGCCACAGCGGGCGGTCAGCAACTCGATAAACAAGCAACGGGACTTGGTAGCTTACAGGCATAAGATATTGTATGTGTCACTGCAGTAAGCCCTTGACACCCCTCTCCAAAATTATTGTGCAGTCTTGGGGAGACAAAAGTACAAGCCATGCCGCTTAATATGCCCCCACCTTAACAGGTTCTTTTTAAAGAGATCCTGTCACCAGACCATTAATTCCAATGGCAAACTTCCTATAAGATTTAATGTGCATTTAAGTTATTTTTTGCACAATATTTACCAGTAAATACCTTCTTTGAGTAGACATCCAAAAGCCCCAAGATGGCTGCTGGGTGCCGCCAACTTGTATGTGATGTCAGGAGCCCCAGCACTCATAATTGTCACACAAGTGATGCTCTATAATAGGCTCCTTTTGCTCCTTTCTCAGAAGCTACATATACACTTTATTACCATTAGTATTGGGACACCTGCCTTTAGCTAGAACAGCTTCAACTCTTCTGGGAAGGCTGTCCACAAGGTTTAGGAATGTGTCTATTGGAATGTTTGACCATTCTTCCAGAAGCGAATTTGTGAGGTCAGGCACTGATGTTGGACGAGAAGCCTTGGCTTGCAGTTCCTGCTATAATTCTTCCCAAATGTGTTCTAATGGGTTGAGGTCAGGACTCCACTCCATCCATGTCTTTATGAACCTTGCTTTGTGCACTGGTGCACAGTCATGTTGGAACAGGAAGGGGCCATCCCCAAACTGTTCCCACAAAGTTGGGAGCATGACATTTTCCAAAAATGGGTATACCAGCTCATCTTATCGTATTACTTTTATCAAACACCTAAAAAAATCTCTATTAACCAAAATAAAACGTGAGGAGGGGTGGGCAGTCTCTCCCCCTTGTGACACAGTGTGTCCCCAGTAGGGGGTCCTGGGGGAGGATGGCAGACCTCATCCTTGTATAGAACGTCTATATAAATAATGCCAGTGTTTAGAACCTGTCATAAGTAAAGTGGTGTTTGTATACCTAATATGCATGATTGTTGGTCAGATATTGATGTTATTTCTGTTTGGTCATTATGACAAAAACCCAATAAATACATTGAAACAGAAATTGTCCAAAATGTCTTGGTATGCTGATGCCTTAAGAGTTCCTTTTACTGGAATTAAGGGGCCAACCCCTGAAAAACAACCCTACACCATAACCCCCCTCCACCAAATGATTTGGACCAGTGCACAAAGCAAGATCCATAAAGACATGGATGAGCGAGTTTGGGGTGGAGGTACTTGAAATAATTTAAATTGTATTTATGGAAAGAAAAAAAAAAACCTGCAAGTAAGCATATGGAATACTTAAAGCATAACTCCACTTATGTTGAGAAAAAACATTCCCCTCTGGGTGATCTCTGTACATTGCAAAGATTATAACAAACTTTGTTGCAGATTCTTCCCTTTTGTTATTCTGAAGAAATCCCTCTGTGTTCCTCTGCATCTCTGTACTGAGTAGGTCTAATGGGAGGGGTTTCATAATTATCAATCAGATGTGCAGCTGGAGAGCACTATTGAGGAAATTGACTGGGCCTGCACCCCTTTAGACATGCTTCTACTGAAAGTATCTCTCCAAAAATGACATTTTTGTTGCTGGAGATGACGGAATCTGACTTGTATCTTAGGGAGACTTCTGGAAAAATCAGTGAGCCAAATATACAAGCAGGAAAGGATATTTCTGGGGAGTGGTCAGTGCACATTATGTGTACAGAACAACTCCAGGTAGCCATATTTCACTGCATTTTCAGAATATTACATTGGCTGCAGATTGAAAAAGAAAGGTAACTTTTAATAACATTCAATTACAATATGACTTGTGTCGCAATTATGTGCGCTATATTATTTTTTCTTTATTTGCTATTTTTTTCCCCATGAAAGTGGAGTTACCCTTTAATTTTTCAGTTCTTTTACATGCAATTTTTGGTGACAGGTCTTTAACAATAGGATTTTTAACCATATTTGGAGACTGATGACCTAAATTTAAAAGGACTACAATGAGCATTGTTATCCCATATATTATAAAGAATGCCACTGCTTTTTTTTTTTTTAATAACTGGTTAATATGTAAATTCAATTTCTAGTTGCAAAGTAGTCATTTTGGATCCGGGTCCCCATACAGCATCCATTGCCTTTGTTGATTTTTGCAGTGTATATTGAATTCAATTCCTTCTAGATTAGAATAATTCAGATAACATTTTTCTTTTTCTTTGCACATCTTGTGTCTCCTTTTCCTATAGCAGCAAAGGTATTTAATTAAAATGACATGCTTAAAATTGTCTAGAGGATGCATGTCAAAGGACAGGCTTGCAGCTCCTATCTAATAGGAAAAATGTGTGAATAATTTTGAAATGTTCACACTGCTATTATTCAGGGTATACACAGATATTAATCGGGAGCTTAAACTGGCCCTTTATATATAATGTATCCTCACTAGGGGAATAAGTCACATATTTTGGTATAGGCAATGATATTAAACAAATTAAATTCTGCATTTCCTGTACTCTTGGAAATGATATTGGTAAATGAGGAGTCAAAATTATATTTTGTCGCTAGCTGAGCTGAATGCTGTGATGATGATAATAATTTTCATTTTTGGAATTCCATTGTAATAGCAGAAAAATAAAATGCCATTGGGTTCATTGTGTCCCCATTCCGCTAACAATCGGGGCATATGAAAGAAATAAAGTATAACTAAAGGCATTTTTTTTTCTTAGTTTTGTATAGAGTGGAGAGGGATTAAAACACATATTACTTTTTTGCCTCCTCTGCCCTCATTAGGGAGATTCACCCTCTGTTTGGCCAGTTTACCATTATCATCAAAGGTAAAAGTAAAAGTAAAAATTTTGGGTTGTATCTATAACAGCAATAGAGGGTAAATTTTCCAATGGGGACACTAGTATTAGTGACCTGGGGGGCCCGAATGGGTTTTCTTAGTTTTCAGGGATTTCCCCTCACTTCCCGTTTTAGCTATGGGACCAGAGGTGAAGGTAAAGCTCGCCAATGAGACATAGATAGTAAGAATAAAAAAGCTGACAGGGTTTACAACCCTTATGCTGTAAGGGACTTCAAAACCAGATGGCTGGGATGCTCCCTTTACGAGGCCGCACTGGGAATATAACAAAGACATCACACACCAGATACAGTCAAAGCATATTCGTTTTATTCTTTCAGAATCAGAAGTTTATACAAAGTTAATAAAATAATGGGTTTCAGTATAGAGGGATTGATTTTAACATAAGAGGGTTTGGTTACCAGGAAAAAGGGTGGTTTTATAGAGAAAAAGAGGTAACTTCACAAGCTAAAATATTCTCACAAGATATTAGTCACATTATAATACTTAGTCTAAACCCTTTTAGCAATCAGGTTATTCTCATGGGAAACCATCTCTAGAACCCAAAAATTCCCAATAACACAAGTCACAGGCGTGAGAACGTAAACCACACTTAGTTATATGAAAAATATTACAGCACAGAACACCATTAACCCTTCAATTCCCCTCTTTTATCATGAACATGATCATTTTCTCATTTTGGTTGCAAACTTACCCAGACTCAATCATTAGCCTTTTTAATCATACTGTTATTTTTTTCCTTTATTGTGCAGACCAAATAACAATTACAGTATATAGGACAAGTATGACCAAAATTACCACACAGACAGCAAGGGGGTAGAAAAGAGTTTTCACCACCTCACTTCCTATTGGTGACCACTCTGTAAATATATCATACCATATATGGTGTCCTGTGACAAGTGGTGGCTGCTTCAAGTTTGCCTCTCATAATGAACGTCTTTACAATGGCTTAATGTACTGTTAAGTTGTATGCTCTAAGATGCTATAGGGACCTCCTCTGTTATCTGAGTATATCCACAATCAAGCCCATGGGCAAGGAGAATTCACCTATTGGGAGTACATCTGATCTCCAATAGATAATGTTTTGTGACTCCTTCCAAAACATAGACTTGACCATGCCAAAACAAAAATGAACATTGTGTATGCCGCCCAAGAAGGGTAATTGAGCATCTACTTCAGTCATGTTTATTCCTATTTCTGTTGCTAGGTACACCTGTTGTGGGCCTACCTCTAAAAAGCCTTATATCCTTGGGGATGCAAGGTCCAGGTGCACATTTTGACATCTGGCCTGGACAGTAAACATGGTTCAATCACTGGGGACCTATATGTACAAATGAGACCCTTGTCTGTTATCTAACAATCATCCAAACTGTAGATACTGTTTGAGCCTAAAACTATGTAGGATCCATAGTACTTTGGTTCCCACCATATAACAGTATCAGTGATTACATCTGTCATGGAAATAGGGAGAATAAACAATTTACAGATAGTGACTCCATTATCTTTGGGGACAAACACCTTACAATGTCCTACACAATAAAAGCTAGATATAGTGCTAGATATCTTGGTATGACAGACTGTGTCCTGCCAGGCTCTTTTCTTTCTATTATGTGAATTAGAATTACAGATAAACATATTAGGTGTGGTGATATTAAAAGTTACTTGAATTTCTTGATAAGACAATGAAGTCTTAGTACAAGTGTTAGCTATAGGTACATGAGTGTTATTGTTAATTTGAGGAATCAGGTACATGGTACATACATATGCAACACCAAAATATGTTTGATTAATAATTTCTGAATCATTTGTTATAAGTATGCTGGAATCTATGGTAGATGTGCGTGTAGGTGTGTGCATGGGCTTATTTGTTTCATCATAGTTCTCAAAACACACACAGGCCTGAATGGGCCTAAGTCCTCTGGGTGATACATTCAGTTTGTTATGATCCATATTGGCAAAAATACCAACAAGATCAAAAGTCCATACAGCACTCTCCCAGAAGTCTGGGGAGAGAGAGTAGCCAGGACATCTTCTACATCTCCTGCTGGCTTGTCTGTAGTCTCTCTTTGTCACTCTCTTTACCCTGGTCGCATGGATCCACTAGGTGCTTTGTTCTATCGAGACTGTTGTTCTGGTCACTGCGATCACCGTTGTTTGTGGCCCAAAGGGGAATCCGGATCCCTTGACCCTGTTTAGTTGTCTCACTACAACCAAATTTCCTGGCTTGAAAGGATGTGCCGGTTCCTGTGAGGGAAGTGGAAAAGAGACAGACACATTACCATAGTTGTTATTCAAAGTCTGAATCAATTTCCTACAATATTCTTCTTGAATCAATTCTAAGTCACCTATATCTATTATAGGTGACCTTTTGACCAAGGTGTTGGAAATTGTCTCCTCATGATCACTTCAAATGGTGATAATTTAGTTATTTTAGCAGTTGTCATCCTTATTTCAGCCAATATTCTGGTAGCACAGTTTCCCATTTGGCAAATGTGCCTCCAGTAACTTTTTCCAATTGTGTCCTTGATAGTCCCTCCACTATTTGCAATTGCCTCACAAGTTCCTGACACACTTTAGAAATGAAGGCTGGTCCATTGTCTGAATTGATCTGCAATGGACAGCCCCATCTTGGTATAAATTCTCTCACCAATATTTTATACCACTGTTTTTTCATCTCCCTTATTACATGGAAAAAGCATCCACAATTACTCGCAAATATTTCTGCATTTTACCTATCTTAGGCATATGTGTAAAGTCAATTTGCAAATATGTAAAGGAGCACTAGGTGGCGATTAAATGCTCACGTTGTACCTGGTGTGCAGTAGTAGGGTTGTTCCTGATACATGTAATGCATCTCTGTACATACTCCTTGCACAAATACAGTACATTTTGTATGCAGAAGTCTACATTCAAAACCTATGCTATCTCTTTGTAACCCCTATGTCCTAACCCATGATACGAAAAAATAAAAATGGGGTACTACTCTGAGGTATGCATAGGTATGCCCACCCTCCCCTCTTTGGCAAATATGCCTTTAAGAGTATTTTCCAAAACTTGAGAAGACCAATATTAAAGATCTTCTTGTGTTGCAAAACTCTGTAATGTCTGTATAATGAGATCCTGTGGCAAACTAGGAGTGAACAAGGCAACCATTTCTACGGCCCTGAAAACAGAGAAGGCTGCATCTCTTGCAGTTTAATCTGCCAGTGCATTTCTCATGGAGATGTGATCCTTTCTGTTTTTATGTGCCCTACAATGTATGATCGCTAACTGTGAGGAAAACTAAATAGCTTCAAAAAGGTCAGTTATGAGAGCAGAATGGGAAATTCCATCTGCTGCCACAAAGCCTCTCTTTTCTGCCAGATTCTTGGTCCTGAGGTGGGTGAAGCAAAACTAATGGTCAGAGCTACAGTGGAGAGGAAAATGACCTTCTATCCAGTGAGCCTCTGAGCACACATGTGTTGAGTGTTCAGATTTTTTAAGCAAATGATGTATGGTATGTAAATGTGTTTTATGTTCCAGAGTTTCTGTGGCAGACATCTCCACCCCCCATAGCGTAGGCCGCTAGGGTGCGCAGACATCCCCGGCATGCCTTGTACCTGAAGTGGAACTACTCTGGAAAAGAAGGCTACTGGTCTCAGCTTACTCCTATGTTCCTAGGCCAGGATGGCTGCCAAGGTTGCACTGTTGTCCCTCGTGTACATATGAAAAGATTAACAACAATCAAGAACCAATCCCAACCCTGGTGCAATTACCATTGCAGTTTTTAACCTTGTGTAAGCGTGTATTTTCCCAGCATTCCAAGCTACTAGGTCCAGGGCTTCAGTCAAAGTGCTTTGTTTGAGTATGTTGTCAAAATGGGAACAGTCAGGTATTCATTGGCGACAGTAACCAATTATACCCAAAAAAGGACAGTATGTCTTTTTTTGTTAGTGGGCGTGCCATACCCACAACAGCTGTAACCCTTGCAGAGCTTATTTTGCATTCCCTGGGGTGAGTGTGAACCCCAGATACTCAACCTGTGGAAGACAGAGCTGGACTGGGAAACCTTGTGACCCTCTTTACACAAATAATTCAACAAACTTACAGTATCAACCTGACAATCCTCCAGGTAGGGACTACACAACATTAGACTGACATACTGAAGGAGGACGGAACCATTTTCAGCTGACCATGAGCGCAGGGTCTCATGGAGGGCTATAGAGTAGACTATGGGTGAGTCAACATCAAGGCAAGCGGGCCCAGGTAAAACAAAAAAAAAACATAAGTAGTTGTGTCTCTTTGTTAACAAGGACAGAGAAAAAAATGCTATTTAAATCAATGATAGAATAAACAATGGCATTGTGGGGTATTGAGGTAATTAGCGACAGCACATCTGGGATAATCTGGGCAATTGGAACTACTAAATTATTAATATGATGTAATTATGGTGGGTATGGAGCTGCTCCTCCAAAAATTCCAAAATTTTCCAGAATGCTGATAATCTAGATGGTGTGTAATCTAAAATAATCTGTAGTTTAAATAATATAATGTAATGTGATGTAATTATGGTGGGTCTGGTGCTGCTCCTCAAAGAAAATTCAGATATTTACCTACTCATACATTTTCAAGAATGCTGGTAATCTAGATAAATTTGGTCACCGCAAAAGGTATCAAGTAAAAGTTCTCAACTTGTTATGTAACACCCTAGATAGGTGCTATAATTGTACTGGTTGGGATCTCATATTTTTTAAGATGTTAATGTTGGTGGAAGTGCAAAAACAAACATTTGGAGTGCGTGTCATATAAAACAAATTGAGGTTGAAAAAATATGATAAGATCTTAATGTTGATATAAAACCAACATTATAGATAAAAACATCAAATCCAATCAAATTGTGCAAAAATGTGTTTCCATCAAAATTAATAAATATACTGGAACTTAAAATTAATAAAACACGTAAAAAAGCGACACCAATGGAAAATTTATTAAAAAAAAGTCACCTTTTCACTATTTTAAGGGTGACACTGAATGGATGCTATTGATTTAATCACCTATCCTAGTCATTAATCAATTTCATATTATTATTGTTTACACTTTTCCATTGGTGTCGCTTTATCGTGTTTTATTAATTTTAAGTTCCAGTATATTTATTAATTTTGATGGAAACACATTTTTGCACAATTTGATTAGATTTGATGTTTTTATCTATAATGTTGGTTTTATATCAACATTAAGATCTTATCATATTTTTTCAACCTCAATTTGTTTTATATGACACGGACTCCAAAAGTTTGTTTTTGCACTTCCACCAACATTAACATCTTAAAAGATATGAGATTCCAACCAGTACAATCATAGCACCTAGGGTGTTACATAACAAGTTGAGAACTTTTACTTGATACCTTTTGCAGTGACCAAATGTATCTAGATTACCAGCATTCTTGAAAATTTATGAGTAGGTAAATATCTGAATTTCCTTTGAGGAGCAGCGCCAGACCCACCATAATTACATCATATTACATTATATTATTTAAACTACAGATTATTTTAGATTACACACCATCTAGATTACCAGCATTCTGGAAAATGTAAGTGAGTAAGTAAATATTGGAATTATTTGAGGAGCAGCGCCATACCCACCATAATTACATCATATTATCTAAACTACACACCCGTGGAGTTTTTAGGTGGAGGCAGCAGCTCTTACAGTAAACAAAAACAAATATATTTTTGTCATCCATTTGCGCGGAACATATATACTTTATACTAAATTATTAATAGCTCTTAAATCCTGTACAGATCTATAAGTACCATCCGCCTTAGGTACAAGCTTACTTGAGGTGCTGTAGGGTGATATCACTCTTTTTATTATCCCTTGTTTCAGAAAAGATTGCACCAAAGATTTAATGCCTTCAATATTCTCCTGTGACAGAGGATGCTGCTCGTAAAATACTGGTGCTATTCTTTCTTTAACCTAACCTTACAGGGGGTACAATCTATGCATCCCACATCAAGTTTATCCCGGGCCAATACCTTAGGAATATCTTACTCCTTGTGTATTTTGGGAGGGTTTGCCTTTCTTTTTGTATATATGTGTGTTGTATGCCATTTGTAAACATGCTGTGAACAAGGCTACAAGCCGAAACGCGTCTGCGTGTGCTGTATTTTTATGGGCATGGAATAAATTCATTGGATATCGTACTTCAGTGTGCCGGTTCTTTTTTGCTGTATTTTGGGAGGGTGCCTAGGATTGTGTGTCACGTTCTGTCATGGACGGTATCGACACAGATTCTTCCAATATCCTTCTCTCATCCACAACTGAAACAGTGTGTAACACCCGGGGGTTCCCCTCCCCTTGGAAACTATCTCCGCTTTTCTGTATTAACTCTTCCCTGGCTGGGATCGCAATGTTGCAACTCCTCCTAGAAATACATTTCAATATCACTTACTTTACTTTTCAAAACAACCTGCAGCTTCCTTCTCTAACATTTTTCATTAAAATCATTCATTTTCAGACCAGACCATTCTGAAATGAACTTTTTCACTAGAATGCACTGTTCTGGTTTGATACCTTAGATAAATGTTTGTATCAACATTCCTTCTGTAATTAAACCTGCTTCTTCCTTTCAAGTTTTACCAAACCTTTTCCAAAATTCAAGAATGCCTTCCTTAAACTTTTGTATACAGGCTACCGCAGTGGGAAACAAAGTCTGTCCTTTGCCCAACCTAACAGCTTCAGCAGTTATTTACAACCAAAGTTGTACCTGGCCATCTGGCATTGCCAAAGTATAGGCATCAACTTGGGCACCTAGGGGTATGGGAGTACTGATGGAAGGAACCTTAATCCAATCCCATCCGCTTTCCATATCATATCCCAAAATTCCACTTATAACTCTATAATCAATTAATTGTAACCACTGCATCAAGACCAGCCCACTAAATTATAAACTCATGAATTAACATATTATCAATTAATTGATGACACTCTGCCTACATAGTCCTTACAATTTTCTCCATAAATCGGAGGTGCAAACTCCCTACCCTGGGAGCCCATTTTCAACCAAGCCGTAAACACTTTACAAGGATGCAGGAAGTCACCGTACCAAATAGCTTCTCCTTTTGCTATCCTATGTGATTGTGTTTCTAACGAGACCTGCTTCTCCATGGGAGCGGCTGTATAGATCTCTTTTTACAGAGACATCCGACAATCCGGTCAAACACAAAAGTGCAGCTTCAGAGCACACATTCACATATAACTCTTATACATGTATATATATCTTATAGCTTTTAAGAGGTTGTAAATCATGAAAAAAACCCTGCAATAGAAAGGCATAATGGGCTAGTATGCATCGCTCATTATGGAATACTTACCGAGTACAGGGCCGTCATCTTACACCCGTAGGTACTTCCTGGTTCGCGGCTTCGGTGCTGTGATTGACCGAAGCATGCGCACGGGAGCCACTGGTAAAGGCACGGCCCTCTAGAAACGGCACCAAGCGGCCCATTTCTTCAGTGCACATGCGCTGATGATGTCAGCTCAAGCATACTGTATACAGTGAATATCTCCAACACTATGAAAGTTTAGGAGATATTCTCGGTACCTACATATAGACTTACCTGTAGGTAAAAGTGGTTGTAAAGGGTTTACAACCACTTTAAGCATGCAGCATATAACTGTTGGAAGAATGGGCTAAGTCAGGAAACTTTCATTAAAATGTAGCTAGAGTAATGCTTTATGTGAACCTATAAAATGTTGATTTATAATGTATTAATGAATGTGTTTACTCGAGACAAGAGAACATCTGGTGACAGAGGAGACAGTTTGACTATTGTTTCTATTCCTGAGAAACCGAAACTCTTGGATATGTGATGATATGAATTACTCCCTTTTGTCTTTAGATGAACTTTTTATCAAAAAACAGTTTAAACTAGAACTGTCATGGTGCTGCCCGTGTTTTCTTTCACTTTCTATCGGTCACATGGGAAAACCACCCATTTAACTGCTTGATTGCTAATAGAAGATATGGACGTTAATTGGGTTGATTATATGATCATCCCTAGGTTACAACCCAGAACACACCTATGCCTTATGCATATTCATTACTATAAAAAAGCTTAAGCCCTTGCTTTCAGTAGGATTACATGTAGGCAGACCAAGCTACCTGTACTGTGTTTCCTCCATGCGCATGTAATAAAGCAAATCTACTTGTTTTCCTACAATCACCGGTGTTCAGCCTGGAGTTTTTCCAACAATAATGCAGTTTATGTGTACATAGTGTGGGAGCTACCCAGCCATCAATCTGGTTGTGTACCAAACACAACCCACGTGATACCAAAGCACGATACAGCTTCTGCAAAATTTAACCGGACTTGTGCCAAACAAATCTTTATGCAGAGCGCAACCTGGTTTGTACCAAACAAATCTCAATATCTGTACCAAACAGATCTATACTTTAGTCCCACTCGGTCCGTGGGTCTTTTAATGTAAATATAATCAGAGCGAAGGTGTTAGAATGCGCCAAAATAAGGGACAATTCATTCACCTTAGATGGTCTTGCATCCTGCTGCCGACTACGCCATTGCTGTAAGGGACTTCAAAACCAGATCGCTGGGATCCTCTCTTTACGAGGCCGCCCCGGGAATGTAACAAAGACATCACACACCAGATGGAGTCAAAGCATATTCATTTATTCTTCCAGAATCAGAAGTTTTATACAAAGTTAATAAAAGGATGGGTTTCAGTATAGAGGGATTGATTTTAACATAAGGGGGCTTGGTTACCAGGAAAAAGGGTGGTTTTACAGAGAAAATTAGGTAACTTCATAAGCTAGAATATTCTCACAAGATATTAGTCACATTTTAATACTTAGTCTAATCACTTTTATCAATCAGGTTATTCTCATGGGAAACCATCTCTAGAACCCAAACATTTGCAATAACACAAGTCATAGGCATGAGAACATAAACCACACTTAGTTATATGAAAAATAAGTAAAAATATTACAGCACAGAACACCATTAACCCTTCATATGCTTTCCAAAATGAAAAAAAACCCAGAAAATTGTATCAAATATTTACAGTGATTTTCCTTTCCTGACGCCAAACCATAGCAACATACTAGTGATTGAGCACCGCCTCTTGTCCACTCCCTCAGGACCAGTAAATAACATAAAAAAAGCGTACTTAGCCACCCCCTATTCTTTGTAACCAGCCACATACTGATGCGTAGAAGGGTGGATCTGTATGCTGCCATGGTTTGGCGTCAGGAAAGGAAAATTACAGTAAGTGTTTGATACAATTTTCCATTTTCCTGACGCCAACATAGCAGCATACTAGTGATAAATAATTAGCTGACAGGGTGGGTACTTTTTAAAAAATTTTAGTTTTTATTTATAATGTATAATATAAGAGAATATTGGATTGTTCTTCACCCAAAGTTTACCGATGATAAGGCACCCAGATCTAATATATAATGCCTTAGGAAGGTATTTTGAGAGGACCATGAAGCTGTTCTTCAGATGATCTCCATCGGCACATTTGAAAGGGTCACCCACAAGGCTGCTACCGCCCCCTGGTAGAGTGTGCAGTTACAGTTCAGGAGAGTTCACACCCTCCTACCCTGTATGCTCTGTGAATAAGCTTGACGATCCAGCTCACCAAGAACCTTGAGGTAGCCTGCTTTCCTTTGTGTTTTCCCGCTGGGATTATGAGGAGCTTATCAGAGCACCTGAAACATCCAGCTCATGCAGTCTGCCCAAATCTTCTTCAGGGGAGTTTGGTAAAGCCCAGACGCCTGTCTGGTGAAATGAAGTGGCTACTTTTTGAACAAAATGGTCTACTGGATGGAGTTCCACTCGGTCTGGAAAAAAGGTAATATGTCTATCTGATGCTCCCAGACTCTCCTGCCTGAGGTGATGGCCATCAAAAAACGGCTTTTGGGGTAATGTCCCACAATGAACACTGCTCAGTCAGAGCAAAAAGATGGTCAGATAGAAAGTCCAGCAGCACAGACAGATCCTATTGGGGAAAGACTCTCTTTCTAGGTGGCCTGAGTTTAATGACCATCTTTAGGAACTGCACTGCTAATGGGTCCTCAGTAGTGTTGAGCGAACCCGGACTGTAACGTTCGGGTCCGTACCGAACTTTCGGGTGTCCGTGGCACGGACCCGGACCCGGACATTTCAAAAATCGTTCGGGTTCGGTCCGGGGTTCTGCTATTTTACTCCACGTGTTGAGAAGCTGCAGGGCAGCCAATCAACAAGCGTTTCACTGGTTTGCCCTTAGAAGCCATCACAGCCATGCCTACTAATGGCATGGCTGTGATTGGCCAGTGCATCATGTGACCCAGCCTCTTTATAAGCTGGAGTCACAGTGCTGCAGTCACATGCTCCTTGGGTTAGTGTAGGGAAAGGTAGCTGACTGCGTGAGGGACAGATTTGAGACATTTTAAGACCTGATCCTGCATCCTGAGATAGATTACTTTACTACTGCTGTCTGTGCTGTTGCTCT
>BLSH010525708.1:235110-248818 GCA_018402905.1 Glandirana rugosa | reverse complement strand
GTCAGCAGCCCGCCACAACAAACAGCACCACCAGCCGATAGACAACATCTTAGCAGGAGGCAGCATTTCAGCAACATGGTGCAAGAGTATGTGTGCACACGCCTACAAGTACTGACTGATGGTTCTGCCCCATTCAACTTCTGGGTCTCCAAATTGGCCACATGGCCTGAGCTTGCCGTTTATGCCTTGGAGGTGCTGGCCTGCCCTGCGGCCAGTGTATTGTCGGAACGTGTGTTTAGCACGGCAGGGGGCGTTATCACAGACAAGCGGAGCCGTTTGTCCACATCCAACGTGGACAAGCTAACCTTTATTAAAATGAATCAGGCATGGATCCCACAAGACTTGTCTGTACCTTGTGCAGAATAAACATTTAGACCGGACTCACACAGCCATTCATATACTTGTTTTTTTGAATAGGCCTCAATATTTTGGGGGCTACCCCAATTATAAACAAACAAAAAAAAAATACCATGTTGGCTACCTCCTTCTCCTCCTCCACCACCGCCACTTCCACCTACACCATGCACCTACTGCCATGGTCACGGCCTAGTCAACCTCTAGGCTCCTACTCCACATCCACCCCCTTCCCATTTTTTTATTTGATTTTAATTTATTTTCCCTATCCCCATTTTTTTGTAGGGCACTTGCCCTACTCTTACCTCCATTTTACTTCCTTTTGCAGCCCTCTAGCACTTGCCAGGACATTGTTACAGCCATTTTTGTGCCTAAAAGTTCGGGTCCCCATTGATTTCAATGGGGTTAGGGGTCCGTGCGAACGTTCGGGTTCTGTCCGGACCCGAACCCGGACTTTGTCCCGAAGTTCGGCCGAACCAGCAGAGCCCAAACTTCCAGAGGTCCGCTCAACTCTACTTATAAGCACTCTAGGGAGGGAGAAGCCTGCAGTATCATCCAACATCTGCTCGAGGAGGAAGCCCTGTGCATGCAGTATGACCCCTTGGCCTCAAGAATATGCAATAGGATCATTGGGAGTGGCGAGAGGCCCTTTACCCACTTGTTTCATACTGCTCCTGCTGCTGTAATTGGTGTTTAAAGTGCCGGTAGAGAGTTGGCCTTACACCCTTTACATGTTTTTCCTATTGGATTATAAAAACTCTTGTTTGAGAAAGTAAGAACTTCAGCAATAGATCCAGGGCCCCAGCACAGGTTAACTATACTTAGAGTCACTGGTCAGGTCACCTACATAGTTTACTGTTCTTTCTTACAGATTTGTATGTTGCCTCTCTTGTTACAAGGGTGTACTGCTTTAGATGTTCTATTGAGTTGTGTTATCATTGTTGGTTCTTCTTTTCGAGTCATGGGCACTGGGAACATGAGACTTAAGGAAACAGTGGGCTCCTTTAGGGGTTAACGCTACATCTGTAACCTCATGCATGCTGAATGCCTCATAATATTGTAGCGGTACCCCTGTAGGGGCTGCTGAGTTTTGTGGCCCGTCTGTCGCCCTGCCCAACCAAGCACACGTTTTCAAGCATCCAGATACATGAAACAGTCTGCACTTGTTTTTTTGTATTTTGTTGAGTGGTATTAAACTCAGATAGGGTAAGGGAGTATGGGATGCTCACTTGGTTGAAATGTAATATACACATGATTCAACGTACATACAACTCAGTATATACACTTCCTCTCTTCTCTCCAGCACATCACTTGCTTGCAGACTATCACTTCTCAACACCTCCAGCACTTCACTTGCAAGGACCGCGGGTCCCTTTAGTTTAGCAAAAATTTAAGTAAGTCCCAGTGCTAGCTGTCTATGTGGCTACTGCTCCCAGTACCACCTCTTCAGGCCCTGCCAGCCCTCCAGACTGCAGCTGCCTCTCTCCACTGCCCATGCCATCACAGTCCTCTCTGCACCCATTCCACACTGCGCACTCCCAGTCCCCTCAGGTGTGCCTCCCCAGTCCTCTGTTCTGGTTCTGCACCCATCTGTGACTGTGCTCTCCCAGTCCTCTCAGTCATGCCTCCCCAGTCCTCTTGACTGTGCATCACTCCCCAGCCCTCCTGGCTGTGACCTGTTGTTCCTCCCTGGAGACTCGCCTGTCAGTGCTCTCTCCTGCTGTCCTCTCCTTGCTCCCCTGCCTCCAGTCCAGGACACCTCCATGTGTTCTTAGAGGGCCCCGTCTGCACCAAGTCCAGGCCCAAGGTCACCCCTACCTGGGCTAACCCTAGGTATTTAAGGAGCACTGCCCCCTGCCAATCCAAGTTGGGGTTGGTCAGGGCTCCCTAGAATACCCAAGACAGCTCCACCTCTCTTCTCCTCCTCCCTTTCTAGAAGACACCAGAATTTTCTAGAAAGAAATGGCAAGTCCCAATGATGCTGCCTGTGAGTTACCAGCTCTACGCTGAGTCACTCCCAAACCAGATCAAAACAAACAGGCCTAGCTACCAGCTAGGCCTGCCTAAATTTACCTACTCTCCCAAAAACCTATTTACATCATCTAGCAACCTAGAGGATGCTACAATATTATATTATTATATATTATTATGAGATTATACAGCAGTAAAAATGACTACCTATTTAGCTGCTCCCTACATGCATTCATGGCTGTCAGTACAAAGCAAAGCTAGACTCTTACAAGACTTTAATTTCCACCTGTTGCACTCTGGCAGAGCCTAGTGCAAGTATATAATAAAAAGAGGGAACAGTTAGTGTTACTGACATGACACTTTAGGAGACCAATTTATAAACCAGTGGCGTGGCAAAAAAAGCATGGAGGAGATCCCAGTCATGTGACTTTGAAAGGTCACAGCACCATAGGAAGGCATCCCTGCAATCACAAAGTTGTCCTTGCTGTGTTAGGCCCCTGTGTGTTTTTCAGATGGACCCAATCGGGCCACCTATTGTTCTCTATGGGGCAGTGGATGGCAGGGGCGGATATGTCTGCCGTCATACACTGGCATCCAATTCGGTCCACTAAAAGCGGATGGATGGGGACATGTTCTCCATCCATCCAGCAGATCGGATGACAAATAGAAACAGACATGCAGTCGGTTTCCATCTGACCGCCCTATAGAGAACAGTTGGCTGTGTTCATATCTGCTCTGCATAGCAGAGTGGACACGGACCTGTCATCTGTCTGCTCAGTGGGGATCAGCAGACAGATCCCCCACTGAGCAAGCAGATCTGCTTGGACAGATTCTGCCCCATGTGAAAGAGGCCTAAAGCAGAGAAAACGCCATGGGATAATACAGGCTCCACACTGTTTCCTGCATTTTATGAAAGGAGTGCTGTACACATTCCCAACTGAAGTATAAGGCTCCATGCACACTAGCATTTTTTTAATCTCCTAGAAGCTGTTATTACCAATTTTTTTTGTAAAGTTTTTGAGATCGTTTTCTTCATGTACTGTAAAAACTAAGAATGCTAAATGCTAACACTCCTAAAAGCTTCTAAAAGCTACTAAAACACTACTATTATTTGCGTTTTTCAGCCAATGTTTTTTCTAGCATTTTTAAGCTTATGAAAAATGCTAGTGTGCACTCCCAGAAAAAAAATGTAGCTCCTCAGCAAAACAATGGTAAGAAAGGGAAACCTCCTTCAAGAATAGGACTTTCAATGATTGTCACTGAGGTGAGCAAATACACAGTCTTTGTATAAAAATCTATTTTTTATAGTACAAACATAGTTTAAAACCTTCAGTTGAGTGTAAAAACATGTAATGATATACAGACAATAGCACAGTGGCTTACATTGTGGTCTAATTCCAGTAAATACATTGATTTGCTTCATTAGTATATTGTAGTCCAATGCATTTCGCAGAACTACTTTTCTTCTTCTTCAGGGAACTTAAATGTGTATCTAGATCATTGTCAAATTTGAAAAAAGAAAAGTATTATATACCCAACAGTTCTTTTTGTGATTCAATGTGTTCTCTCCTTTGAGCAAGTAAAGAGATATGCTCACTAACTTCACCACAGTACAACTGTTTAGGCCCCCCGATGTATAAAAGAGGACTGGGACCATAAGGTGACCGTTTGGCCCACGGTAACAATTCCAGGACCAAATCTGATGGACATTGGATCACACAAACGAGGAATCAGGCGGATCTGGTTTTTGATACTCAGAGTACTATAATGAAAAGGTATACTGTATAACTATATAGATATGTGTCTGCACTTAAGCAACATCCACATAACCATACTATCAAATCTCACAAGTACTCCTAACATGCATCCCACAGTCCGACTCCTCTCTCCCCATTCACATAAACCCACACATACACTTACACACACACACACACACACACACATGGGGTCACACACATACCTGCCCAAACGCCTGATTGACGCCTCCCTAACATGGTCCACCCAACCCACCCTTAGTCCACCTCAGCATTCACAATCTAACAATACAAACCGGGTCTCCCCCACCCCCACAACCGTCACTCTAATCCAATACCAGCACAAGAGGAGCACCAAACAAACCCCCATAAGCGATTTGAGCCAAACCAAAGCATCCACCATTGAGGGCAACAACACACCCCCAATGCAGGCACACATCAGTCAAAAGCATCACCCCAGTCCACCCCCCCACATCACAGGATAACCCCCATCCCCCATTATGTGACAGCACACCCATAGCATGAACAGCCAACTTAGCACATCCAAGCCCCCCAGTCCAGACCCACCAAACAACATACCCAGAGACAGGGCCAGACTCCAACCCCTCTATCACATATATGTTGTCCACACCTCACACACAGACACAAATCATCAGCCTACATTGGATGGGCCCCTCAATCAATCAGCCACTTTTAATACCAGCACCACATGTGTCCTCCATCAATATTACCTTTTATATCCAAGCTGCACAAATAGCAAAGTGGCCACTGGAGCCAAGCCCAGCTGTTGGTCCCACCACCTCTCTTTAAATGTGTGATCCCACTGGATATTACAGGGCCACACATAACCCAGTGCGTCATATCTGGGATGGGCACCCTGGCTAATGCACATGATCACAACACCCCGCGGCCCAGAGCGAAATCCACCACCTAGAGCCACAATGGGCCACGCACAGTGCTACTCCCTGTGGGAGGCCACAGCTACGACAGGGTAACAATGGAAGAACTGATTGATAAACCCCCCCTATCCAGCCGGAGTGCCCAAATGCCCATCACAAGCAATGCAGTCAACCCATGCCCACTAAAGGGTCCAACACATTTAGAAGCACAGAGAATAACAGGTTTCATCATGTATAAACATGGTAAACATGAATAATACAATCATTAGGCCTATTTAACAGTATCTCCTCAGTCCTCGCATCAGGCTGCACACAGTGAATAGATAAAACACTATAAAGCATGAGGATCTCTGGCAACATAGTGCCAAAAGCAGAAAAAGTGCATTGGGACCAAAAACAATTATGTTGCCAATCTATATAACCCATGTGATGGATATAGGAGAGATACACAAACACTGCAATGCTTATTGAAAATGATTTAATAATGTTTAAATCCCTCTGTCCATAAAAGGCATCAAAATAAAAAGAATACATTTATATTGTTATTTTTCAGATTTAGCATAAATGGTCCATGAACGTGTCCTTGAAGTAAATTTGCACATTGAAATAAATTGCTTTATCTTCAAGAGAGAGGTTGTTATTTACAAAGTTCTTTGAAATTATTTTTCTTGATTCTGTATGAATTTTCAACAAATATACATGCCTCGAAGGTCAATTGTGCTCTTGTAATTACATTCGAGAATTTCTAAGGTGAGTACAGTGTAACTATGTACACAGCTACAGTAACACCTGTTTATAAAGCTTTTTCTTTACGCATGGAAATGAAGCAGCAGTGGTATGAGATCTGGATATTTGAAATGGTATATAAGACTTCAATACACAAACTAAGAACAAAAAATATAGACATTTTAGTCTAATTATATGAATAAGCCAGGGCCATGGACATGTTGTGACAAGCATCATTTAGTTAATAAAGAGGAAGTAGAAAAATATAATTTAAAAAAAAGGAAAATAAGGATTATATAAGGTTCTATAGCAGATTGAAGAAGTCAGAGATATGGTATTTCCTTCACTGAACATGACAAGTTTATTGCAAAAATAAAAAAATGATAATGCACTGACTGCCTATCTCATTTCTTGAGGCCCTAAAATGCCAAACAGTGCAAATAACCCCAAAATGACTCCTTCTTTGGAAAGTAGACAGTACAGGATATTTAGTAAGGTTGGTGAGTTTTTTAAGTTGCAAGTCGCAACATACAGCAAACACACAGCATAGGTATACTTACACTTATACTTGAAAACACGTTCTGATACTCCTTCTGAGTATGGGGATAACACATATTTGAGAACTGTTCACAGTCTTGATGCATAGAGGGACCCAAAATCCAAGGAGCACCTTTGGGCTTTCAAAGAGCATAAATTACGGCTCTAATTTCCTGATTATCTATCACATTTTTGGAGGCCCTGGAGCCTGGAGCACCAGTTCAGTGGAAACACCCTCATAATGATCATATTTTGATAGCAAACACCACAGGGTATTTTCTGAAAGACATAGCGGGGTTTATTTGCTAAAACTGTACAAATTCTGGGGCAGCTGTGCTTGGCAGCCAATCGGCTTCTAATTTTAGCTTGTTCAATTAAGCTTTGAAAAAATGACTGGAAGCTGATTGTTTTTTTTTGCAGAGCTGCACCTGATTTTGAACTCTCCAGTTTTAGTAAATGGACTCCAGTGAATCTTTTGAAGATGTCATTTTGGGCAAAAGTGTCTGTAAAATGCAGGAATGGACTAGATGGGAAATCATCACTGCTTGTAGAAAGCTTCTGGCTCCTAACAACCAGCTTGAGTTTAATTGCATTAAGTTTGTCTTTTTCACCAAACTCCACATAGGGAAAATTTGGAACAAATTCTAGGTTGCCCCAAATCCAAAGCTTATACCTACCAACAGGTTTCTCAAGCTGTTAGTCCTGGATGTAGCTTAGACTTCCCATGCTCACAGCAGGCTAAAGTATCATTCAATACACCACAGGATTCTGTACTTTTTGTTACCAGCTGAGCCACCACTGTGCGCTACATGTGCCACATCATTTCTCTGCTGATAATGCTCATAGCATTTTGTCTTTATACCACAAATATTTAACTCTTGTTCTAAAATTCTTTGACCAATTGTTTCAGAATGTGTAAAATTTTTTTTTTTTTTTTTAATTACAAACAGGAGTGTAGTTGAAAATGGGTGTGGTCAGTAGGGTGTCCTGAGGTTACATTTTAAAAATCTGGTAATATTTTTCTGCAAACCAGTCTGGGAAGAGGGGATTCAATAAGCAAACTTACTGGAGGATGGTAGCAGAAAGTAACTTCAGAGAGTCAGATTCTTGCTTATTCAGTTACTAAAACTGCATTCACATGTCAGCATATTAAATCACAGGCAGATTTGCCCACGATTTGACAATGCCGATATGTGAATGGCAAAACGTGGGACACATATTTGAGATGCCATTCATTTGAATGACATCTCAAAATGCGGTGCAGGTCTGCCAGGATTGTCGGACGATAAAGCATGCTACTGTACAATCGTGGCAACCCACAGCGTGGGACGCATGTTGCCCCAAAGTAGCTCCTGAAGTATTTTTGGGCGACATGCATCCCGCGATGCGTGTTGCCGCGATTGCAGCACGCTTTATCGCCCAACAATCGTGGCAGACCCACACCGCATTTTGAGGTGTCATTCAAATGAATGGCATCTCAAATATGCATGCCGTGTTTTTGCCATTCACATATCATCGCTGTCAAATTCAATTGTTTAATTCAAATTCAATTGCTGGACTGTAAGTGCCACATGACTCTCATAAGCAAGTTCTTGTGCTACAGTGGCTGTCTCACATTTCTCTAGAATTTAGTTACTTTGGTGCAACACAGTGCTGCCATCATCTATCAGTTCTACTCATCAGGAGATGGTGTGATAGACTCTATTGCATAGATTAGGATAGATAGTCAGGTAAATACAGAGGATGAACATGGATAATTGCTTTATAGTCTATTTCACTTTGTCATGGGATTTCAGGATGCACTGTCACTAGATTCAGGTAGGAGCTTAAGCTGGCCATAGACGGTTTGAATCTCGGCCGGTGCAGCAGGGACTGGCCGAGATTCTAACCATGTATGGGCAGGCTGATTGTACCCTAGTTGATCAGTCAAGCTAACCCAGTCTGTTGGATTCCTCATGCGATCATTGCCAGCGGCTATAGCTGCTAGCAATAAAAACGTTGCGTTCTCCCAGCTGGGATGGCTCTCCACACCCCCCCCCCCTCCATCGGGAGAACACAATATCTTCACTCGAGTCCATCAACGCAGTCAGTTGAGCGATTCAAGCAATTTTCTTTCCTGCAACCCATCTGGCTTTAGATGCATACATTTGGAGTCTAGCCTGGGATTTTAGCTCCACTTATATGCCTTCTCTATGTCCATTGTCCCTGAAAGTCAAACAAGATTGATGTGAAAAGAGAAAAGAGGTAACTCTCCAGGCAGAGAGGAATAGCAAATCAAGGTGGGTGCTAGCCCCCCGCTCACCTCCGCCATACACCAATTCATAGAAAACTAAATGGCTGCACACCAACACAAGATGCAATGCTGATCCAAACTTCTTTACTGGCAGTATACCTGGTATAACAAGGAAGCGATGTAGACGTGTTTCAAATAGGTATGTGCTTGTTCACTACACCAGGTGTAGTGAACAAGCACATACCTGTGTGAAACTAGCCTTAGGTGATACACAGAGATAAAACAAATCCTCCTACACAAGTTTTACCTGCTTATCTGTAGCTATTTCTTCTGTACAGCCATTCAAAGTCCAGAATATGCACAACATTTTTGAGCCTTAGAAAGCAGAGGGCTGCAAGCTGAATTTACACTCTGCAGAGCTTAGTGAGAGCTGATTGGATGGAAGTGCCCCATATTCCTCCTGTAACCTGGGGGTAGTTCTGTAATGACCACCAGCCAGTTTATTGAAGCAAACAGTTCATTTATTTTGAAGCAACTGAAATCAAATGACAGCTTTCTTCAGCCAAAGTAAATACATAGTCCACAATTCTGGTATTGATAACTAAAACAGAAGGCTCACCGCTAGTCTCCGGACCCATAGCTCAGTTAGGCTCCTCCAGAGTCAGGGTGTCAGGCCAGCCAGACAGAGGGGTTCAGCAGCCTGCATCTCAGTTGATTGAGAGAGCTCACACTTGCTGTACAGCTTATGAGCTCTCCCTCTCTCACTTCCTTGGCACAGGTGCACTGAGTCTCTGCTGCCTTTCAGACCTCCCTTCCCGGGTCATAACCCCATAGGTTTCAAAGTCCTAGCGATCTGGGTTTGAGACTCTGCAACCGTCCTTCTTAATGAGACCATGGCTCCAATATAGGACGGAATGTACCTGCCTTCTAGGACACATTCCCGGTGTCCTGTACACATCCCCCCTCTGCCTCAACGTGGAGGTGTCCGAGGCAATGTGGGACACCCTACAGTATACCCTAGAGTGGGCATCCGCGTTCTGATGTTGCTTTCCTGATCTGTATTCAACTATGGATATGAACTCTTGCAGTGCCAAAAACCACCTGGTAACTCTGGCATTTGTTTGTTTGTTCTGTCTAATCCAGGTCAATGGGGCATGGTCTGACACCAGGCAAAACTTCCTGCTGAGGAGAAAATAGTGTAGTGAGTCCGGAGCCCACTTAATGGCCAGGCACTCCCGCTCCACCACAGTGTAAGCGGCTGTCAATTTCCTACTTCTACTTTCCTCCCCATTGACCTCTTGGGTGAGAACAACTCCCAAGCCTTCGCTGGAGGCATCTGTTTGAACCACAAATTCCCTCCAAAAGTCGGGAGCGACCAGTACTGGATACTGACAGAAGGCTCTTTTAAGCTCCTGGAAAGCCTTCTCAGCCTTGTCATCCCATTTTATCATGACTGACTTTTTTTCCTTTGTCAGGTCTGTGAGAGGCGCAGCAATAGTGGCGAAGTTGGGTAAAAACCTGTGGTAGTACCCCACAATGCCCAAGAAGGCTCGCACCTGTTTCTTTGTGACCGGGCGGGGCCTGGCCTGAATTGCCTCTACCTTGTTCACCTGTGGTTTCACTAACCCTCTTCCCACAATGTACCCCAAAGTACTTGGTCTCTTCCATAGCAATGGCACACTTTTCTGGGTTCACAGTGAATCCTTCCTTCTTTAGAGAGTCTAGGACCACCTGTAATAAACCAGTACCAATCTGTACTAAAGATGACAATGTCATCTAAATACACTGAAGTGTATTTCTGATGTGGGCGTAAGGTTTTATACATAGCTCTCTGGAAAGTAGCTAGAGCGGAATGCAAACCAAACAGCATTCTTTTGTACTGGAAATGGCCATCTGGGGTAGAAAAGGCAGTCTTCTCTTTGGCTTCCTTAGTTAAAGGTATTTGCCAGTAGCCTTTAGTGAGGACTAAGGTAGTAATGTACCGGGCTGGTCCCAACCTCTCTATCAGTTTGTCTACTCTGGGCATTGGATATGCATCGAACTTCGATACCTCATTGAGTTTTCTGAAAGAATTACAAAATCGCAGAGTCCCGTTGGGCTTTGGTACCAACACAATCGGGCTCGACCACTCGCTCTGTGATTCCTCAATGATATCAAGTTTGAGCATTGTCTGGACTTCTTCTGACACTGCCTTCCTATGTGCCTCAGGGATACGATAGGGTTTTACTCGAACCTTCACATTATTTTCATGTCCAATAACCCTGGTAAGACCTGGCAGTCCTGAAAACTTCTCTCTATTCCTATGTAAAAACATTACCTGCTGTGTTTGTGGCTTGGATAGGGAGGTAGAAACTGGGATTGAGTTCTCCCCTATCGGGGGCTTAGAACTGGCCTCAGCCAGGGCAACTTCCTGCTCCCGGTCCTTACAATGTTTCAGGAGATTTACATGGTATGTCTGATAGGGCTTCCTCTTCCCAGGTTGGTGTATCTTCTAATTAACCTCCCCAACCTTTTCTACCACCTCAAATGGCCCCTGCCACCTGGCCAGGAACTTACTTTCTACCTTAGGTATAAGCACGGACACCCAGTCTCCAACCTGGAACTGTCTGGCAGACCGGTTGTACACCCTTCTTTGTGCCTCCTGCACTTTTTGCATGTGCTCTTTGACCAGAGGCATCACCTTAGCAATCCTCTCTCTTATCTGAGTTATATGTTCTACAATTGTCTTATGAGGAGAGGTCTCACTTTCCCATGTTTCCTTCACCAGGTCAAGCAGTCCTCGTAGTCTTTGCCCGTATACCAATTAAAACGAGGAAAAACCTTGGAAAGCCTGAGGCACTTCCCTTATAGCAAACATCAGTGGTGGAAGAAGACAGTCCCAGTCTCTACCATCCTGTTGCACAACCCTTTTAACCACTTGACCACTGGGCACTTATACCCCCTTAACAACCAGACCAATTTTCAGCTTTCAGTGCTCTCACATTTTGAATGACAATTACTCAGTCATGCAACACTGTACCCGTCTGAATTTTTTGTCCTTTTTTTCACACAAATAGAGCTTTCTTTTGGTGGTATTTAATCATCACTGTTTGTTTTATTTTTTGCGCTATAAATGAAAAAAGACCGAAAATTTTGTAAAATAATGCATTTTTCTTTGTTTCTGCAATACAATTTTGCAAATAAGTAATTTTTCTTCATAAATTTTGACCAAATTTTGGTATTTTCCGTACGATTTTCTGATCATGTGTACGGGCCATTACAAGCCAGGAAAGTACAAATACCCCCAAATGACCCCTTTTTGGAAAGTAGACACTCCAAGGTATTTAGTAAGAGGCATGGTTAGTTTTTTGAAGTTGTCATTTTTTCCCACAATTCTTTGCAAAATTAAGATTTTTTTTTCACAAAATTGTCATATGTCCAGGTTATTTCTCTCACATGGCATGTGCATACCACAAGTTACAACCCAAATTACAATTTTTTTTACTTCTTCTGAGTATGGTGATGCCACATGTGTGGGGCTTTTACACAGCCTGGCCAAATACAGAGGCCTCACATTGAAGTAGCACCTTCAGGCGTTCTAGGAGCATAAATTAAAAATCTAATTTCTCAACCACCTATTACACTTTTGAAGGCCCTGGAGCACCAGGACAATGGAAACGCCCACAAAATGACCACATTTTGGAAAGCAAACACCCCAACAAATAATCTATGAGGCATAATGAGTCTTTTGAATGGTTCATTTTTTTCCAGCAGTTTTTGGAAAATGTGGGAAAAAAATGAAAACACATTTTTTTTACACAAAGTAGTCCATTTCTAAGATATTTCCAACACACAGCATGTACATAGCAAAAATGGCACCCCAAAATACATTCTGCTACTCCTAATGAGTATGGCAATACCACATGTGTGGGACTTCTACACAGCTTGGCCACATACATAGGCATGACATTGAAGTAGCACCTTCAAGCGTTCTAGGAGCATAAATTACACATCTAATTTCTCAACCATCTATTACATTTTGAAGGCCCTGGAGCACCAGGACAATGGAAAAGCCCACAAAATGACCCCATTTTGGAAAGCAAACACCCCAACGAATAATATATGAGGCATAATGAATCTTTTGAATGGTTCATTTTTTTCCAGAGGTTTTCGGAAAATGAAAATGCATTTTTTTTACACAAAGCTGTCCATTTCTAAGATATTTCCAACACAAAATATGTACACAGCAAAAATGACACCCCAAAATACATTCTGCTACTCCTCCTTAGTATGGCAATACCACATGTGTGAGACTTTTACACAGCCTGGCCACATGCAGAGGCCTGACATTGAAGTAGCACCTTCAGTCTTTCTTGGAGCATAAATTACACATCTCATTTCTCAACCACCTATTACAATTTTGAAGGCCCTGGAGCACCAGGACAATGGAAAAGCCCACAAAATGTCCACATTTTGGAAAGCAAACACCCCAATGAATAATCTATGAGGCATAACGAGTCTTTTGAATGGTTCATTTTTTTCCCAGAAGCTTTTGTAACATGTGGAAAAAATTAAAACACTTTTTTTACACAAAGCTGTCCATTTCTAAGATATTTCCAACACACGGCATGTACATAGCAAAAATAACACCCCAAAATACATTCTGCTACTCCTCCTGAGTATGGCAATACCACATGTGTGAGACTTTTACACAGCCTGGCCACATGCAGAGGCCTGACATTGAAGTAGCACCTTCAGTCTTTCTAGGAGCATAAATTACACATCTCATTTCTAGTGTTGAGCGAACCCGGACTGTAACGTTCGGGTCCGTACCGAACTTTCGGGTGTCCGGGGCAGGGACCCGGACCCGGACATTTCAAAAATCGTTCGGGTTCGGTCCGGGGTTCTGCTATTTTACTCCACGTGTTGAGAAGCTGCAGGGCAGCCAATCAACAAGCGTTTCACTGGTTTGCCCTTAGAAGCCATCACAGCCATGCCTACTAATGGCATGGCTGTGATTGGCCAGTGCATCATGTGACCCAGCCTCTTTATAAGCTGGAGTCACAGTGCTGCAGACACATGCTCCTTGGGTTAGTGTAGGGAAAGGAAGCTGAAAGCGTGAGGGAGAGATTTGAGACATTTTAAGACCTGATCCTGCATCCTGAGATAGATTACTTTACTACTGCTGTCTGTGCTGTTGCTCTGAGGACAGATAGCAGAAATTAGAGATTTTACATACCGCTGCTTTGAGTTGC
>BLSH010525708.1:191675-226720 GCA_018402905.1 Glandirana rugosa | reverse complement strand
GTTGCGAAGACGGATTGCGACTTGACATGGATGGAAACGGACGAGACCTTGATTGGGACCTGACAAACTGGTGTAAAAAACGGACGGAGAACTTGACTAGAAAATGGGACCTCATCACCCTAAGTATTGTGTCCCCAGAGTGTATACACTCACCGAGGTCTTAACTAAAAGACCTACTTCTTTTGACAAAAACAAAAGAGTAAGGGTCTAATCCCAGACCTCTGAGCCTCCGAAATATCTCGAAACCCACCCTCTTCGAAGATGGGGACAGGGGCAAGAAAGGACCGAACGATGGACATCCTGTGCTCCAGAGTTCCCTGTCTCCACTACCAGGGGCTCTTGAACCAGGGCCGCAAGGGAGGTTGCCCCCGCATAAGTCAGACTCAACCATCAGGTACGTGACAGTCCATAATACAGGTAGCAAGCCAGGAAAGAACGGGGACAGGGGTAGAAGCTTCTCCCACCCAAAGCTCTATAAAGCCTCCGAGTCTCCAGACCCTAATCTGGGAATGAGAAAACAAAAACAGTTTTCTTCATCCAGAAAATCAATTCTGGAGCCACTCACATATGTGAGACCCCTGTGTTATGAATCCCACTACTCCAGGGTAAAAGATCAGTTCAAGAGGCAGGCAAAAAATGTGGTCAAACAGTCCAGGGTTAGTTCCAGAGCAGGCAAAGGTAGGTACAGTTCAGCGTTAGGCAGAAGCGTTGTCGTATAACAGGCCAGGGTCAGTTCCGGAGCAGGCAGAGGTATTTTTTAGCGTGAGGCAGGAGCGTGGTCATATAGCAGGCCAGGGTCAGTTCCAGGGAAGGCAGCAGTATGTACAGTGCAGTGCCATAAGGGGTGTGGATGTAAATGGAAATTACATTTACCATACTTCACTAATAATGTAGAGAAATATGGTAACGACGGAAACAATCACCTATACAGAGGCCCGGTTGGGATGGGCATTGGGGACAAAAATATGTGGTGTCTTTTCTAAATCCTGCTTTTGTGCACACACAGCATTTCTTCTGACGTCTACGGCCTGATTCAGTGGGGGGCAGTTTCTCAGGAAAGTGTCGTTCATGGAGTCTGCTTACTACATCAGATCTAATACTTTCTGGTGGGCCTTCAGTGTATACTAGGGCGGTGATGACTTCTTCTTGGTAGTAAATATAGGATGCAGGGTTTTCTGTAGATTTTTGGCAAATTATGAAAGAGTTGTACATGGCCAATGTGAAAAAATAAATAAATACTTTTTTGTACCAATGCCGGGATTTTCTGGTGGGAAGATATGGTTTGATCATCTGATCATTGAAGTCCACTCCCCCCATGAACAGATTATAGTCGTGGACACAAGCAGGTTTCAGGATTGGGCCATTTCTTCTGGGGATATCCACGTATGTGTCGTCATGAATTGTTGACAGCATGTGTACATTTCGTCTGTCCCTCCACTTGACAGCCAACAGCTCCTTGTTCCGCAAAGATGCTGCCTCCCCTTTTCTTAGCCTTTCATTGGTGAGCCTTTGGGGGAAACCCTTTCTGTTGGTTCTGACTGTACCACATGCTGGAGTCTTCATTCTGTAAAGATTGCGGAAGAGGGGCAAGCTTGTGTAGAAGTTATCCACATAAAGATGGTAACCCTTCCCAAGGAGTGGATAAATGAGCTCCCAGACAACTGTTCCAATGTAATCTGGGCATTCACGGGGATGCAACTGGGAGTCCTTACCTTCGTAAACCAAGAAGGCATAAATGTAGCCCGTGACTCGGTCGCAAAGCTTGTACAGCTTAACCCCATATCGGGCCCTTTTGCTGGGTATAAACTGTTTGAAGGTCAGCCTGCCTGAGAATTTACTAAGTGACTCGCCAATGCATATGTTTTGCTGGGGGGTATATAGCTGGGAAATTTTTTGTGAAAAATAGTTTAGAAGGGAGCGAATTTTGAATAGTTTGTCATAAGATGTGTCATTTCTGGGAGGGCACTGAGAGTTGTCATTGTAGTGGAGGAACCGGAGAATCATTAGGTATCTGGACCTTGGCATAATGGAGGAAAAAATTGGCATATAGTGGATGGGTTTGGTGGACCGATAGGTGTATAAAAAGGTTTTTTTTTGAGAGTCCCATGTTAAAGGTCAGGCCTAAAAAATGTTTAAATTCCTCCACAGTAATAGCTCTCCATTCAAAGGGATGGGCGTAGCTTGAATTTGGGTTGCTTGCAATAAACTGCTGTGCATAGAGGTTGCACTGGGCCACGATAGTAGATAAGAAGTCCTCTGTAAAAATTAAATAAAAAAAATCAATCAGGGCTAAATTGTTCACCTGGACACCTGGCTGGGCGGTATAAGGGGGGACGTTTGCTTCTCCGGAATTGGATGGAAGCCACAGGGGGTTCTGAAGGGCATAGGGAAGGCTGGCATGGGCCCTTTGGGGCTGAGATGACACCCCACTAGTGCTTGGCAGTGGTCT
Source organism: Glandirana rugosa (assembly GCA_018402905.1). Lineage (NCBI taxonomy): Eukaryota > Metazoa > Chordata > Amphibia > Anura > Ranidae > Glandirana > Glandirana rugosa. The sequence goes on along the minus strand of BLSH010525708.1, from coordinate 224,271 downwards.
GTCTCGTGGATGGCACTGCTCTGGAGGTGGATGGCACTGCTCTGGAGATGGATGGCACTGCTCTGGAGGTGGATGACACTGCTCTGGAGGTGGATGGCACTGCGCTGCTGGTTGATGCTATTGCTGTACTTGTAGTAGCCTCCTCACCAAAATGCCTTCTTTTTTGGGCACACTTTCCTCTTCATCTGCTGATTCTGTAGAAGACCCACTGCTTGGAAAGGGGTCATATTCAGAAAAGGAATCGGACCCAGACCCAGACCCAGCCTCAGAGAGCTCCCCGATGCTCTCGGTGCTCAGGCTAAGGAGCTGGTAGGCCTCCTCTGTGGTGAATTTTTTTTTGCCATACTGGTGGCTGTGTTGGATAGGGGCACTAAAATAGATATGGATGCACTGATGGGTGCTGATGAGGGTGCACTGCTGGGTGCTGATGAGGGTACACTGATGTGCACTGATGAGGGTGCTCTGGTGTGTGCTGATGAGGGTGCTCTGATGTGTGCTGATGAGGGTGCACTGATGTGTGCTGATGAGGGTGCAGTAATGTGCACTGATGAGGGTGCACTGATGTGCGCTGATGAGGGTGTACTGCTGGGTGCTGATGAGGGTGCACTGATGTGCGCTGATGAGGGTGTACTGCTGGTTGCTGATGAGAGTGCACTGATGTGCGCTGATGAGAGTGCACTTATGTGCACTGATGAGGTTGCACTGCTAGGTGCTGATGAGGGTGCACTGATGTGCGCTCATGAGGGTGTACTGCTGGGTGCTGATGAGGGTGCACTGATGTGCGCTGATGAGGGGGTACTTATGTGCACTAATGAGGTTGCACTGATGTGCGCTGATGAGGGTGCACTAATGAGGGTGCAGTTATGTGCCCTGATGAGGTTGCACTGCTGGGTGCTGATGAGGTGCACTTATGTGCAATGATGAGGGTGCACTTATGTACACTGATGAGGGTGCACTGCTTGGTGATGATGAGGGTGCACTTATGTGCACTGATGAGGTTGCACTAATGTGCACTAATGCACTGCAGCTGCACTGATGAGCACTCACTTAAGGGCACAGGTGGCACTGATGGGCATAGGTGGCAACGATGGGCACAGGTGGCACCGATGGCACTGTAGTTGCACTGATAGCACAGATGAGCACTGTAGTGGCACTGATAGCACCGACGAGCACTGTAGTGGCACCGATGGGCACATGTGGCATTGTTGGGCACAGGCAGCACCGATGGGCACAGGTGGCACAGATGGGCACAGGTGGCACTGTAGTGGCACGGATTAGCACTGTAGTGGCACTGATGGGCACACGTGGCATTGTTGGGCACAGGCAGCACCGATGGGCACAGGTGGCACCGATGGGCACAGGTGGCACTGTAGTGGCACTGATTAGCACTGTAGTGGCACTGATGGGCACACGTGGCACTGGTGGGCACAGGCAGCACTGATGGGCACTGTAGTGGCACAGATGAGCACTGTAGTGGCACTGGTGGCACTGATGTGGCTCTGTAGAGGCACTGATGGCACTGTAGGGCACTGATGGCACTGATATGGCACTGTGGTGGCACAGGTGGCACTGATGTGGCTCTGTAGTGCACAGGTGGCACTGATGTGGCTCTGTAGTGGCACAGGTGGCACAGATGTGGCACAGATTGCCAAGTAGAACAACAATGTGGCACTGTTGGGCACTGTGAGCCACTGTGGGGCACTGCTGGGCACTTCTGTGCACAACAAAATTGACTTTCTACTCACTCTGGGGGTTCGATCTCTCACTCTCTCCTCACACGCTGCAGCCCTGTGAGGAGAGGAGGGAGATGAGCCCTGTCTGAACCTCCTGTGTTTACATAGTGATTGCTCCATCATTGAATGGAGCGATCACATGGTAAACGGCCGCCGCCATTGGCCCGTTTACTTCGATCCGTGTCCTGCCGGGTCCCATGAACCCGGCGAGCTTGGACAGTCGTGTGTGCGCGCCCCAGGGGGTCACGGGACTCACGATTCTGGGAGGACGTCACTGTACGTCCTCCCAGAATTAAGCAACCGCCCTGTAGCTGTCATTCAGCTATGAGCCGGTTGTTAAGCGGTTAAGCATTGACTTGAGAGTTTTACTGAAATGCTCCACCAGTCCATCTGTCTGTGGATGATAGACAGATGTGCGCAGCTGTTTGATTTGGAACAACTTGCACAGATCAGCCATCACCTGAGACATGAAGGGGGTGCCCTGGTCTGTCAAGATCTCCTGGAATCTTGTCCTAGAGAACATATTAAACAATTCCCTGGGAATTGCTTTTGACGCAGCCTTTTGTAGGGGAATTGCCTTTGGATACCTGGTGGCATAATCGAGTACCATGAGGATGTGTTGGTGATCCCGAGCTTATTTCACCAAAGGGCCTACGAAATCCATTGCAATGCACTCGAATGGTACCTCGATAATGGGTAATGGCACCAACGAGTTCCTCAAGGGGGGCATCGGTGCGGTCAGCTGGCAAGTGGGACATGAACTGCAATATTGTCTCACCTCTGCTGTCACTCCTGGCCAGTAAAACCGGTCCATTATTCAGGTCTCAGTCTTGTCAGCCCCTAGGTGACCCCCCAATGCATCATTGTGAGCTAGGTCGAGCACCGTGTCTCTGAAGGGCTGGGGGACCAATAGCTGGTTGACCACTTCTCCCCTAACCTTGGTAACCCGATATAGCAGCTTACCAATGACCACGAAGTGGGGAAACCTTTTTTTCGGCCTCAGACACTTGTGAAACCCCAATAACTATAGTAACCTGTTGCCAGGCATTTTTCAGTGTGGGATCCCTCTTTTGGACGGCATAGAATGCACCCCGTGACACCTCAAGATCAGGGTGGGCAAGACGAGAGGAGTTTTCTCCCTCATCGGTCATAACCTGCAGAGGGATGTTCTCCCCAGTCATGACCTGCCTAAGAGTGGGTTCCCCCCCTCAGGGATCCCCTTAGCTGGTGGACCATCTGCCCCAGATGCAACTCTATCAGTGTTCTCTAAAGCATTGGTGTCCAGCCCCTTAGAGGGAACAGAGCAGTTCAGCTGTCCCGATACTTCTTGGCTCACATAGTTCCAAAGTTCAACAAATAAAGGGCAGTCCCTTCCTATGATAGCATCATGGATATGAGGCTGGGTACCACCCCATCCTCCTGGACAATTGTGCCACAGGTCGTGGTGAGTGTCAGTGATACCAGGGGGGTATTCCCTGGTGTCCCCATGTATGCACAACACAAGTGTTCTTGTTACTGGACCCAGCTCCCCAGCTACCTCGGTACCCACAAGTGTTACCATACTTCCGCAGTCCAGCAGCGATCGGGCATGAAGCTGGTTCACCCAAAGGTCACATTCAAATCACCCCTCAGTAAGGTCAAAGTGGGCAGCACAGACCTTATGGGCATAAAAGGACTTCCTCCGCAGAGCGCCACACTCAATGGGTTCTTCCTGCAGGGGACAGTGGGCCTGGATATGGCCCTGGGAGTGACACCACCAGCACAGCACGCCCTCATTCCTACGTGCCGGAGCAGAGCTCTGGGACATTGGGATGGATGCTCCTTGATTCTCCTGAATGCTGGCTCCCGGGTTGGTGGATGGCTTGGCTTTCCTCATGGGCAAGGGTCCTTGAGGTTTGACAGGTCCCAGGAGATCCTCCATCACAGCATATCTCTTCACCATTTCCACTAGGTCATCTGCTGTCTTGGGGTCCCCATGACTCACCCAGCGATGAATGTCATTTGGCAGTGACCTTAGGTACCGGTCTAGCACAACCTGCTCCACCATCTGGAAACTCGTTAGTGCCTCAGGCTGCAGCCATTTTTTGACCAGCTGACTCAGGTCATGCATCTGAGCCCTTGGCGGACAGTCCAGGCAGTACCTCCAATGGTTTACCCTTCGGGCCCGCATAGCAGTAGTCACCCCAAGGCAGGCCATGATTTTGGCCTTCAGCCATTTGTAATCCTTGGCATCAGCAGCTGACAAATCGAAATATGCCTTTTGGGGATCCCCAGTGAGGAAAGGAGCAACAATACCAGCCCACTGGTCTGGGAGCCACCCTTCTCTTTCTGCTGTTCTTTTAAAAGTAGCCATGAATGCCTCCACATCATTACTAGGCATCAACTTTCGCAGGTAGTGACTGGCCCTTATGGCTTCCTGACTGCTAGAGACTCCAACGGTGTGTTCTCGTCCCTGTTCAAGATGCTGCACTGCTTTTTGTAAAGCAGCTACCTGCGCTTAAGTCGTTTCTTGCTGGACTGTGAACTGGGCGGCCAGTAAGTGTGAAGTCTCCTCAAGGCGACGGTTGGCTTCTGCGGCGGCCTGCTGCTGGGCTGTTGTGCTCTGAGCCAGGGCTTTTATCACCTCCTCCATGTCACCTTGTGAGGTTTTCAGCACTTGTGCTGTCCTGACCAAGGATATGCAAACTTGGGTGCTGACCGTTTAAATGCTTCCAAATGGCTTTTGCAGCTATACTGTTCCCCACACTCCTACACCACTGACTGACCAGAGTCAGAGTGTCAGGCCGGCCAGACAGAGGGGTTCAGCAGCCTGCATCTCAGTTCATTCAGAGAGCTCACACTTGCTGTACAGCTTGTGAGCTCTCCCTCTCTCTCTCCCTTCCTTGATACAAGTGCACTGAGTCTCTGCTGCTTTTTAGACCTCCCTTCCCCGGGTCTTAACTCCATAGGTACTGAAGTCCTAGCGATCTGGGTTTGAGACTCTGCAACCGTCCTTCTTAAAGGGACCATGGCTCCAATATAGGGTGGAATGTACCTGCCTTCTAGGACACATTCCCAGAGTCCTGTACACTTCACACAGCAAAAGAGCTGAGGTTAAGGAGTTAGGCTGTGTTCTGGAGCTCCCTCCCCTGTCATCTTTCTTGGTGTCAGGAAAACTTGTCAGAAGTGACTCATGTAGATAACAAAGAAATGAGGCAGCAGACAGAAATGACACTTAGCACTCCAGACTGAGACAATTGCACACTATAGTGGAATATGCTTTGTTCATGTTTCACGTCAAGGGTTTACAACCACTTTAACATTGTCACGTACCTGACGGTGGAGTCTGTCTTGTGCAGGGAACAACCGCTCTTGCGCACCCGATTCAAGGACCCCTGGTAGTGGGGACAGAGGCCCAAGAGTGCGGGATGGCACGAGGGCTGGAGGGTCACTGATGACGTAGCGATGCTCCAGGAGACGTGCAGGTAGAAGGATGGTCGTTCAGGCTGGGTCGGCAACAGGCTGGCAGGAAGGTACAAAGGATCAGGCAAAAGAGTAGTCGAAGTCCAAGCAAGGTTCGTTAACGGGCGGGCAGCAGAGGTACAAGGGAGCAGACAATCGGATGGTCGTGGGTAGCCGGGGTCGGTGCAGGTAGCAGACAGCAGGTCAGGACAAGCCGGGTCAACAGGAGACAGAGCAATACGGGAACAGGTATCCAGAGCCGAGGCTTACAGGTCGGGAACGCTGTAGAGCGAGCAGCACTTGGTCTTGGAAGTCTCCAGGCTTAAATAGGCCCATTTGGCGCCGTTTTCCGGCGCGTGCGCGCGCACGGGAGCGCGCGCGCACGCGCGCAAATGTGCGCACCACCGCGGAAATGACAGATTTAGCCAGAAATTTGTTCTTTTCCTAACAAACATTCTGACACTCTAGTCATCTTATTTCTTCCTAGATACAAACAACATGCAGAACACTTTAATTATCTGCTAATGAGGGTATATGTTCCTAGAAAGAGGGCTTAAAGGCTGCTGTTGGTTGTTAAGCCACTTGTAAAAGAAAGTTGCCATTCCCTCTTTATTATAACAAGAAGTTGCCCTGTGTCTGTGTTATACCATATATATGTTATCTGTTCTGATAATATACCTTCTTACTAAGATCAGTTGTTGTCTTTCTGCTCTTCTCTCTCAGCTCAGAATTCCTGAGGGTGGGGCTGAGCACTGCTACTGAAGTCAGCTGGAGATATAGAGCAGTGATGTGTAATCAATATAGATAAGCATATTTATGATATAACTCTGACACAGGGAACTTATTATTCTAATACAGAGGAAATAAGAGCTTTTAGAGTTAATTATGGGAGCAGAGCTGAGAGGAAAAGCTATGTGTTGAGAGGAAGAGTGTGGGGGGGGGGGGGAAGCTGAAAGCAGGCATAGGAGAGCAGGGAGTGACACAGACATGCCACAGACCATGGGCTCTCAGGATCAACTATATGACAAGTGGAGTCTCCACTCAGTGGGGGAGTCAAGACCTGGCATTATCACACAGGTATTCAGATACAGATACAGAGGGATAATTTAAAAAGCAAAAGCATCATGCTGCTAATTGCACATTAAAGAGACAGGGGCAGCATATTTTTGGGGGGTTATCAAATGCTTTAAGGCCTCAAGTTGACTTCAGCATGGCTTCTTTAGTATTAAAGTTTGCATGCAATAATCATGTTTGTATGTATGTAGCGCCAGCATAGTAATAGGTACTTTTTGTAGTAAATTTTTGCTAGGAGAGGCAAATTTAGTCAGGCCTGACTGTTATGCAGGCCTGAATGTTTTGATTTGGGCAGTGGAGTGGCCCAGGAAGAGCTGGAGTTTGCTCTGGAAAAGTGGATGAAAGAGGAGATGTGACTTTCTGAAGTATGTTAAGGAGCCCTGACCAATCCCCAACCTGGATTGGCAAGGGGCAGGCCTCCTTAAATACTGTGGTCTACCCAGCTGGGGGGAGGAGAGTGTTGGATGGAAGAGTGGAGATGTAGCAGAGGTTGCTGAAGCCACACCCGGGAGGCAGCCCCCAGTCTGACCTTGAGGCCTGGTGGCTCGGGAGCAGCCAGCAATGGAGAGAGGTCCTGGAGTAGCAAAAGGGAGCAGGAGAGCAACAGAGAGGCTACAGGAAAAGCGATTTAAAGGATCCACCGGTGCTGTGAGTGACAGACCTTGTGAGCTGGAGAAGAGGACTGGAGCAGGCTGGGAGGAGACAGTGGACGGTCTGTGGAAGGTGAAGGAGCCAGTCAGAGGAGCGTTGTCACTGGACAGTGAGGTAGGCCGGAGTGGCCTGGAAGAGGATGGGCTAAGAGCAGTAGTCCATCAAGACCCGGCTAGCACAATTGCACTTAGCTACACTCTGAGAGCCCGTGGTCTTACAATCGAGGACCCGTGGTCCTTGCCTGTGATGGACGGTCGAGAGGTCCTGCTGACAAAGAAGTGCAGGCCTCACCCCATGCTAGCAGGAGTGGAGGGAGATGTAATGGTGGCTTGATACATTTTCCTTCAGACCTAACAGTAAGGAAGCAAGTGTTGTGCAGGAGAGAAGTGAAAGAGTGTAACGGTCAGCAAGTATTAGTGCTGGAGAAAGAAGGAGAGTAACGGCCGACAAGCGTCTGTGCTGGAGGAAGAAGGAGTGTATATAAGGTGGTGTATATAACATGGTCCTGTTTCTTGATCTTTGGGCATCCCACAGGCATCCCTACCCTATCCAAGTTTAACCCCTCAATAAAACAACAAAAACAAGGTACCGGGCTGTTCAGTGACTACGGCTGAACAGAAAAATGTGTGATTGAGGACAGAGAGACAGGTGAACCACAACTGCCAGCCACCCCTAAGGGGGCCATTGGCTACATGTAATATAGATATGGATAAAGTATAGTATACATAAAGCTTGTATTTTTCATATGTTTGTGATGTTTGTGTGAGTTTCTGTGTGTCTATGTATGTAGCAGGAGTACAATTATTTAATAAGAAAAGTTAATATAGTTAATACGAGTGACAGCAGTAGAAACCATTGTTGTTTAGTTATTTCTAGCGAAAAAGAAATTACTGTGCATCACTATATGACAAGTGAGTATCACATACCAACCTGAGACCAATATAATGGGTGTTTCATATATAGAATTTGGTTACCCATATTGGCTGTCATTGCTGACTCCCTTCTAAAAATGCTGGTTGTAAGGGCAAAAACAAAAGAATGGCAAGGTAACAAAATTAAAAATAAATGGAGATGTTAGAAACATAAAAAGGATTAAAACTGATTACATATGATGTGGGTGGCACAGTGGTGTAGTGGTTAGCACTTTCGTCTAGCAGCAAAAGGATCGCTGGTTTGAATCCCAACCATGACACTACCTGCCTGAAGTTTGCATGTTCTCCCTGTGCCTGCTTGGGTTTTCCCCAGGTGCTCCAGTTTCCTCCCACACTCCAAAGACATGCTGGTAGGCTAATTGGATCCTGTCTAAATTGGCCCTAGTATGTGTATGAATGTGAGTTAGGGACCTTAGATTGTAAGCTTCTTCAGGGTAGGGACTAATGGAATGTACAATTTATATGCAAAGCTCTGTGTAAATTGATGGTGCTATATAAGTACCCGAAATAAATATAATAAATGTATGTGAAATAAAGTGTTTATGTACACACATGGCTCCTCTGCAGGATCAGTATTTTATTTTGTAATGTTAAATTAGGTGGTATGCACTGTACATTTTATGTCAATTTTAGAGTGACACATTTTCTGGTATGTTACCATACAAAGCACAATGTCCTTACTGTTGTAGATATTGGCAGAAAGTTTTGTCTCTATCATTTGGGAACCATTTGCGATATTCTGTAATACATTGTCAATACTACTTCTGAGAATGGACAGGAAGGATATGCCTGAATCTCCTGTGGGCTTATATGTACACAGGCCATTAAGGCTTGATGCAATGAACATACACTGCTGATCACCAAGTTCCTTTACATAAATACATTCTCAGGATTCTGATTACACCATATTATGATGAGCATTGCACAACCATATTACTCAATGTCTCATATAAGTAGATTCTTGAGACAATAAAAATCATTACTACTTGAGTTATATTCCATATAACCACATTTTTCATGAGACTATATGTCCTCTACAGAGGCATATGGCTGGAACATTAGTCTTCCTGCAATATATCATTAGGCAGCACAAGAAAGGCTAAACATCCTGAGAATGCTATTTACAAGTATATTGTAAAAAAAGTTGGGTCCTTGGTCAGACATAGACATGAAAATTCTTTTCCTCAGGTATATCTGAATGTAGGCTTTTATATAAATGTCTAGCACTAACCGCCGTAGGAGTGGCAAATGTCAGGGTTCCCTACTGATGCACAGCCAGTCACATAGCATTCCCTTCTTGCATCCAGACACAGAAAACAGTCTATGAGCTTGTTTTTGTTGTTTTATTAGGGGATAATAACTTGGATGAGGTTAGGGATTATGGAATGTCATGGCAGTGGCCAGGTTCTTATGCCTTTCTTTCTTTTTTTACGGTAGTTTGACTATTAGCCCTAAAAGTAGTAGAACTTACTAACAAGACTAAACCTTTTTAGTCAAGTATGTAAGAAATGCTACATATTAATATTTTATATTTACTACTTGCAGCCAGTTGCTTTGTACTCAAGCTTGTCCTCCACCGACTCTTCTAAAGCTGGCCTCTGTCGGCACCACCTGGCTTGACAAACTTTGATTTTTTAATTGATTGTTGTCGAAGGAGCCTGGTGAGAAATTGTCAGCCAAACAGTGACTGCATCCAAAAAGATGCAGTGACTTTTCAATTATGGGTGTCGATAGACTTAAACCTACATGGAGAGGCTCTAATTTAGTTAGGGAACTCTCCAAACGTGAAACTCAGTGGATCTATTTCAATGAGATAGGGGTTAAACATCGAGCTTGACATTAATTGCTTTATTAGCGATGCATAGAGTACATATAAGATATACATGACCCCGTGTATATTTAAGGTTTGACATCATGCACCTTGGGGGCATTATGAGTAGTTTCCAATTAGGACATAAAGATCCAGTTTCTTATATAATTAATGTAATATATTGAGTCTAAAAATGGTATAATATTCTGACCCTTTTTAATGCGAGCGTGCTATCCATTTGGGTTATATTGGTTGAATATGTGTATAGCTTTATATGTTTACTCATTTATTTTATATGGTGTTAAAAGTTTACAGCCTATGTGATATTGCTGTTTTTATATTATATATGTCAGTGGTTCTCAACTCCTGTCCTTGGGACCCACTAACAGGCCAGATTTTAAGTATTACCTTGGGAGATGCAAACTAGAATACTGCAATCACTCGGCAGCAAATTATATCACCTGTGATGTATTTCAGTTATCTTGCAAACCTGGCCTGTTAGTGGGTCCCAAGGACAGGAGTTGAGAACCACTGATATATGTTTTAATGGATCATTTTGACCATAATATGGTCCGGGTGTATCTGGTTTTAGAAATGGAGAGAATGGGACTGACCGCTTCACATGATGGCATACACTCTGCGTTGTAATGAACGGAGACCGATCTGCGATCGGATTGTGCCTGGGAGTGTGAGGCATTCATCTCTGTGTGTGGGTTCCTGTTGGCTCCCTAGGACCACTCCGCTGGCGTGCATAACCAATGAGGTTGAGCGGAGTTGGGAGGACCCTGCTCACAGAGCTCTCTTATTTCAACTGGTAAGCCGCGCCGCTAGGCCACGTCCTCTGTTGAAGTCGTGATGACGAAATGCATCAGGGCGTGACCTAGCGGCTACCAGAAGAGACGGGTGCGTTCCATCACCAGGAAGTGAGATGGACAGTCTGTGAGAGGGACAGATGTTTGGGGCTCTCCGTGGAAGGGTGATGTGACGTACTCCTAGCATTCTATTTTATACTATTTTACTGATTTTGCTTGTAAGTGTGTCTTGTAGTGGGGACAATTTTTAATAAACATAGACAGTATTACGCTATGTCTAGTGTTTTTTCTTACATGCCCGCCTGGGAGTCTATCTGATTGGAGATGATATTATGAGGAGGATTGGAGATTACATTGCAATGCGCATGACCACTCTTTTCAGATTGTGACAAAGAACGAGGAGTCAGGGAGGTGTGAGGGTAGGTGGATTTGTAACATGAGTATGGGTGTAACATGTAACATGTTACAAAAGGTGAACTTATCTTTAAGTATCTCCACTTGTGTTAAGAAAAAAATGCAATCCTTTCTGGGTAATCTCTGTACATTGTATGGCTTTTAACAAACTTTGTCACAGATTTCTACCTGTTTCAGCCAGGGCCCTCCTTAATGCAGAGCAAATGGGGCATATGCCATGGACCCTGTCTCATCCATGGGGCCAAAAGCAGCTGCCGCCCTTGAGCTGCAAATTGCGGCCGTGATGATGGCACTGCAGTGTGCACGGGAGACACGGGAGACAGCACTATAATACCGAGCAAGCAGAGCATGGCAGAGAGGTGGCGGGGACGTGGCTGGGAGCTCCACTGACGCTCCGACCCCGCCCCATGCAGACTGTATACTCAGCTCTGTATTCCCAGCCAGCAGAGAGGGGGTGGGGCCAGGAGCTCCACTGAAGCACTGATAAAAAGGTCTCTGGTCATCCCTTGTAGTATATGCGCAGTCTCTGGTCATCTCTTGTAGTATGTGTGCAGTCTCTGGTCATCTGTATTATATGCGCAGTCTCTAGCCATCTGTAGTATGTGCGCAGTCTCTGGTCATCTGTAGTATGTGCGCAGTCTCTGGTCATCTCCTGTAGTATGTGCGCAGTCTCTGGTCATCTGTAGGATGTGTGCAGTCTCTAGTCATCTGAAGTATGTGCGCAGTCTCTGGTCATCTGAAGTATGTGCGCAGTCTCTGGTCATCCCCTGTAGTATGTGTGCAGTCTCTGGTCATCTCCTGTAGTATGTGTGCAGTCTCTGGTCATCTCCTGTAGTATGTGCGCAGTCTCTGGCCATCTCCTGTAGTATGTGCGAAGTTTCTGACCGTGTCCTGTAGTATGTGCGCAGTCTCTGACCGTATCCTGTAATATGTGCGCAGTCTCTGACCATTTCATGTAGTATGTGTGCAGTCTATGACTGTCTCCTGCAGTGTGTCCGCAGTCTCTCACCATCTCCTGCAGTATGTGAATTAAGGTGCTGCTTTACTTGCTCAAGTATTTAGGATTGTTCCACTGCTCAGTGAGTGGTAATGATGTGCAGTGACCTATGTCAATCAATTGGTGAACAGTAGTGATCTGCTGTAATCTCTAGCAACTAATCAGTGAGTGGTAATGATGTGATGTAACCTCTAGCAACCAGTGAATGGTAATGATGTGCTGTAATCTATAGCAACCAGTAAGTGGTAATGATCTGCTGTAGTCTCTAGCAACTAATCAGTGAGTGGTAATGATGTGCTGTAACCTCTAACAACCAGTGAGTGGTAATTATGTGCTGTAATCTATAGCAACCAGTAAGTGGTAATGATGTGCTGTAAGCTATAGCAACCAGTGAGTGGTAATGATGTGCTGTAATCTATAGCAACCAATTATTGAGCAGTAGTAAATGTGCACTAATCCCTAGCAACCAAACAGCAAGCAGAAATTATGTGCTGTAACCTCTAGCAACCAGTCAGTGAGTGGTAATGATAGGCTGTAACCTCAGGCAACCAATTGCAATCACTGAGTGATCTGCTGCAGCAAACTGGTTTGGAGTCTACTGGTTATTTTTTGAATGTCTCAGAATGGGGAGGGGAGCCCATGAAAATGTCTGCCCAGGGTCCTATCAATATTAAAAACGGCCCTGGTTTCAGCTCTGAAGAATAATCTGTTCGGCGTTTGCAAAGTGAATCTGAATGGGAGTGCCTTTTAATTATTAATCAGCTGATGCTCTTGTAGTGTTGCAATAAAAAAAGTTGCAGATTCTGCATCCCTTTACAAGTGATTAGCCCTTTAGGAGTACCTCACTAAAAATCACATTTTTGTTGTAAAGGATGCCTAATATGTGACTTGTATATTTGAGCAAACTTCTGGGAAAAATCAGTGAGCCAAACACACAAGCAGGAAATAACACTGGTGTATGGAAGGCCCCCAGTTTGCCACACCGTGTTGAATTTTACAGAAAATTACAGTGCTGCAGATTGAAAAGGAAAGGCAATTGTTCATACCATTCAATTGCAATATGACTTGTGTAGCATTTGCACATGTATATGCTATATTAATTTTCTTTTATTTGCCATTAACCTTTTGAATAGGCTGTGCAAATTTGATTCACTGCTATCCAGATCTATTCACAACATACAAACACATTATTATTAGTTATATGATTCAGAAGGGAGGCACACCCTCCTATCTTTACTAGTTTATTCAGTGCCATATGAATTTTCAGTTCATAAGATAGAGTGAAAAAAATGAGCAAGCGGTGTTGGATTTTACATTTAGTTAAAAGCTTTTTTCATTTTTAATTGTATTTATGTATTTGTGTATGGTTGCACATGTCACTCCAACAATGAGGGAAAAAGGTATTTGATCCCCTGCTGATTTTGTACATTTGCCCACTAACAAAGAAATGATTAGTCTATAATTTTAACGGTAGATTTATTTAACCAGTGAGAGACAGAACAACAAAAATATCCAGAAAATCACATTTCAAAAAAAGTTATAAATTGATTTGCATTTTTAATGAGTGAAATAAGTATTTGATCCCCTATCAATCAGCAAGATTTCTGGCTCCCAGGTGTCTTCTATACAGGTAACGTGCTGAGATGAGGAGCACTCTCTTAAAGGGAGTACTCCTAATCTCAGCTTGTTACCTGTATAAAAAGACACCTGTCCACAAAAGCAATCAATCAGATTCTAGAGTTGATCGAACCTCTGGAAGTTTGGGTACTGCTGGTTCGGGACAAAGTCCGGGTTCGGGTCCGGACAGAACCCGAACCCCATTGAAATCAATGGGGACCCGAACTTTTAGGCACTAAAATGGCCGTAAAAAAGTCCTGGAAAGTCCTAGAGGTCTGCAAAAGGAAGGAAAATGGGGGTAAGAGTGGGACAAGTGCCCTACAAAGAAATGGGGACAGGGAAATAACTTAAAAGCATTTTTAAACAAAAATCACATAAAAAAATCAAAAATGGAGGTGGATGTGGACCATCTTCAAACTGTGTGAGAAAAGTCTAAATTAGCCGGGAGAAGCCATATCAGTGTTCTAAAATCATCTTCAAACTGTGTTAGAAAAGTCTAAATTAGCCGGGAGAACCCATATCACTGTTCTACAATCATCTTCAAACTGTGTGAGTAAACTATAAATTAGCGGGAGAAGCCATATCACTGTTCTACACTCATCTTCAAACTGTGTGAGAAAACTATAAATTAGCGAGAGAAGCCATATCACTGTTCTGAAATCATCTGCAAACTGTGTGAGAAAACTATAAATTAGCCGGGAGAAGCCATATCACTGTTCTAAAATCATCTGCAAACTGTGTGTGAAAACTATAAATTAGCCGGGAGAAGCCATATGAGTGTTCTACAATTATCTTCAAACTGTGTGTGAAAAGTATAAATTAGCGGGAGAAGCCATATGAGTGTTCTACAATCATCTTCAAACTGTGTGAGAAAACTATAAATTAGCGGGAGAAGCCATATCACTGTTCTACAATCATCTTCAAACTGTGTGAGAAAACTATAAATTAGCGGAAGAAGCCATATCACTGTTCTAAAATCATCTGCAAACAGTGTGAGAAAACTATAAATTAGCCGGGAGAAGCCATATCACTTTTCTAAAATCATCTTCAAACTGTGTGAGAAAAGTCTAAATTAGCCGGGAGAACCCATATCACTGTTCTACAATCATCTTCAAACTGTGTGAGAAAACTATAAATTAGCGGGAGAAGCCATATCACTGTTCTACAATCATCTTCAAACTGTGTGAGAAAACTATAAACTAGCGGGAGAAGCCATATCACTGTTCTAAAATCATCTGCAAACTGTGTGAGAAAACTATAAATTAGCAGGAGAAGCCATATCACTGTTCTAAAATCATCTGCAAACTGTGTGAGAAAACTATAAATTAGCCGGGAGAAGCCATATCACTATTCTAAAATCATCTGCAAACTGTGTGTGAAAACTATAAATTAGCCAGGAGAAGCCATATGAGTGTTCTACAATTATCTTCAAACTGTGTGTGAAAAGTATAAATTAGCGGGAGAAGCCATATCACTGTTCTACAATCATCTTCAAACTGTGTGTGATAAAACTATAAATTAGCGGGAGAAGCCATATCACTGTTCTAAAATCATCTGCAAACTGTGTGAGAAAACTATAAATTAGCCGGGAGAAGCCATATCACTGTTCTACAATCATCTTCAAACTGTGTGAGAAAACTATAAATTAGCCAAGAGAAGCCATATGAGTGTTCTACAATTATCTTCAAACTGTGTGTGAAAAGTATAAATTAGCTGGAGAAGCCATATGAGTGTTCTACAATTATCTTCAAACTGTAGTTTTTAGTTTTCTCACACAGTTTGAAGATGATTTTAGAACAGTGATATGGCTTCTCCCGCTAATTTATAGTTTTCTCGCACAGTTTGCAGATGATTGTAGAACAGTGATATGGGTTCTCCCGGCTAATTTAGACTTTTCTCACACAGTTTGAAGATAATTGTAGAACACTCATGTGGCTTCTCCCGGATAATTTATAGTTTTCTCACACAGTTTGAAGATGATTGTAGAACAGTGATATGGGTTCTCCTGGCTAATTTAGAATTTTCTCACACAGTTTGAAGATTATTTTAGAAAACTGATATGGCTTCTCCTGGCTAATTTAGACTTTTTTGAAGATGGTCCACATCCACCTCCATTTTTTATTTTTTTTATGTGATTTTTGTTTAAAAATGCTTTTAAGTTATTTCCCTGTCCCCATTTCTTTGTAGGGCACTTGTCCGACCCTTACCCCCCATTTTCCTTCCTTTTGCAGACCTCTAGGACTTTCCAGGACTTTTTTACAGCAATTTTCAGAACTTTTAGTAAAATTACCAATTACAGTTCGGGTTCGCTCAACTCTAATTCTAATCTCTCCACCATGGCCAAGACCAAAGAGCTGTCCAAGGATGTCAGGGACAAGATTGTAAACCTACTCAAGGCTTGAATGGGCTAAAAAGCCATCACCAAGCAGTTCGGTGAGAGGGTGACAACAGTTGGTGCGATTATTCGCAAATGGAAGAAACACAAAATAACTATCTCCCTCATTCTGGGGCTCCATGCAAGATCTTACCTCATGGAGCTTCAATGATCATGAGAACAGTGAGGAATCAGCCCACAACTACACAGGAGAATTGTGTCAATGATCTCAAGGCAGCTGGGACCATAGTCACCAAGAAAACAAATGGTAACACACTAGGTCATTGAACATCTCAATGATTCAGAGGAGAACTGGGTGAAAGTGTTGTGGGCAGATGAGACCAAAATCAAGCTATTTGACATCAACTCAACTTGCCGTGTTTGGAGGAGGAGGAATGCTGCCTATCACTCCAAGAACACCATCCCCACCGTCAAACATGGAGGTGGAAACATTATGCTTTGGGGGTGTTTTTCTGCTAAGGGGACAGGACAACTTCACCACATCAAAGGGACAATGGATAGGGCCATGTACCATCAAATCTTGAGTGAGAGCCTCCTACCCTCAGCCAGGGCATTGAAAATGGGTGGGTATTCCAGCATGACAATAATCCAAAACACATGGCCAAGGCAACGAAAGAGTGGCTCAAGAAGAAGCACATTAAGGTCCTGGAGTGGCCTAGCCAGTCTCCAGACCCTAATCCCATAGAAAATATGTGGAGGGTGTAATGATATCACGTGCTGGACACGTGAAATGCTGGCAACCATTTTGTTCAAACGTCAGCCATGACAGTTTTAGCCTAAGAGACACACACTACCAGTATCTCGCTCATTTCCCCCCTTCCTTCAGGAAAGGAATTCCTGGCTCATTTTACAAGTCAGGAAGGTGTCTGCTTTTGCTTGCAGGCCTTATCATAAAACAATAAACCAGATCCATTAAGAAGATAGAGCAGGATGCTCTATAAATAATGAGTGTCATAAAAAGAGGCATTCAGGCAGAACAACCTCTCAGTGACCTCTATACCTCATGCCAATGTAAGAAATATGCACAGGATTCATAAATCCAGACAGGAACGTGACACCTTAATAAAAAGTACATAGTTGAATGCAGAATTTTACCCTGAACCAATTAAGTCCAAACACCCATGGGCCTGATCATATGGGGACTACTGGTAGCTTTTATTCCTCCTAGAGTGATGGAATGTTGGCAACCTGTCATGTTTGGACTTATTTTAATGCAACTTTTATACTGAGCTAGAATTCCTTAGTTTTGGGACAGTCATATTCTGAGATATGATATTGATACAGAAAATTGTATATCAGGGAGGGTTGTTATTCCACAGTCTGCCCTGGACAGCCCACGGGCCCTCCTTACCCATGTGAGTGGTCAGGGGTATGTGGCCCCACCCCTTTGCTTCCAGAGAAAAAGGGAATAGACAGGACAGTCCTCAGTTCTCACTTTACCATCAAAGAACGAACATCTGAGAACCTGTTCAATCACAGACATTAACTGCAAGTATCTTTTTCTCTTCCATTCTGCCTTATCTCTTTGCTGCTGTATATTATGTCTTTATTGCTTTGTAACACCATTTTTCTGTAAATATTTTATCTGCACCAATTTTGACCTTTTCATTATAAAACCTTATTCTGAAAAGTGTTAATCTTGTCCCTAAAGCTCTTAATGCAAGCTATAACGAACCTGTTCCTTTGAATAAATCATCTGAATATTCTTGTCTGTGGTGACAGTGTGTGTTACAGGCGAATATTCTAATAACATAATTAATATTGCTAATTGGTGGAAGCTCTAATTCTTCTGTAAATCAATGGTCAGTGGTGGCAGTGAAATTGTTAATTGCTTAAATTAGCCCGGTGACAATCACTCTCAGGCTGCTGGCACTTAGATGGTGGTCCCACAAGCTGGAAAATGTTTGTGCTGAATGCAGCTGAGAGTGGCATTGTTATGTTAGTGACAAGCACGGTGTGAGATTGGGTGGTCAACTGTCACCAGTTAGTGAGGAGGGTAAGGATCTGATACCTGCATTTGTCACAGAGGGAGCTGAAGGTTCGAATTACTAAACATCAGCCTTGAAACCTTAATGACCTGGAGAGGATCTGCAAAGAGGAGAGGGACAAAACCCCTCCTCAGATGTGTGTAAACCTGGTGGCCAACTATAAGAAATGTCTGACCTCTGTGATTGCCAACAAGGGTTTTGCCACCAAGTACTAAGTCATGTTTTGGGAAGGGGTCAAATACTTTTTTTACGCATTAAAATGCACATCAATTTATATGTTTTTTTTTAAATGCATTTTTCTGGATATTTTTGTTGTTATTCTGTCTCTCACTGTTACAATAAACCTACCATTAAAATTATAGACTGATCATTTCTTTGTCAGTGGGCAAACGTACAAAATCAGCAGGGTATCGAATTCTTTTTTCCCTCACTGTATACCCCAACATCTTGAGATGGAAGATCAGGATACCTTTTCTCTGAACATTTTACATTTTTTTTTGCTTTGGCATGATCTGAAGCAGATCATTAAATAAAGGCAAACCCAACTTATATGCAACAACAGGCAAAAATATCCTCTAACTATTTCACCAGTCCAGTCAGCTGCAACAGAAAGCATTTGGCTGAGCGAAAGTGGAAGGGTTAATGATATTCTAGTTGAAGGGCAAGACATGTCAAAAGACAGCAATGTCAGGGAACAATTAGTCTTGACCTCCACTTTGTGACTATTTGGCATTTTGCTCAATTTGAGAAGATAAAGTGGAAGTGGCATAGGCAGTTACTATCACTGATATTATCAATGTAATAAAACGGTCACATTGAAATATGGAATATGTTAATTGAATTATCAGACATGCTATTCATCATAGGCTCTGAAACGCCAGGGCTCTGCATGTCCTGTTGGAGTGACAATGTTAAATGAGCACACCTTTTATGCTTGTATGAAATATGCATAAATATGTTATTTTAAATCGATACAAGTACACAGGCTATTTTCATGTAGCTAAAAGATAATATCCAGGAAACCTATACATCTTTCTTCTAATTGAGGTAGGCCATAAAGTAATGCATAGACATAGTTCACATACTGTATACACATTCTTCATGCTATTTACAGGATTTGTAATAGTGTGCTGCATCGGGTGCAAAGGGAAAATGTCAGCATATGCAAATGAGGATTTTAAGATTACTGGAAGATGACGTAGCAAGATTAGGTATACAAAAATCAATGGTGAATCATTGGTAAAATCAGGGACTCACCATTTGAAGCAGCGAAGACCTGATTTAAAGAATAGGGACGCCATATGTAAATGGCTTGCAGCTTGCTTGGATAAATGCATATGATGATTAATATGTTTTATAACTGTTGCAAATTTTCTAGTGAGTATATTGTGTTAAAAACTAATTTCCAATGAAAACCAGATCAGCTGTTTACTGCTTTAGAAATATACTCCATAATGAAACAAGGTCTATCTCACTGGTGGAAAAAGAGAATTTATATTTATTTAAAGTAAAATCTTTCTGAATGCCATTTTTTTGTGAAGGTACTTTATATTGTAAGCAATTGGCATTTTTAAATGAAATACTCACTTCGCCTTTTTAATCATTTGTTATATCTTAGTGCTGTTGATCTCTTGCAGCTTTTTTGCAGCCACTTGATGCATGTTGTTTCTCAGGGCAGGTATACTGATGGTGACAGCTTTGGATCATGCCTGCATTAAGTGTGTTGAAGACTATACTTTTAGAATCCATTGAAAGCCCACATGACAAGGCAACAACACCGGGGCACAACAGGGAGGCAAGCAAAGACCATTTTCATCTTCAAACAGGAAGTGCCTTACTGAGGACCTTAAAGCTTATGTGATTATGTGAAGTCAAGGAATTGAAAGCATACTATTTAAAAAAAAACATTAAGCAATGGCTATAAAAAAATTGCTTACAATTTTTATCAGCGGTCTTGTGACAACATGGGTGTAGTTGCATGCACAAGGGGCATTGTTACAGTTACTAGGCACAGCTGTTTTTGTGACAGTGAGGCCCCCATTAGGTGTTACTGTCAATAAAACTGAGCGTGGTTGGACCAGGAACATGTCATCCAGGCTGACTACAGGCACACCGTGTATCAACACAGTGTCCTTTTGCTCTGATTAGGAGCTGAAGAATGCAAACGGTCCATGCCAGTAGGGATCTGCTTCCATCCTTAACATAGTCAGAAAGCTCAAAGAAGAGGAGATTTATGGCAGTATTACCAGATATTTGCTGCCAATTATGAAAATTGCATAAATTAAAGGAGAATGTATGAGAGAGAGTAGGGACAGAGGGGTCAATTAACAGACTTTCACTATTAAGGTTTACATACACTTTAGTTAATGGCAGGATATTACTGTCTTTGGCACTCAGGTTTTTATGTTGTTTTCCAGGAGTAAAAATTAAGCATAGAGTCCTACAGTCATAGGCTGCCTGCTCTTCCCAAGAGTGAAGCCTTGAAACTCATAGCACCGGTGACCAACACACACCCCTCCATCTCCAGTAAAAACTTCCCACCCAGGAAGTGTTACTGCAATAGAAGATTAATGTTCCCAAACCACCCACAGATGCCCAACATATCACTCGCTGTAATCTTGGAAAAGCTGATTGGCACTTCAACTGCTTCCATGCCAATTTCCCCCAGTTTATTGACTTTTATTATAGGCTAAATTTAGACACTTCCAAAGGAAGCTATAAGCTGATGCACATTGCCCCGAAATATTCCACTGTTGTCACTATTTAAATAAAGGCCTGTTAAAAAGCAATTGCAGCCAGAAAAAAAACTAGGAACATGCCCTGTGAAAAACCACATGCAGGCTGTTATTACCGTGGACAAGGGCAGGCTGTCAAGAAGCAACAGCATTAAGATGTGACAAAGAATGAAAAAGTATAAACCCTCCCCTCACCCAACCACTTAATTCTCTACAATACATCAACTTTAACAGTTCTCCCAGGGCCTACAAGCCCTACATTATTTTCTCCCAGGGCTGTGTTTAATTGGACCCTGACAGATTTCTTATCACTTCCTGTTGTGCTTACAGGACAGAAGGTAAAGGGAAATCTCCTCAATGAGACACAGGTGAAAAAAAGACAACTTGATGGGGATATTCATTGTTCCCTACTCTCTAATCTAAAATTAACAAATAAAAAGTTTTGGGATTACATATTGTACACTAAGATGTTTTTTCCTCCAGTGTTTCTAGTCCTTCACAGTAAGTGAGTAAAATGTCCACCCCCTTTATTAATTTAGTTGGCCACCTTTAAAACTTTCCTAAATTACTATGTTTTTTTACAATGTGGTCACCAAGATTGAATCCCGTCATCTAAAAATGGCCCTGCAAATGATTTATACTGGTAATAGTTTATTGGCATAGTTTGTGTAGTGCTGCTAAACTCATTGTTAATCACTATTCCTAAGTAGACATGTGCAATTTGTTTAGTTCCAAACTCGTTTTTTTAATTCATTTTGACAAATTTGTTAATTCGGAAATATCTGAATTAACGGAAACTCGTTTAACAATTTTTCTGAATATTCCTAAATTCTAAGATTCGGAAATCCGTAATTTGGAAATTCGGAAATCTGAAAATTCGAAAATTCAAAAGAACAAAAATCCGAAAATATGAACGAAAATTTGAAAACCCGAAGTAAGAACTAACTAATAATAACTTAACTATTACTAGCTATTAAATTATAGCTATTGGAATTTCCTTTCAAATTTGGCTGCTAGTGGACATAACAAATACAAATTTATCCTAAGTTACGAATTATCCAAAATAATGAATGCCGTATCTAAACGAATGGAATGTAACAAATTAATAATAATAAATAATAATAAAAATGTTTTATTATTATTATTTATTATTAATTGTTCCATTCCATTTGTTTAGATGCGGCATTCGTTATTGCGGATAATTCGTAACTTAAATTCGTATTCTTTTCAATCACTATCAGCCAAATTTGAAAGGAAATTCCAATACCTATAATTTAATAGTTAGTTATTATTAGTTAGTTATTATTTAAATTTTTTGGATTTTCGTCCTTTTGAATTTTCAGATTTTCTTTCTTATTTTCGGATTTTCTAATTTTCGAATTTTCAAATTTCTGAATTTCTGAATGATCGAATTTACGAATTTACGGACATTCGAAGTTTCGAATTTACGAATTTTCAAATTTATGAATTTTGATCATAACACATGACCCGAAAATAAAAAAAGGAAAAGAATGAAATGAAAACGAGAACAAACAAATTTTTCGGCAGTGCACATGTCTATTCCTAAGTTATTCTTTAGCTCTGTATGCCTATTTAAATTCCATTAAATGTATAGTTGTTATTACTATGGTCAAGATACATAATCTTATCTTTTCCAAAACTATATTTAATTTGCCATTTAACTGCTTGTGTTGCAGTTTTGTCAAGATCCTTCTATATTATGTCACTCCTACTGAGTTTAAACTCACATACTGTACATAGATACTTTTGTGCCATCAGAAAAAATAGAAATAGTGTTATATTATTCATCCACTGTATCATTACTAAATACATTTGGAAAATAATTATTTTAGTCATTATGCAGGATTTATAAAGTACAATTACCTCTTTGGTACGCCACTGCTAACTTTACATGTTTTGTCTTTTATGAGGAACAATATCAAATGCTTTGCCAAAATGCAAACAAATGATATCAATGCATGATGCAGCAAGTGATTTGGACAAATAGCTACTGACCACCAACAGAGAGGCTTCTCTGTGCCATAGCACAAAAAAAAATCTGATATCCAAATAAGGCTATCTACAGGTTACAAGATAGACTGATATTTATCTGTGAAGATTTCTGCACAAATTTTGAATATACCATAATTTGAGTCTGCTGTAAAGGTGCCCACAGGTAGGTAGCCTTCTCATTATGGCATATGACTAGATATCGCATCCTTTCCATTTCAGCAAGGAAACGGATGCTGAAGGTTGCTTCGTTTCTCTGCGATTTTGGCAATTGTTCAGAAGCATGTCCAACATTTAAGCTTACAGATTCAAATATAGTAGAATAGAAGAAGTACTATGGCAGGACAGTAACTTGCTGTAAACAAGTCACAATAACAACTGCATATTTATTAACTTTTGATGTTTTGACTTTGTAGGTTATGAAGCCACCAACTCACTTCTGTATGCCAGGAAAGGTCTCTGCCCCTCTTATGTTTCATAGGCTTAGACCTGAAATTCCTAGAAATCCGGGATATTCAAAGCCAACATTAGGACTGAGCAGTGTTTTCTTCACCAATCTCATTGACATAATATGAACCCAAAAGTGTTCTGCTGTGAGCACTTCCAGGTTTACAGCTGTCAAATCCCGGCCAGCTATGGCTAGCTAACTCCACACACAAATGTACACATACAGCAAGTAGGACCCACATAACTACATAAACACTGATTGTGCAATACATATTCGTGTAGTACTGACCCCCATAGGGGCCACTGAATGTTTTGTGGCCCTTCTGGCATGCACTAGTGATGGTCCACCCTTACTGGTACCCCAATGACACCATGGAACACTTGAAAATATTTTAGTGTACTTTATTAGAGTGCAAAGTCCTGTAAAAGAAAATGGGTTACACAGTGTATGCAATAGAATGCTTAACACAGTGCAATTGCTATTTCCAGCTGAATACTCCTGACTATCACCCGGGTTAGCTAGTGACCTGGGCCTACTTAATGACTAGCCAGTGAACTTCATGACAGTATCATGTTGGCAAAGGGGTCCTTGTAGCATTAGGGTGCTTTAACTTGAACAAGTTGCAAAAGACTTCTCTTGAGTGCGGCAGTTGGTTCCAGAGCTTCAGTGGTCCCATGCTTGCTTGCGAAAGGATTTCACCCCTATTTCCTGGCTCACAACTCAAGCCAGCTTTCCATGGTGCCCCTCAGTCACTGGGACATTTTATCATTAGCATCACTTTGCAGCCAAAAGGCGGGTCTTCATTAATTTACAGCACACTCCCCACAAGTAGCAGGATGACTACGTGCTGTCAACATTCTCCATTGTTCTGGCTCTTCAGATAACAACAAATGGTTCATCAACTCGCACCCACAGCATGCATTTTTCAGTAGTCTTAAGCCCTCATACTATGCTCCCAGCTGCCAATGGTAGCAGTGTCAATGTAAGTCTTGATCTCAATTCCTTGGCTCACTACCAAATGCATAGCTGCTATCTTAGCTCAGCAAATACAGCTTCCATCTTAGCTTTGCACACACAACCTTTTACTGCCCTGTCCCTGGGATTTTTGATCACACTCCAAACACTCAAGCAGGGAGGTCTTTTACTGGGCTCCAGGCTCTGCTGCAGGTCTCAGTCTCCAGCTGATGGTCACTGAAGGTCCTGACACACTTGGCTCCCAGATGCAAGAATAGTCTTTCTCTCTCTTTCTCTCTCTCTTGCAGTAGCAGCAGGATCAGATGCTGTTTTACCCTTTATGATTCTAGCTCAATACTGACAACTGCAGAAAGGGTTGGGGGAGATGGAATGCCCAAAACTGCCATGCGGGTCCCCAGAGCTCCCCTGTGGGCCACCAGCTCTGTCTCTGATGGCAGGGGGTAGGTTTTGCCCTCTGGCTGCATTAGCAGCCAGTCACAGCTCAGTCCAGCATCTTCTTCCTTGCAGATGCCTATCAAGCAGGGAGGAGAGAAAGAATAAATGTCTCTGTGGATTATTATTTTGTCAGAGCAACCAAATTTAAAGAGCCCAGCACTACATTAGGCATTGTCATACTGTACACACCAGAGCAGAGGATAGAATCCTAGGGCCATCATTTACAGTTACCTCTAAAATAATAAAAGGTAAATGTTTTTTTTAAAGATCATGGCCTCTTCACAGTTTTTGGTATCATACGTTATACTGTAGCCACTTTGTGGACACACACAGTTTTCAAGCTTGAGATGTTTGGTATTTTTTACTTGGTACAATCTTATTTTTCATTATTTACAGACATTTTGGAGATTGTCTACATAAATTAAATGTATTTTTTTACAGAAAATAGGCATTTGATAACAACTGAGCAAGCATTGTGCAACAACATAAAGTGCAACTGTCATCCTTTTGTTCTAAAGATCTTGTACTTTCAGAAAACGTTTATTGTTTAGGTAAAATTTCAAATATTAAACATGTACAGTGTTGCATGTGTATGGAAAATTAAAACATTGGTCTTGCAAATAAGGATTAAATAGATACTGCTCTGCAGCTTTAATGGAGCCCTATAGAAAAAGGATGTTCCTAATATCTTCTCTAAATGGTAGTTAAAGGAAATCACAAACGTGTAAGAACAATTGTTTTAAAGCACATGGAAAACCTAATTAGATAACACTGAATTTGCTGAAGAAATGCATATTAAACAATTGTCATGTTTGTAAAAAAAAAGCACAGTGGCTTAGTGGTTAGTACTCCTCAGTTTGAATCCCAACCAGGATAGTACTTGCATGACATTTATATCTTCTCCCAAAGACATTCTAGTAGGTTAATTGACTCCTGTGTGAATTGACCGTAGTATGTATGTATGTGACAAAGGGACCATCGATAGTAAGTTTTTAAGGGCATGGACTGTCACTTCCTGTCTACATACTTGCACATCAGATGGCTTCATGGCACTCCTCATGGTGAGTTTTTCTGATGGGGACAACAGTAGACCATGTCTGCGTAATGTTTGTAGAAACATCCATTTATAGTTTCCATCAGAATGTCAAAATGACAACGCAAACACAATCGGAAGAGATGGACACAGTGCTGTCACTCTGTAACAGAGAGTTATTATTCAAATGTTCTTAATATTTATTTTGTCCTACTTGAAATGATTCATAATATTGATTTTGTTTGATCTAATTGACAAGCTTTACCAAAACCCATATATCTTACCCCACTAGACAATATTGATTAAAACAAAACTTTTATGTGTCCTATTAAATTTTACCAGACCACAATGTGAGAAAAGAAGGAAATAAATGTATTAGTCAGGTAGAGAAGTAGATACCAGATAAAGATAAAATGGACTCTAGGTAGATACGAAACACACAATTTAATAAATCTTTGTAATGAATAATTTATAATGATTTTTTTTAAAGTAAGCAGTATAAATACCACATTTGGCTTGATATCAGCCTCTTGAAGTCCACTTTAAAGTAGAGCTCATACAGCTGGAAGGAGAAAGAGCATAAGTAGCAAATAAGGTGTTCTTCAGTGTAAGATGCCTACTCATAGGAGGAGACAGCACAGTGACAGAGATAGGAGCTCATCAATGTGATGCTTTTTTTTTTAAACTGTGCAGTGACAGGCTGGTGGTGGGAAGAATTCCTATAAATTAAAGTGAAACTACAGCAGAGAAATCTCAAGACCGGTTGGACAGAAATACAAATTCTTTTGCAGGTGAAATAACTCTTATATATGAATTTCACCTGTGAAATGTAACTGTTTGCCTGGAGCTCAACTTTAAGAAATATATAAAAGAAAAGAGAGGGAGAATGATAAGAAGAAAAAGATTTTTTATACAGTTGGAAAAAAGGATGATCTACTATATGCTATGAGTTATAAAGTGATATTAACCACTTGGGGCTTTTACCCCCCTTCCTGCCCAGGCCCATTTTCACCTTTCAGCGCTGTCGCAATTTGAATGACAATTGCGCAATCATGAAACACTGTACCCATATAAAATGTATCTTTTTTTTCACACAAATCCCATAGAGCTTTATTTTGGTGGTATTTAATCACCACTGGGTTTTTATTTTTTGCTAAACAAATGCAAAAAGACTGAAAGTTAAAAAACAAAAAAAATCATAGTTTGTTTTAAAATTTTGCAAACAGGTAATTTTTCTCCTTCACTGATGTGCGCTGATGAGGCTGCACTGATGGGCACTGATGGGCACTGATGAGGTGGCACTGGTGGGCACTGATGAGGTTGCATTGATAGGTGTTACTGATGGGCACTGATAGGTGGCACTGATAGGCACTGATAGGTGGCACTAAAGGGCACTGCTAGGTGGCACTGATGGGCACTGATAGGCAGCACTGATGGGCACTGATAGGAACTGGTAGGCAGCATAGATAGGTGACACTGAGGAGGCACTGATGGGCACTGGTGGGCACTGATTGGCAGCACTGGTGGGCACTATTGGGACTGCACAGATCAGTGTAGATGTCCCTTTCCCTGCATATACAGATTGATTTTTACTTTTGTGGGTTTAGGAACACTTTAAAAGCAAACCATTTTAGCTTTGGGCAGAGTGGGAGAGGGTTAGACCCTACCAAAATTGTATTGTGGTCTGTGTGCGGCTGGGGATGACCATTGTAACCAAGACGGAAAGTAAAGTAAAATTTGAAATGTGACAGTTGACATGAGAGCAAGAGATGAGGGGAAAACTTTCAATGGATACAAATGTTCTGGTGACATTTATCTAGCGCTCCCTTCACCTTGGGGAGATTTCTTCTCACTGCTTGTTGCATTTCCAAGAAAGTGTAAGGACTTCAGCCCCGGAAGGGTTTCCCAGTTTAAGACCAGAGCACTTTTTGCAATTTGGCACTGCGTTGCTTTAACTGACGCGCGGTCGTGCGACGTTGTACCCAAGCAAATTTCCATCCTTTTTTTCCCATAAATAGAGATTTCTTTTGGTGGAATTTGATCACCTCTGCGTCCTTTCTGATCACCGCTATAAACAAAAGAAGAGTGTAAATTTTGCAAAAAAAAACCCCAATATTTCTTACTTTTTGCTATAATACATGATCAAAATAAAATATAAAAAAAAATGTTTTTCATCGGTTTTGGCCGATTTATATGCTTCCTCATATTTTTGGTTAAAAAAACGCAATCTGCGTTTATTGGTTGGTTTGCGCAAAAGTTGCTGCGTTTACGAATGATGAGAATTCATTTATGGGGTTTTATTTTTTTTATATTTTACTAGTAATGGTGGCGATCTGCGTTTTTTATCAGGACTGCAATATTGCAGCAGACATGACGGACCATTTTGACACTTTTTTGGGACCATTGGCATTTATACAGTGATCAATGCTATGAAAATGCATTGGTTACTATATAAATGTCACTGGCAGGGAAGGGGTTAACCTGCAGGGGATGCTGTAAGTGGTTAGCTGTGTTCCCTCAGTGTGTTCTAACTGTATGGGGGCTGGGCAGACTGGGGGAGGGGAGTGATCATGGCTCCCATACACAGGGAGCCTGTGTTTACATCCCTCCCCCTCTGTCAGAACAGAGATCCATGTTTACATACATGGACCCCTGTTCTGTCAATCCGCAGGGGGTGATCGCGGGTAACCGGCAGACATCAGTGGACAATACTCCTTCTCGTGGCCGCCGTCAGGTGACGGCATTTCGCGATAAGAGCCAAGTTGCCACCATCAAGCCACGGCGGGCAGTCGGCAACTGGTTAATGAAAGTTGTTGAGTTTTTTTTTTCCATAAAGATTTTATTGGGAAAAAAAGTAATTTTAGTACAGCATATTTTAACACAGAATCAGATAATACAGATTTAGTAGTACAAAAAATGGTGATTAAGACAGTGCGGTCTGCTGGAGGATTAACACAATATCCGTATAGAAACTGTAAGCGAGAGGGAGGTTGTCCTTCGACATATCAGGATCCAAAAGTACAGTATGTTAAGGACATTTTTTGATATATGATTACTTAGGTGAGGGAGTTTGAAGACGGAGTGGGTCGAAAAGCTGATTGTCCTGTTGTAGTTGTCTTGGGCTCTTGATTGATTAGTAGGTCCATATATAAATGGTTTGTGGTGGTCAAGTTGAGGGACTTTGGTTTTGTCATTGGGGTGTGCATCGTGTAGGTCATACATTGCAGTTTATTAGGGGGAGTCTAGGTGTTAGATTCTTCCATCAGGATTTTAAAGTCATTGGTAGGCTTTTTCCTAATGCTAAATAGTCGTCTGAGAGGTGGCAGAAGTTTCTGTCTATCTAGAGTCTGTTTAAAGTCTAGAAATGGGGTAGGGTGGGGTGGGGTGTGTGTGGTTAAAGTTGGGTAGGGTGGGTAGGGGAGTGAGAGATGGGGGATGGAGGGGGGGGGGGGGTTACCATCTCTCTCAGTTGCAGAGTTTAAGATTTTGAAAATAACTTTTATATTTATCCTAACATAGTAAAGCTTATATTAGATTTTAGTGACTAGTTTAGAACTCTGTTATTATTGCTATTGCTATAATTATTAGTATTATTATTATTATTATTACACTATTATTGCCAAATTAATGACAGTGGCATTTATAATTTAAAATTATGAGTGTAAATGCATTACTCTACACATTATATACAGCTATTATATTAGTATATTTACAGAAATAGTCATATAATCAATTAGGGATTGCATACAGTAGTTTATGATGGAACATTGTGATAATAAATGATTTGCTACCAGCGAGCAATCTGCTTTTGAACGATCATTACGGCATGATAAACAAACATCAGAGAACTAATTTCACATGCTGTCACTAAAATTGGAAATGTATGCTAAACAGCTAAAAGTCAAGAACAATTAATACCAATAAAAGATACACATTTGGCATTATAACTATTATAAGTATTATAAGTATTTGAGCGAGGTTCTTTTATGGTACATTTCCTCAAGGGTAATCTCAGTTTCCACCATTAGAAAGCTGCAACCAAAATGTTTGGCTTTCAGACAGACAAAAGGTTAGTTTTGAATGGAATAGATAGAGCTATTGAACGCAGCATACTGAAAATCATAGAATGTCCTTCATATCATGGTCATTACTTCTATATTCTGATTCACTGTAACAATGGTGTCCAACTACCATCTGCAGAATTCTCAGTTTTAGACAATAGTTTATAAAAGCTAATTGAATATACATACTTAATATTTTTTTTCAGCTAATCAACAGTTCCATCCAGGTTAACCATCATTTTTAATAATAACTTTAATTCAAACTCAATTTAAAAGAAACACGGGCTCTGACAAAAACCCTAGAGTCCTATTAACTATAATCTAGAAAATTCTATATTTTTTAAATTAAATATTTAACATGCAATGCATATACCTACATACAGTGTATCTATTTTAAAGTGGAACACCAACTTTTGCCTTTTTTATTTATACATTTTGTACAGAGTGGGCAGAGTGACCACTTCTCTAGGGTTTTATTATGTGTGTGTACCCACTGAGGAACTCTTCCCTCACATCCTCCAACAGAATATAAAAAAAAAATACATAAGTTACATAATTCTAAATACAAACCTAAAATGTACATTAAGTGCAACCTAAGACCAAAAAAAACTCCTTGCATCCTCATACAATTGGATTGGATATATGATTGGAAGTGAATGCAGCTTCATTTTATTCACCAGGGTTGATTTAGAAAAAGAGTGAGGACTGTTTGTTTAGCAACATGAATGTTCACTTACAGCGACATTAAAGCTTTGGTTTTTGTTTTTCATTTAAATTAAAATAACAAATATGTCATACACCCCTCACATTTTTGTAAATATTTTGTTCTATCTTTTCATGTAACAACAACACTGAAGTAATGGCACTTTGCTACACTGTAAAGTAGTGAGTGTATATCTTGTATAACAGTGTAAATTTGCTGTCCCCTCAAAATAACTCAACACACAGCAATTAATGTCTTAACCGATGGCAACAAAAGTGATTACACCCCCCAAATGAAAATTTTCAAATTGGGCCCACAGTATTAATATTTTGTTGGGCCACCATTATTTTCCAGCACTGCCTTAACCCTCTTGGGCATGGAGTTCACCAGAGCTTCACAGGTTGCCACTGGAATCCTCTTCCACTCCTCCATGACGACATCACAGAGCTGGTGGATGTTAGAGACCTTGCGCTCCTCCACCTTCCATGTGAGGATGTCCCACAGATGCTCAATAGGGTTTAGGTCTAGAGACATGCTTGGCCAGTCCATCACCTTTACCCTCAGCTTCTTTAGCAAGGCAGTGGTCGTCCTGCAGGTGCGTTTGGGATCATTATCATGTTGGAATACTGCCCATTTCTGAAGGGAGGGGATCGTGCCCTGCTTCACTATGTCACAGTACATGTTGGCATTCATGGTTCCCTCAATGAACTGTAGCTCCCCAGTGCCAGCAGCACTCATGCAGCCCCAGACCATGACACTCCCACCACCATGCTTGACTGTAGGCAAGACACACTTGTCTTTGTACTCCTCACCCGCTCGCCATCACACACGATTGCCACCATCGGAACCACATAAGTTTATCTTGGTCTCATCAAACCACAGGACATGGTTCCAGTAATCCACATCCTTAGTCTGCTTGTCTTCCGCAAACTGTTTGCAGGCTTTTTTGTGCATCATCTTTAGAAGAGGCTTCCTTCTGGGACGACAGCCATGTAGACCAATCTGATGCAGTGTGCGGCATATGGTCTGAGCACTGACAGGCGGACCATCCACCCCTTCAACCTCTGCAGCAATGCTGGCAGCATTCATACGTCTATTTCCCAAATATGATATGACGCTGAGCACGTGCACTCATCTTCTTTGGTCGACCATGGTGAGGCCTGTTCTGAATGGAACCTGTCCTGTTAAACCACTGTATGCTCTTGGCCACCGTGCTGCAGCTCAGTTTCAGGGTCTTGTCAATCTTCCTATAGCCTAGGCCATCTTTATATAGAGCAACAATTCCTTTTTCAGATCCTCAGAGAGTTATTTGCCATGAGGTGCCATGTTTAACTTCCAGTGACCAGTATGAGAGAGTGAGAGAGATAACGCCAAATTTAACACACCTGCTCCTCATTCACACATGAGACCTTGTAACACCATTGAGCCAATGGAGGGAAAATTACTAATTGGGCCCAATTTGGACATGTTAACTTAGGGGTGTACTCACTTTTGTTGCCAGCGATTTAGGCATTAATGGCTGTGTGTTGAGTCATTTTGAGGGGACAGCAAATTTACACTGTTATACAAGCTGGACACTCACTACTTTACATTGTAGAAAAGTGTAATTTCTTCGGTGTTGGCACATGAAAAGATATAATAAAATGTTTACAAAAATGTGAGGGGTGTACTCACTTTTGTGAGATACTGTATGTATATATATATATATATATATATATATATATATATATATATATATATATATAGTAAGAAGTGTAAGTACCTGAATTTGACTTGATATCATCCTCTTGCATTTCCTGTTCATATGTTTCATCAGACTTCAGTTTAGGCCTCATACACACGGGCGTATGATGACCTAACCTTTTTAGGCGTTTTTTTCTGCCCCTAATGTTATTCAATGGGGCTAAAAAACGCCGGCGTTTTTGGGCATATGCCGGCGTCGGCGTTTCCTAGAACCGATCACCAGCGCGTTCCTAGACTGCAGACGCCAGGGCATATTTTGACGCCGACGTCCAAAACGCCGCAAAACGCCACGAAACGCCACGAAACGCCATATATAACGTCAATCGGCGTTTTCCAGCGCCGGCGTTTTGCAGCTGCAACCACATGATTGGGTAATGTAAACCAGGAAATTCCTGTGTAAAATTACCCAAGAGTCCCAAAAATGTGGAATTGTGGGTATTGCATCATTCAAGCATGGCCAGCCTGGTGTCACAGCAAGAGCTGATCGAGCTCATCCAGAGCCATCCAGAAATATGGGACGTTTCCCACAGAAGTTACAGTGATATTCACCTTAAAAACAGGAGCTGGCAGGGGATCTGCAGCACATTAG
>BLSH010525708.1:152636-167860 GCA_018402905.1 Glandirana rugosa | reverse complement strand
AATAATAATAAAGTTTATAAGAAAAAATAAAGGCTTTATTATTCAATAATTAAATATTAAAAATGAATAATATTATTCGATAATAATAAAGTTTACAAAAAGGAATAAAGGCTGAAAACGTCACACACTGACATATATACGTATGACATACATACACACATAGCTATTATTTTTTCAAATGTTCTTCCTTATTTCTGACCTTTGCAGTGTGTGACTGTATATATGCATACTGTATGTATGTGTGTGTGTGCATACTGGGTGTGTACATACTGTTATATTGTATGTAAACACACAGTATACATACAATATACATCCAATATACACACAGTATATACACACCCAGTATGCACACGCACACATACACACATACATACAGTATGCATATATACAGTCACACACTGCAAAAGTCGGAAATAAGGAAAAACATTTGAAATAATAATAGCTTATTATAATAAGTAAAAATTATAAATTAATAACTTATTATTTCGGAAATAAAAAAGAATATTTGAAATAATAATAAATAACTGTTAAATATAGGTATTGAAATTTTCTTGAAAGTATGACTATTAGTGCTAAATTTCATATTTAAGTTCATTAACACCAAACTTTCAAGGGAATTTCAAAACCTATAATTTAATAGTTATTAGTTAGTTATTATTTCAAATATTCTTAGTTTTTTCCAATTTTCGGATTTCCGAATTTCCGATTTTCGCCTGCTCCTATTGCCGAGTTTCCGAATTATAGCAATTGCCGAATTACCGTGAATTTCCGAATTACCGCAATTGCCGAATTACCGCGAATTTCCGAATTACCGCAATTGCCGAATTACCGCGAATTTTCAAATTTCGGATTTCCGAATTTTTTAATTTCCGAATTTCCGAATTACGATTTTTTTTAATTTCCGAATTTCCGAATTTTTTGAATTTCCAAAAAACAAAAAAAAAACTAATTTTTTAGCCATGCACAAGTCTACCGTGCAACAGATGGATTTTTATATCGCTCTAAGGACAGTTAGCCATTGGTTTTCATTTGGTGTTAGATGCCAATCCTTCTCCCAATCCTTAAAAGGTTTGGACTCAGAGAAGGATTTCTTTTCATGTAGAGTGTTATAAATTATGGATATTCCTTTGTGTTTACCGCTGTTAGTGAAGAAATAGTTCCAGGTCTCCATAGGTATTGCACTTTCTAGATTGGGATAGGCAGCCAGGCAATGTTGTATTCTGATAACTGTGAAATAGTCACTGTTAGGGGCTTTAGTTATATTTTGTACCTATTGGAATGTTTTGTGTTGCAACAATGTTCTTAGCTCACTGGTATTCTGAGCATGAACGGTTAGCCATATAGGTAGGTCCAGATCTGGAGGGAAGAACCTGAGGGCGTGCGTAGGTACTGGGATGGGTTTGGTGGGTAGAGTTGTCCATTTAGTATGGTGCAAAATGTACCATGCTTTGATGGATGCTTGAATCGGGGGGGGGGGGGAGAAATGCGTGAGTGGTGGTTTTTTCACTTTAGTGCTGAATAGCTAATTTTTAAGGTTGGTGCCAGGAGTTGCAATGTTCTCTATGTCACCCCATAAT
This sequence comes from Glandirana rugosa, assembly GCA_018402905.1. Taxonomy (NCBI): domain Eukaryota; kingdom Metazoa; phylum Chordata; class Amphibia; order Anura; family Ranidae; genus Glandirana; species Glandirana rugosa. The sequence continues at coordinate 166,283 of BLSH010525708.1, read as the reverse complement.
GTATTGGGTAGTTGTTGCATCCAATCTTTCATTTGGGCAAGTATAGAAGCTAGGTAGTAGTCTCGGATATCAATGTACCCTGTTCCACCTGTGAGACGGTGCTTTATTAGTCTCAGGTAGTTGTTCCGGGGTTTTTTCCCTTGCCAGATGAAATGGTGTAACATGGATTGTAAGGATTTGAGGAAGAGTGCTGATAATGGCAGTGGAAGTGTGCGAAATAAGTAAAGCAGTTTTGGCAGTGTTGTCATTTTAAAGGCTGCCAGGCGCCCTGACGAGGAAAATTCAAATTTGGATAGCTTTGCAACCTCTTGTATTACCATCATTTTAGCTGTTAGATAGTTTTGTTTAAAGAGTGATCTTGTAGATTTTGTAAGTGTTATTCCTTGGTATGTGATACCTGTGTCTGCCCAAGAGTAGGGATATATATTACATATCAAATTGCTAGTCACTCCGTCCATTCCTAGGTCTAATATAGAGGATTTGGTGTCATTTACTTTATAATAAGAGACATTGCTAAAAGTTTGAAAGGTGGTTTGTACCGAAGCCAGGGAAGCAATTGGATTAGTAATCATTAGTACTATATGGTCTGCGAAGAGATTTATTTTATGTTCTATCTTTCCAATGTGAAATCCTGTAATTTGGTTGTTTGCTCTAATACTTTCTGCTAAGGGTTCCATTACTAGGTTAAAAATCAGTGGGGAGAGAGGGCAACCTTGTCTAGTTCCATTAGTAATGTCAAATGGTTTAGACAGCATTTCTGAGGTATATACTTGGGCTGATGGGGTGGAGTATAAAGCCATAATGGCCGAAAATATATTCCCGTGTACTCCAAATTTGTTTAACGTTGCTCTTAGGTATGTCCAGTGGACTCTGTCGAACGCCTTCTCTGCGTCCAATGAGAGGAGCAGAGAAGGCATTCTGGAGGTCTCTGCATTATGAATGATATTAATTAGTCTGCGGGTGGCATCGGAAGATTGTCTCCCTTTTGTAAAACCTGACTGATCTCGGTGTATGAGGAGAGGCATTAGATCTACTAGTCTGAGCGCGATAAGTTTGGAGTAAATTTTTTGTGTCTATATTAAGCAGGGATATTGGTCTAAAATTTTGTGGAAGGGAATGGTCCTTCCCCAGCTTCGGCAATGTTATAATAATGGCTTTTAACATTTCAGGAGGTAGAGAAGAGGAGGAGGCAGCATCATTGCACACTTGTGTCAAGTATGGAGATAGGGTAGCTTTAAATTGTTTATAATATTCCCCAGTGAGACCATCAGGGCCTGGTGATTTGTTGGAGGGGAGAGATGCTATGGTATTGATTATTTCCTGAATGGTGAAGGGAGCGTTTAATACAGCCAATTGATCTGGGGAAATTTTGGGTAGTTTTATATCTTGTAGAAAAGCCTCAATTTCGGCTTCTGTTGGTTGTGTAGTTGCTAAGTCATCTTTTAAATTATATAACGAGCTATAGTAATGGCTAAATGCATCGGCTATTTTCTGTGGATCAAGGAGTTTTTCTTTAGTAGCTGGGTGGTAGATAAAGGGAATTCTTGATTTATTGTAATGGCCTTTTAATTTATTGGCCATCGCTTTCCCTGCTTTATTCCCTGTTGAGTAGTAGTGCGCTTTAAATTTTTTTTGAGCTTTATTAAATGATTCGAGAAGAAACGTTTTTAATTCCTGTCTAAGCTGCAGTAATTGAATTTTTAAGGACTCACTGGGGTTGAATTGGTTTAAGATTTCCCTGTCCCTAATAGCGGTTGTGAGATTTTCAAGATGCTGTGATCTCCTCCTCTTCTGCTTGGCAATCAGTTGTATTATTATTCCTCTTATGAAGGCTTTATGAGCATTCCATAGGGTAGCACTGTCGTTAACCGATCCTGCATTCATTGCGAAGAAATCATCCAATTTTTCTTGAATGTGAGTTCAGTACAGAGGGGACTGTATGATGGAGGTGTTTGCCCTCCACAGTCTCGTTGCAGAGTTTGATGAGGGAGCGTCAATGGATAAAGTGATTGGGGCATGGTCCAACCAAGTTATTGTTGAAATAGAGGATTTTGTTATGTTGGGTAGGGTCCACTTATCCACCAGAAAGTAGTCTGTGCGGGAGTATGAGTTGTGTGGATTGGAGAAAAAAGTGTAGTCACGTTCTGTAGTGTGGTGACACCTCCATGCGTCAAATAGGTTGTTGTTCCTTATGAAATTACCCATCAGAGAGGAATGTCTCGTTGAGTTAGAGGAGGTGTCAAAATGGTTGTCAGGTACAATGTTAAAATCTCCACACATGATGAGGTGACTATTCTTGACATTGTTGATCTTTTTCATGAGGCTGTTCAGAAACTTAATTTGTCTTGTGTTGGGGGCATATATATTAGCGATTGTGAATCTGGTGTTATTCAGGGTGCAGTCTATTACCAGATATCTTCCCTTTTGGTCAATCAAGGAGTTGTGGAGTTGGAAGGAAATCGATTCCTTAAATGCAGTAATTACTCCGTTTTTTTCTTGTTCAAACTTTTTATTAAAGAAATACAAAAGTACAACAAAAAAAAGAAAAAAGGAAAAACAATGAACAAAAGACACGATTCAGCTTTACAGCCAGAAAGGTGCACATACAAACAACATAACACATATGGAGAATGGTGAGCCCATAAGACAATGGTATGATAACTGGATCAGGTAATAGATATACAGCAGTGAGGCGTTATATCTGTGATTGTATACAAGATTGTAACCAGAGTTCGTTGGGAAGACTTGAAAGACGCTATATGCGTGTCTGTTTTCTACAAAATGCATAACAAATAGGTTGTAAAAAGAGGCGGAAGAGAAGCGTCAATTCAGGTTAGGTGTATTTGGTGTGTCTATTGTTAGGGGGGAATCAAGGGAGCTCAAGCAAAATATGTTTGTTGTATAACAAGTAGTATTCGCTATATGTAAGAGAAATAAGAGAGGAAAGAAAAGGAATTGGAAGTAGAGAGGATACTGAGAGGCAGAGAAGCAAGGGGTTTGCCAGAGGGGGGGTCACACAAGAGTACTAGTATTTGTAGTTATGAGAAGAGCTGTATGGGAAAGGTGCTCATGGGAGAAGAAGGCTGTGGTCAAAGTTAGGGGGAAGGAAATGACGTACTCATGGTTGCCAAATACGTTCAAATTTGGATATTTGATCAGTGATGGTAGCTTCTATTTTGCCATGTATCATGGCTTTTGTGATTCTATGTTTAGTCTCAACGGTGGTGAGGGAGGGGGTCTTCCATGCTCTTGCAATGGTTTGTTTAGCTGCCGTAGTGATCTGTAGTATGAGTTTGAATTGGGCACGTGTAACGTCTGGCGGTTTATGATTGAGTAAGGCTACTGCTGGTGTGGGGTTGAAAGGATGGTCTAGCAAGGTTGAAATGATTGAAAAGATATCTTCCCAGAATTTGCGGACTGTTGGACAATGCCACCATATGTGAAGGTGGGTACCCTTGTCCGGGCAGCCTCTGAAGCAGTGTGGGGAATAGGTTGGGTGGAATTTCGCTATCCGGCCTGGGACTAGGTACCACCTAAAAAGCACTTTATAGTTTGCCTCAGAAGCTATCACGTTTTGGGTGGCCGATTTCATGGCCTGCCAGATGTCTTTCCAATCATTTTCCTGGAGACTGAGTTTAAGATCTGCTTCCCACTTGGAGACATATGGGAGGGAGGAGTGTGAAGGGGAGTTTAGGAGTGCGGCGTATAGCTGGGAGATGAGGGCACGCATATGTGGGTCACGGTCGTACGCTTGCTCAAAAAATGTCTTGTGGGGTGTGGATGAACTGGCACGAAGGCATGGGGAAAAAAAGTGTTTCAATTGGATGTATCTAAAGAGTTCTGAGTTTGGGAGGTTGTGAGATTTTTGCAGAGTTGGGAACGGGATTTGTGTATCTGGGGTGGTGAACGCATAAGCTCGGATAAGTCCAGCTGAGGACCATCTATAGAAGGAGGATGGGGATGTCCAAGCTGGGTAGAATGCTGGGTTACGGAGGAAGGATAATAGGGGATCGTGTGGAGATTGCAGCTTAAATTTAAACTTCAGTGCGTCCCACAGGCACAGGGAATGTCTGGTGATTGGGTTACGGAGGGGTTTACGGTTCCTGGGGTGTAGCCAAAGTAGGTTGGCCACAGAAAGGGGATCACAGTCTAGTGATTCTAGAGACACCCAGAGGGGGGTTTCTTTAGTGGCATGATATTTAGGAAGAATGGCAATTTGTGCAGCCTGGTAATATTTAGCAAAGCAAGGAAGTCCCAATCCTCCATTCGTCTTCATGTTGTAGAGTACTGTTTTGACTATCCTTGGTCTGGTCTTACCCCAAATAAAGTTTATAGTTCTGCGTTGCAATATTCGGAGGTAGTATACGGGTACTGGTATGGGGAGTACCCTAAATAGGTAGAGTATTTTCGGGAGCAACACCATTTTCACTGCAGCTATTCGCCCAAGCCAGGATAAGGGTAAAGAGGCCCAGTATGACAATAGTTTGGTTAGATGGAGGAGCATCAGTGGATAGTTAACCGAGAAGAGATGGTTTAGATCTGCTTTAAGCTTAATCCCTAGGTAGGGTAAAGCATTTGGGATCCATGCAAACGGAAGAACCTATTGCAGATGTGCTTGCTGTGACTTCGAAAGGGATATATTAAGTATTTTAGATTTGTGCGCATTGACCACTAGCCCAGAAACATTCGCAAAGTTTGCCAATGTTGTCATCAGATTAGGGGCGGAGGTGAGAGGGGATGCGAGGAATAAAAGGACATTGTCCGTGAATAAACATAATTTATGAGTATGTCCGCCCACCTTTAAACCTTGAATGTTAGGATCTTCACAAATCTTCTGGGCCAGCGGTTCAATCGCTAGGGCAAAGAGGAGAGGGGAGAGAGGACAACCCTGTCTCGTGCCCCTTTGTATAGGGAAGGGGTCTGAGCGGTGACCGGCATAAGAGACGTGTGCTGTAGGAGCAGTGTATAGCGAAAAGATCCATTTTAAGAAGTGTGGGCCGAAGCCCCACTTTTGCAGCACCAAGTGGAGGTATGGCCAAGAGAGGCTGTCAAAGGCCTTTCTAATATCTAGAGAGAGGAGACACATGGGTATGTTTCGAGACCTGGCCAGATGAGTTAGTAGTGTTATTCTACGGATATTGTCACTCGCTTGTCGGAAAGGCATGAAACCTACTTGGTCCTTGTGTATTATTGAACCTATCAATGGATTTAGTCGGGATGACAGGACCTTGGCTAAAAGTTTGATGTCATTATTTAGTATGGATATGGGTCTGTAATTAGAACAAGAGGTATTGTCTGATAGTGGCTTAGGGATCATAGAGATTGAATCTTTTAGGGACTTTGGTGTGAAGGTATTGCCCGTAAGGATGGAATTTAAGGCTTGAGTCAGTAGTGGTGCAAGTAGGTCCGCAAAGCGTTTATAATAAGTAGCAGTAAGGCCATCGGGGCCAGGGCGCTTGTTGCTTTTAAGCGTTTTAATTTCCACCCGGATTTCTTGTTCAGTGATAGGACTTTCTAGGTGCATTCGCTGATGTAGAGTTAGTGATGGAAGGGTTAGAGGCTCTGGGAAGTTGGGCTCAATAGGAGGATTAACAGTGGGGGAGGGAGAGGGTAAGGAATATAGGTTTGATAGGTGTGCTTGGAAAATTTGAATGATATTCACAGGGTTGCTAGTGAAACTGCCTGGGGCTTTCTTAAGGCAAATGGGTTTATAGGGTTTGTTAAGGTTATTTAATGAGAGAGCAAGGAGTGAATCAGGCTTGTTTGCTTTAGTGTAAATTCGGTGGTAGGAGCACCTGAGAGTTTTCTCAGCAGCTTCAGTTAGGAATAGATCAAGCTCAAGTTTAGCTTTATCTAGGTTGGTTTTGTTTTGAGAGGTCGGGGATTCTTGGAATGCTTTGTGCGCTTGGGTAAATTCATGTTCTAGTGTTTGATATTTAGTTTGACGTTCTCGCTTTCTGTGAGTGACTGCACTAATTATGGTGCACCGAATTGTCAGTTTGTGGGCTTCCCAGACCAGGAGAGGGGAGACATCCTCTGTTGAGTTTAGAGAAATATATTCTTTTAAGGCAGAATCTATAGTTAAGGCTGTGGAGGGGTGTGCCAGAAGCGTATCGTTTAAGGACCACCAATTCCTATTGTGTGGTGGGGCAAGGGAGGAAAGGGATGTCAAGGTGGCGTTGTGGTCCGACCAGGGGATGGGAATTATAAGGGAGGATGAGACCAGAGGATTCGTACCAACTGTCATAAGGACATGGTCAATACGGGTAAACGTATTATGAGGGTGAGAGTAGAATGTAAATTGTTTCCTAGTGGGATTGAGTTCCCTCCAGGTGTCTACTAGTGAGTGTTCCGCTAAGAGTCTTTGGAAGGATAATTTGCTTGGACTTGTGGAGGGGGTGAAAGGAGATCTATCCATGTATGTGGATAAAACTTGGTTAGAGTCTCCGCCTAGCAAGACTGTTCCTTGTTTGTGTGTATCTAGTATTTGGAGTAGATGGGATAAAAACGCCAATGGTTTTTGGTTGGGGGCATAGTACGAGACTATTGTGACTGGGGTGTCTATTAGGTCTCCTTGTAGGATCAGGTATCTGCCCTATGGGTTCTGGAGTTTTTGTTTTAGTGTGAAGGGGTGGATTTGTGAAAGGCGATCAGGACTCCCCTTTTCTTGGTATTAGCAGAAGACGTATAGAACTGGGGGTAGGCAGGGCTTAGAAATTTAGGGGTTTGGTGAGAGGCAAAGTGGGTTTCTTGGAGGGCAATTATGTGGGCGGTAAGCGAGGAAAAGGTACGGAAGGCCTTCCGTCTTTTATTGGGAGATTTCAGTCCCTGCACATTGAGGGTGAGGAAGTTTAAATTAGCCATGGGGGGTTTTGGGTATGGGCAGACTGTTTGTGGTACTCACTGTGCGAGGAAAGCCCCCTCCGGCAAGGAAGAAGTGATACGACTCGGATGGATCAGCTGATAGAGAGAGAGAAGAGAAAAAGGGGTTAGAGAGAAAGTAAAAAAAACTAAAACCATCGTAAGACTGGGGGCCGTCTAGGAAGACCGCTAAGACCTGCCTAGAGGGGGTCATGTTGCCCGGGGAGTCCATAACAACAGGAGTCGCCGGGCAAGGTGGGGGGCAGCAGTGACATGCAGCCGGGGGAAAGGTGACCGTATTAGGCTTTGGGATTGAGTCATTATAGCCGGATCTATAATAAAACAGTTTTAGTTATAGAGGTTAGGGGTTGGTCGTAGGGCACCCTCATCCATGGATCGTGGGGCAAGAGGGTATCCCCAATTAAGGGGGAGGTCCCATCAGGCTCCTTTCGATCCAGCGATGTGTTTTAGGGTTTTACCAGCCCCGGGTCCCCAGCCCGTTGCCCGCCAGGCTATGGGCAAAAATGAGAGAATCAGCTCACTCATTAAGGAGTAAGCTTTCATGAGATATCTAGTAACAGTTTTGGTATAGAGGCGTGCATATGATGGCAACAGTGTGGGCTAGGGGTCGAGGGCAGGAGGGACAAGATTCGAGCCTGAGGTTCAATTATATCAAGTTAACTGAACATAGCAAAAACTGAACATTGGCGGTACATGCTCTTAAGGGGCAGTTTTAAACTGAGAGTTCCAGCACAGATTATCCAGGTAGTAAAAACCCCGTAATTCGGAGTTCATTAATAAGGCGAAACTATGTTTAACAAGTTACAATAACTAATATGCCGTGGTTTCAAGACAAGGTTCTAAACAGTTAACTTTGGAAGGTATAGGTACGGGCTTGGATCCCCAAGCAACTCGTTTTCACTGAAGGATCTGCAATATTCAGTCCATGGTGTCAGGGGAATCTTGTCGAGCTGGTGTTGTCCTAATCCTTTTCGAGTAGGAGGGAGAAGGATGCAATGCATTCAAGGGTGAGAGGGAGGATGAACGTCTGCGAATTCCTTGATTAGAAGGGGGGCCAGGATCGAGATGAAGATCTTGAAGGTGGGCCTGGAGTTCCTCCGCTGATTTGCAGGTGTATTTGCGACCTTGATAAGTGAACCGTAGCGCAAACGGGAACCCCCATGTGTAGGTTATGCGCCGACTTTGCAATATTTGTAGTTGTGGCTTGAAGGTTCTTCGTTTGGTAATGGTTGTTTGGGAAAGGTCTGCAAATAGTTGGTATTGATGGCCCTGGTAGACGAGAGTGTCTTTCTGTCTCGCAGCATGCAGTAATTGCTCTTTTGTACGAAAATAGTGCAGTTTAGCAATGATATCACGCGGTGGGCTGTTCTGCTTGCATGGGGTAAGTGCTCTGTGAACACGATCCATTTCCAGGCGTTCTATTGGTATTGCTGGTGCTAATTCTTGGAACAGTGCTGTGACCGTCGATTGTGTATCCTCGATCGTTTCTGGCAAACCTCTAATCCTTATGTTTGAGCGCCTGGCTCTGTTCTCAAAGTCCTCTAGCTGTGAGTTGAGAGTTAGGTTTTCTTCCTTTAAGGCCTCAAGTTCATCAGACTGGGTTGCCAGATGTTGTTCTAGTTCATCCACCCGTTGTTCCAGGTCCGAGGTGCGTTGCTCCAGCTCCCTTATTTCCTTTGTAAGGCGCTCTGTGATTTGATCTGATGTTTGTTTCAGCGCACGTTGCAGCATCCGTTCGAATTGCTTTAAAAGATCAGATTGCAAATCGCTAGATTGCGACAGAAGGGGGGTAGCAAGTATTTCTGTGTCCAATTCGCCTTCATCTGGATGGTGCATCGGACGGAGCCTCGGGGTCCGAGGAGTGGGTCCTCTGGCAGTGAATGGCGGCGCCATCTTTATGGAGGCCAGGGCCTCGCGTATGGACTTGCTCCGTACTTTTGTTTTGGTCCCAGTGGCGACCATTATGTCTGCAGGCACACGATCCCGGGTTTCTAGGGTGCTTGCGGAGGTGATTACTGGCGATGTAGACAGTCCAGCGTCTGTGCTAAGTGGCCAGATGTCCCCGGACTGTGGGGAGCTCTAGAGCGGCATTACTGTTCCGTTCGGCTCCGCGCATGCGCCCCCATTACTCTGTTTTTTTATTGGGGCCTGATGCTGTAAATATGTGTGGAAAGCATTTGTTGGATAATTTAGGTTTGTTTCCACTTTTAAAGTGAGATTCCTGGATGCAGATGGTATCACTATTGTTTTCCTTAAATGTAAGCCAAAGAGAAGATCTCTTAGCAGGGTGGTTCAACCCCTTGGCGTTCAATGAGATGAAGTTCACCATGGTAGGTATATTTAACGGCAGAAGGGTAGCTAAAAGATGTACTCACGGTTTGGGGTATATTATACTAACTCCTGGAGTGGGGTAGTGTGGCACGTGGGATTTAGTGGTCCCAGGGTTCCGTATTCGATTGAGTAGTGATGTCAAACGACTTCAGTGCTGGAATAAAAAGATTAAAGTCAATAAGCAAAGTAAAGATAGCTAGTAATATCCTGTGGATATATCAAGGTTTGAGATCTATTTACTATATAAGGATATAGCGTAATATAGTGTCAATGCAAGTATGTTTGATCTGCAAGAGTTCAGCAGCAATAACAACAACTGTGCTGCTGTTCAACTGGGGGGAAAGTTTGTGAAAGTATGACAGCGACGAACTGGACACCATGTCGGAAAGTATGCTGATAATGGGATGAGGAGTAGAGTTGAGCGAACCCGGACTGTAAAGTTTGGGTCCGTACCGAACTTTGGGGTGTCCGGGACCCGGACCCGGACTTTTCAAAAAAAGTCTGGGTTCGGGTCCGGGGTTCTGGTAATTTTACCAAAAGTTCTGAAAATTGCTGTAAAAAAAGTCCAGGAAAGTCCTAGAGGTCTGCAAAAGGAAGGAAAATGGGGGTAAGGGTGGGACAAGTGCCCTACAAAGAAATGGGGACAGGGAAACAACTTTAAATATTTAAAAAAAATAAAACAATAAAAAATTCAAAAATGGAGGTGTATGTGGACCATCTTCAAACTGGGTCTGAAAAGTATTAATTAACGGTAGAAGCCATATAACTGTTCTAAAATCATCTTCAAACTATGTCAAAAAAGTATAAATAAGCTGGGAGAACCCATATCAATGTTCTGCAAACATCTGGAAAATGTGTGTAACACTTTAACTAAAACCGGGAGAAACCATACTACTGTTCTGCAAACATCTGGAAACTGTGTGTGTCACTTTAACTAAAACCGGGACAAACTGAACTACTGTTCTGCAAACATCTGGAAACTGTGTGTAACACTTTAAGAAAAACCGGGGCGAACCCATATCACTGTTCTGCAAACATCTGGAAACTGTGTGTGTCACTTTAACTAAAACTGGGACAAACTGAACTACTGTTCTGCAAACATCTGGAACCTGTGTTTACCACTTTAACTAAAACCGAGACAAACTGAACTACTGTTCTGCAAACATCTGGAAACTGTGTGTGTGTGTCACTTTAAGTAAAACCGGGACAAACTGAACTATTGTTCTGCAAACATCTGGAAACTGTGTTTAACACTTTAACTAAAACCGGGGCGAACCCATATCACTGTTCTGCAAACATCTGGAAACTGTGTGTGACACTTTAACTAAAATCCGGGACAAACTGTTCTGCAAACATCTGGAAACTGTGTGTGAAACTACAGCATAGAGAAGAACAGGGATATGGTTTCGCTCTGCTATAGTTTCACATAGAGTTTTTAGATGATTTTAGAACAGTGATAAAGTATCAGAGCGAAACCATATCCCTGTTCTTCTCTATGCTGTAGTTTCACACAGCATAGACCAGCAGAACCCGGACTTCCAGAAGTTCGCTCAACTCTAATGAGGAGTTTAACGTCTTGTCGCTGAGGTACAAGGGAGATTCATGTTTTCTTCCCATACATAGGCAGTGTGTTGCTTCTTTGGTTGTGGTTAGACCCATTCGGGGAGTCCAGTAGTATTCCCCAGGACCGAAGTAGTTGAAGACCTTGGTTCAGCGTGGTAATGTGGTGTTTGACTCCGTTCTTTGTGACCATTATCTTAGTGGGAAAGCCCCATTGATATGGGATTTTGTGGTTGTTGAAAGCTTTTGTAATCGTGTTAAGTTGCTTTCTCAGTTGACGGGTGTATTGAGATAGGTCCGCATATAACTGGATCCTGGCGTAGGGAGCTGGTAGTTGACCTAGTTGTCTCGTTTTGTTTAGCAATTGATCTTTCGTGTGGTAGAAAGGAACTCTCATTAATACATCTCGTGGTACTTCTGCAGGAAGGTGAGGGGGTTTAGGAAGGCGATGTATACGATCTATAACAGATTCCAAGGGTGATATCTCTGGTAATATTGTGGTTATTAATTTCCTTGCATAGGCGTTGAGGTCATTAGGGAGGATGTTTTCTGGAACTCCTCTTAATTTGACATTATTTCTACGGGATCTATCCTCCAGATCCGCCATTTTGGCTTTCATCCATTGTTGTTCATCGCGTGTGTTTTCGAGTGCATCTACCAAATCGTTAACCGTTTCGGTCATTGCTCCCATTTGTTTCTCTGTATGATGTACCCTTCTAGAGATGGAGTGGATTTCTACCGTGAATTTGTTGAATAATGACAAGATATCATTGTGCATAGATGTCTGTAGTGAGACTAGCATGTCTTTCATGGTGGTATCAATCACCGCTTGGCCAGAAGTGGGAAATTCTGCGATCGGGGAGAGGTGACTATTCTGACCTTTCTCTGCCCCATTACCTTGTTCATCTGAGTCCAGACGTTGTTTTGACTTTGCAGGACTATTACTTGTGGAGGATGCTGGTGAAGAGAGGGGATCCTGAGGCAGATCTGGGAAAGTGGTTGGATCTGATTCTTCTGCGTCTGGAAGGTCCGTGTATGCACCTTATCTTGAGGTGGATCACATTTATCAGCTAGGTGTTTGTCTTTCTGGGGTTGGGAAAAAAATTCCATTAGTTTTTTAGGTGGTCTGTATTCTTTCCTTTTGTGTGTAGATGTGGCCATTGTATGGGTTTTTCCCTCTGATTATTTGTGAGCAGTGTGCAGCTAAGGGGTTAAGTATTCATCCTTCTGCTCAATGGTCAGTTATATAGAAGAGCCCAGGGGCTCTAGTGAGGCGTACCAGAATGGTTGTAGGTGTTGTTCTAAAGCCAATGCATCAAGGAGCCTCCCAGTGTATTAGGTTTTGTCTTAAAAGGCTTGTTTTGAGGAAATATGGCTTCTGTATAGCTTGCTCTGTTTGTGTCAGGCCCTCAGTCCTAGTGTTAAACAGAGTTCGGGTGTACCAAGATGGTGGCTGCCGCATGATAAGGTAAGCCGCACTCAGACCCCTTCCTCACGTAGCGGGATGAGCCATCTGTTACCACCGGACCGATCAGAAGGGAGCGGGGAGCTTCGGCTGATCTAGGTGCTTAGGGGAAGATGTTCCCCACTCGGATGGATATTGTCCCCTGGTCGGATGTGTGATTGGGCCGAGGGAGCAGGCTGCTAGGCCCCAATTGGTGGCAATGGCGGCCCTAATTAGAGCTCTGATCGGGGCTTCTCCAATCTAAGGGTGGGTTGGTTCTGGCTGTAGGTGTCCAAGGAGCAGGAGGATGAGGTAAGAGTTTCTTACCAGACATTATAACGGGCGGATTGAGAGAGATTCTTATCTCGGGACTCAGAGCTCTGTAAGGAGACATCCATTCTCCATCGCTTCAGGCCACGCCCCCCTCCACCCATGTATTTTTATTCATTTCTTATGTTCTGTTTGAGCTTCTGGTAAGTATATTATTCATACTATCTTTAGAAAATAACATGAAACGTGTAAATACATTTCTCATACTTTGTACGCTTATATTGAGGTTGATCTACTAAGGGCCGGTTCACACTGCTGCAAACATCATTGAGAATCTAAGCCATTGCGATAGCTTAGATTTGCAAGTCATCTGCAATAATATAGTGTTCTATCAGGGCCATTCACATCGATGCTTTGCAAATCTATTCCGTGAAAAAAAAGGGTCCTGTGCGAGTTTGATCCGTGTGCGATGCTGAGCATTGCAAATTCAGCTACATGGACTATAATAGAACACGGAATGAAAACGCAATCTCCCATTCACATCACTGTGATAGCGTCCCCCTTCAGCTCCAGCTATAGCTTTGCAGTAGATCCGCACCAACACATGTAGAAATCTCACTTGTCACAAAAACCCCGCACTGAAAAATTTGCACCGCAATTGTATTAACCACTTCCATACAGGACACTTACACCCCCTTCCTTACCAGACCAATTTTCAGCTTTCAGCACTCTCACACTTTAAATGACAATTACTCAGTCATGGTACACTGTACCCAAACAAAATTTTTATCATTTTTTTCTCACAAATAGAGCTTTCTTTTGGTGGTATATAATCACTGCTGGGTTTTTTATTTTTTTCAATATAAGCGAAAAAGTAGCGAAAATTTTGAAAAAAAAACACTTTTTTTTAGTTTGTATTGAAAAATTTTGCAAAAAAGTAATTTTTCTTCATAAATTTGGGCGATAATTTATACTGCTACATATCTTTGGTAAAAATAACCCAAATTAGTGGATATTATTTATTCTCTGTGAAAGTTATAGAGTCTACAAGCTCTGGTGCCAATCATTGAAAATTGATCACACCCGATGTACTGACCACCTATCTCATTTCTTGAGACCCTAACAAGCCAGGAGAGTACAAATACCCCCCAAATGACCCC
>BLSH010525708.1:123485-142701 GCA_018402905.1 Glandirana rugosa | reverse complement strand
ACGTGGCCTGGTATGGTCCAGGAGGGAGGGGGCCGCTCGCTCGTCCCCACCCCCTTTCCTGGCCTGCCGGGTTGCGTGTTCGGATAAGGGTCTGGTATGGATTTTGGGGGGGGACCCCACGCTGTTTTTTTCGGCATAGGGTTCCCCTTAAAATCCGTACCAGACCAAAGGGCCTGGTATGCTCCTGGAGGGGGACCCCATGCCAGTTTTTTTAAAAAAAAATATGGTGTGGAGTTCCCCTTCAAGATCCCCAGAGGACAAGTCGCATGCCAAAGTCGGATCAGTGAAGACACTGATACGACTTTGATCCGACTTCAATGCCTTTCAATGGGCTGAAGTAGGATCAAAGTCGGACAAAAGTAGTACAGGAACCTTTTTCAAAGTCGGTCCGACTTTGAAAAACACATGTCGGAGCAGTTAAGACGGCTCTCATAGGGAATCATTGTTTTTGTGACGTAATGCAACTTGTGCTCTTCATGTCGGTCCGAGAATCGGACTAGTGTGAACCCAGCCTCAAGGCTTTTCAAGCGTAAGGATAATTTATTGTCTGTCACCATTACACAGGTGTGTGCAATTTTAAAGTGAGACATGCTAGGTATCCATTTACTCAACATAACATCGTCTTTTATATTCTACCAAAAAAATGATTATTATATTGTGTTTGTGTGCACTAAAATTCATTAAAGTGTATTTTTTTCTGAAAACTTGAAATTTTAAAAATGGCTGCACAAATACCATGCAAAATAAAAATTGAAACAACCACCACTTTATTCTCCAGGGCCTTTGCTTTCAGAAAATATATAATGTTTGGGGGAACTAAGTCATTTTCTAGCAAAAAAATGCTGATTTTAACATGTATCTTAGCAATGTCAGAACTGGCTCGATATGCAAGTGGTTAAGGATTGGTAAGCAGTAGACTTGATCGAACCCCCGGATGTTTGGGTTCAGTGGGTTTGGCCGAACTTTGGGAAAAAGTCCGGGTTCGGCAACGAACTCGAACCAAAATTTATCCCGGACCCCGAACCCCATTGAAGTCAATGGAGACCCGAACTTTTCGGCACAAAAATGGCTGTAACAAAGTCCTGGCAAGTGCCAGAGGAGTGCAAAATTAAGTAAAATGGGGGTAAGAGTAGGGCAAGTGCCCTACAAAAAAATGGGGATAGGGAAAATAAATTAAAATCAAATAAAAAAAGATGGGAAGGGGTAGTGGATGTGGAGTAGGAGCCTAGAGGTTGACTAGGCCGTGACCGTAGCAGTGTAGGTGGAAGTGGCGGTGGTGGAGGAGTAGGAGGAGGTAGCCAACAATGTTTTTTTTATTTTTTTTTATAAATGGGGTAGCCCCCAAAATATTGAGGCATATTCAAAAAAACAAGTATACGAATGGCTGTGTGAGTCCGGTCTAAATGTCTATTCTGCACAAGGTACAGACAAGTCTTGTGGGATCCATGCCTGGTTCATTTTAATAAACATTAGCTTGTCCACGTTGGCTGTGGACAAGCGGCTGCGCTTGTCTGTGATAACGCCCCCCTGCCGTGCTAAACACACGTTCAGACAATACACTGGCTGCAGGGCAGGCCAGCACCTCCAAGGCATAAACGGCAAGCTCAGGCCATGTGGCCAATTTTGAGACCCAGAAGTTGAATGGGGCAGACCCATCAGTCGGTACGTGTAGGCGTGTGCACACATACTCTTCCACCATGCTGCTGAAATGCTGCCTCCTGCTAAGACGTTGTCTATCAGCTGGTGCTGGTGGTGCTGTTTGTTTTGGTGGCCTGCTGACAAAGCTTTGCCACATTTCGGCCATGCTAACCCTGCCTTCTGAGGTGCTGGTAGTGCCACAGCTGTGTTGGCGGCCTCTTCCTCCTCCTCCTCCTCTGCCTTCGCCTTGTGCTTCCACTGAGCCCCTGGTGTCATTTAGGAATGCCCTCAGCAGCGTGTCTACCAGCGTGCGCTGGTAGTAGCGCATCTTCCTATCATGCTCCAGTAATCGGCACACGTTACAATGTGGGAAACTCGGCTGTTGTTGCGCAGGCACTGCAGCATGTAGTCGGCCATGTGTGCCAGGCTGTCCAGAGGCAAAGACAAGTTGTCCTCTGTGGGAGGTGTATCATCTGTGTCCTCCGTATCCCCCCAGCCACACTCCAGTGATGCCCACGAGCTGTGTTGGGTGTCACCTGGCTGCGGTTCCTCCTCCTCCTCCTCATGATCTTCCTCGTCCTCCTCGTCCTCCAGAACTGTGCCCTGGCTTGAATATTTTTGACCTGGCCTATGCTGGTGCAGGAACCCACCCTCCGAGCCACTTGCGAATGACTTGCCTGATAACCGTGGAAATGACCCCTCTTCCTCCTCCTCATCCTCCTGTGCCACATCCTCTTCCATCATGGCCCGAAGTGTTTTTTCAAGGAGACATAGAAGTGGGATAGTAACGCTGAGAACAGCGTCATCGGCATTGGCCATGTTGGTGGAGTACTCAAAACACCGCAATATGCTACACAGGTCTCGTATGAAGGCCCACTCGTTGGTGGTGAAGTGGTGCTGTTCTGCAGAGTGACTGACCCATGCGTGCTGCAGCTGAAACTCCACTATTGCCTGCTGCTGCTCGCACAGTCTCTCCAGCATGTGCAAGGTGGAGTTCCACCTTGTGGGCACATCGCATATGAGGCGGTGAGCGGGAAGGCCGAAGTTCCGCTGCAGCACAGACAGGCGAGCAGCAGCAGGGTGAGAACGCCGAAAGTGCGCACAGATGGATCGCACTTTCTGCAGCAGCTCTGACATATCTGGGTAGTTTTTTAGAAAATTCTGTACCACCAAATTCAGCACATGCGCTAGACAAGGGATGTGTGTCAAACGGGCTAGGCCCAGAGCCGCTACGAGATTTCGCCCATTGTCACACACCACCAGGCCGGGCTTGAGGCTCAGTGGCAACAACCACTCATCGGTCTGTTGTTCAATGCCCGTCCACAGCTCCCGCGCAGTGTGGGGTTTATCCCCCAAACATATCAGTTTTAAAACAGCCTGCTGTCATTTCCCCCTGGATGTGCTGAAGTTGGTGGTGAAGGTGTTACGTTGAGCGGATGAGGAGGTGGTCGAGGAGGAGGAAGCGCAGTAGGAGGAGGAGGCAACAGGAGGCAAAGAGAAATGCCCTGCAATCCTCGGTGGTGGAAGGACATGCACCAAATGGCTAGCCGGCTCAGGCCCACCCGCCACTACATTTGCCCAGTGTGCAGTTAGCGAGATATAGCGTCCCTGCCCGTACTTACTGGTCCAAGTATCAGTGATTATGTGGACCTTGCCACAGATGGCGTTGCGCAGCGCAGTGGACACTTGATCTTGTCCCTGACTTTTTTGTGCAGGGAAGGGATGACTCACCTGGAAAAGTAGTGGCGGCTGGGAACCACGTACTGTGGGACAGCCACCGCCATCAGGTTTTTGAAACTGTCCGTGTCCACCAAACGGAATGACAGCATTTCAAAGGCCAGGAATTTTGAAATGATGGCATTAAGGGCCAGGGATCGTGGTGTGTAGGGGGGTACTTCCTCTTTCTCTCTAGTGTTTGGGAGATGGAGAGCCGTAAGCTTCCATGGGACCATGGTGTGGAAATGCTTGGGGGAGGAGGCAACAGGAGGCAAAGAGAAATGCCCTGCAATCCTCGGTGGTGGAAGGACATGCACCAAATGGCTAGCCGGCTCAGGCCCACCCGCCACTACATTTGCCCAGTGTGCAGTTAGCGAGATATAGCGTCCCTGCCCGTGCTTACTGGTCCAAGTATCAGTGATTATGTGGACCTTGCCACAGATGGCGTTGCGCAGCGCAGTGGACACTTGATCTTGTCCCTGACTTTTTTGTGCAGGGAAGGGATGGCTCACCTGGAAAAGTAGTGGCGACTGGGAACCACGTACTGTGGGACAGCCACCGCCATCAGGTTTTTGAAACTGTCCGTGTCCCCCAAACGGAATGACAGCATTTCAAAGGCCAGGAATTTTGAAATGATGGCATTAAGGGCCAGGGATCGCGGGTGTGTAGGGGGGTACTTCCTCTTTCTCTCTAGTGTTTGGGAGATGGAGAGCTGTAAGCTTCCATGGGACCATGGTGTGGAAATGCTTGGGGACGGTGGTGGACATGGTGGCGTTGCTGTCATATCGTCTGTTTGCTGGGTGGCAGGTGACACTGTCACGGTAGAGGTGGAGGAAGAGGCCGAGGCAGCAGCAGAAGAGGAAGCAGGAGGAGGCTGAGACCTTTCTTGGATTTTGAGGTAATTATTCCAATGCAGCTTGTGCCTTGAATTTAGATGCCTGATCATGCAGGTTGTGGTCAGGTTTAGAACATTTATGCCCTGGCTCAGGCTATCATTGCACAGCTTGCAAACCACTCGTTGCACAGCTTACAAACCATTGTCTGAAGAACTGCCATGCGGGGGAATGCCTTTGAGCTGCCTTTGGTGTGCTAGGTCCCTGGGTGCTGTGGGTAGTAGCAGGCATACTGTCTAGGGGACGCTCCCTCCGCTTTTGCAACCTGCTTCCTCTTTTGCTGTGCTGGTGCCTCTGTGCGACCACCACCTCTTCCTCCAAACTGCACACGTCACTCGCATGACCCTCAGTCCATGTGGGGTCTAGGACCTCATCATCCTCCTCCCCATCATCTTCCACCCACCCTTCACCACTGCCCTCCTTGTCAGTCTGCACAATGAGGAAAGTTGCAGCAGTTGGCACCTGTGTTTCATCATCATCTATGACGTGCTGCGCTGGTGTTTCCATGTCCTCATCCTGCAACAGAAGTGGTTGGGCATCGGTGCACTCAATGTCTTCCACTTCTGGGGGCAGCACTATGTGGATGGCCCACGGAAAGCACACCAGGAGAGTCATCAAAAAGCATAAGAGTCTCTTGCATGACTTGGGGCTCAGACTGCTTGGCTAATTTACAAGGGGCTGAGGTGAAAGACAGATGGCCATGGGGTTCAGGTGCCAACTCTGAGCTTTCATCAAGGGACCGGGAGGGAGACAATGTGAAGGAACTGGAGGCATTGTCAGCCACCCAATCTACTATCGCCTGTACTTGTTCTGGCCTCACCAATCGTTGAGCGGCATTCGGGCCTACCATGTGCGTGTAGCTGGCACACATCGACCACATCCTCTCCTTCCAACAGGAGCTTCACCAACATGACCAACACCAGCAGCACCAGCATCACCAGCAGCACCACGACCAACGTAGACGCACTTTTTATTTTGGTGCAAGAAATGCACCGCTCACACCAACAGCAGGAACCTCTCCCTTTAGAACTAGGAGATGATTATAGAACAATAATCTGTCACTTACAGCAACAGCTGGAACTAGAACTTAGAACTAGGAGATGATTTTTGAAAAATAATCTGTCTTTACAGCAACAGCTGGAACCTGGCCCTATAGGAGTAGGAAATGATTTTTGAACAAATAATCTGCCACTTACAGAAACAGCTGGAACCTGGCCCTATAGGAGTAGGCAATGATTTTTGAACAATAATCTGTCACTTACAGCAACAGCTGGAACCTGGCCCTATAGGAGTAGGCAATGATTTTTGAACAATAATCTGTCACTTACAGCAACAGCTGGAACCTCTTCCTTTAGAACTAGGAGATGATTTTGAACAATAATCTGTCACTTACAGCAACAGCTGGAACCTGGCCCTTTAGAACTAGGAGATGATTTTGAACAATAATCTGTCCCTTACAGCAACAGCTGGAACCTGGCCCTATAGCAGTAGGCAATGATTTTTGAACAATAATCTGTCACTTACAGCAGCAGCTGGAACCTCTCCCTTTAGAACTATGAGATGATTTTTGAACAATAATCTGTCCCTTACAGCAACAGCTGGAACCTGGCCCTATAGGAGTAGGCGATGATTTTTGAACAATAATCTGTCCCTTACGGCAACAGCTGGAACCTGGCCCTATAGGAGTAGGCAATGATTTTTGAACAACCTGGCCCTATAGGAGTAGGCGATGATTTTTGAACAATAATCTGTCTCTTACAGCAACAGCTGGAACCTGGCCCTATAGGAGTAGGCGATGATTTTTGAACAATAATCTGTCCCTTACAGCAACAGCTGGTACCTGGCCCTATAGGAGTAGGCGATGATTTTGAACAATAATCTGTCCCTCTAAGCAACAGCTGGAACCTGACCCTATAGAACTAGGAGATGATTTTAGAACAATAATCAGTCCCTCTAAGCAGTAGCCTCTACCTAGTTCAGAATCAGATGGTTGTGTAATGCAGGGTGAGATCTGCAATCTGTCCCTCAGAGCAGCAGTAGTAGTAATCTCTAATTAGTCCAGAATCAGATTGTCCTGTAATGCAGGATGAGATGTTAAAATATCTGCAATCTGTCCCTCACAACGCCAGCAGCTTCCTCTCCCTACACTAGTCAGAGTCTCAGAGAGCATGTGACTGTAGCATCAAGTGGCTCCAGCTTATAAAGAGGCTGGGTCACATGATGCACTGGCCATTCACAGCCATGCCATTAGTAGGCATGGCTGTGATGGCTTCTAAGGGCAAACCAGTGAAACGCTTGTTGTTTGGCTGCCTTGCAGCTATTCAACATGCATGATCAACTACCAGAACCCAGAACCTGAACCCGAACATTTTTTGAAATGTCCAGGTTCGGGTCCGGGTCCCGGTCCCGGACACCCCAAAGTTTGGTACGGACCCGAACTTTACAGTTCGGGTTCGCTCAACTCTAGTAAGCAGCAATATAATACATTTTTTTTCTGGAGTTTAATACCATTTTAAATTCAAATTTTCACTCTTCCAATTCTGACAAGTCCGTGCTCTCCCTCACCTCTACACCTGTTCAGCACTACCATCTATGCTGATTCAAGACCAGTTTCTTCATTCTTAGGCCATTGGATGGACAATGATAAAGTAACCCCTGAGTATGAGCATTACATTTACATAGTCCTGGCTGGGAGTGTACATCGCACTACACTGCAAGAAGTGTACACAAAAAGTAAAATTGCTAGAGTTAAAAAGATCAGATATATAATACGTTTCTTCTCCCAAAAAGCTATTATAAAATATAATTTAACACAATACAAAATAATATAATGTTATAACTCTTTGCATTTAGTTTTTACACTTTAGTGCGGAATCTTAAAACTAACTCACTACTTAGGTTACCTCACCTGCACATAAAGGGCAAAAACAACATTATTTTGATGCTCAATGCAAATTGTAACTGGGCACCACAATGTACGCGTTTATGCTTCCGCAGATAGGTTAAGGGATCATGTTCATGGATAAATGCTAACCTGCAACAAAAGTGTACCAATTATCTGCAAAGAGATTGCTCCTTGCTAGTTTAGTAAATCAGGCCCTATTATGTGTTTACAGGCTATGCTGATGACAATCCTGTCCCTATCCCAATAAATGATGTGTGGGATTTTATGCACCAGATATTCTATTAATTTATACTGGTAAGGCCAAGGTGACTAGAGCTAGCTCATTGCTTCTGATTATGGGCTTCTAGGCAATAATGGAGAGATAAGCCATTATGCACTGAAGAGTGGCTATGCAAGTTAGGTGAAAGGAAGCTTTCCTATGGCTACTTATAGTCTTCAGAACTAAAAATGGCTATATTATTATAAAAACTCTTTCTACAAGCAGCTTCATATTTTTTGTGTCAATGGGGTTTGTATTCACTGCATTTACAATGGAGACTGACGGTGATTTCTGAGAGCCTGCAAAAATGCTCCAAAAAACTTTTAACACTTTTGTTTGAAAAAAAAATTCCCCCGTGGGTGATCTATGTACATTGTAAAGATTTTAACAAACTGAAGCAGAGTCCTACATATTTATTTTCTTAAAGTGATTGTAAAGTCTTGTTTTTTTCTATAAAAATAACAAATATGTCATACTTACCTGCCCTGTGCAGTGGATTTGCACAGAGCACCCCCAATCCTCCTCTTCTCGGGTCTCTCTTCTGTACTCCTGACTACTCCCTCCTGTTGAGTGCCCCCACAGTAAGCAGCTTGCTATGGGGCACCTGAGCCTTATTAAAGCTCCCTGTGTCCATTCAGTCACGGAGCCGTGACCTGGACCTGCCCCCTCTCTCTCCTGATTGGATAACTGACTTTAATTTATAGCAGTGGGAGCCAGTGGCACTGCTGCTGTGTTTCAGCCATTGAGGAGGGAGAGTCTCGGACAGCTGACACACGCGTGGACATCACTGGACAGAGATCGGGCTCAGGTAAGTATTAGGGGGGCTGCTGCACACAGAAGGCTTTTTATCATAATTCAAAGAATGTATTAAGCTAGAAAAAAACTTCTGGCTTTACAATAAATTTAAGAAAAAGCTGTAAATTCAATGTGTCACTGGAATACTGACTCTTGAAAGGGAGTGCCGGGTTGAATATAATCAGCTGAACCACTTCCGATGTTCTAATGAGGAACGTTGCAATGTCTGCATTTCTGAAGTAATTAGCCTTAGGGATTATCTCACCAAAAATATAATTCCTATTGCAGAAGGTGCCGAAAAGGTTACTCGTACCTTAGTGTAGACACCTGGGAAACCTTGCACAAGAAGGAAATAATATTTCTTGGGAAGTTCTGTACACCTACTGTGTACAAAACACCTACAGGTTGCCATATTGCATTGGATTTTACAGGAAATGACAGCAGCTGCAGATTGAAAAGGAAAGGTGATTTTAACCACTTAAGGACCGGAAGGATTTCCAGCTTTAGGACCGGAGCCCTTTTTGCGATTTGGCACTGCGTCGCTTTAACTGACAATTGCGCGGTCGTGCAACATTGTACCCAAACGAAATTTGCGTCCTTTTTTTTCCCACAAATAGAGCTTTCTTTTGGTGGTATTTGATCACCGATGCGTCATTTCTGATCGCCGCTATAAACAAAAGAAGAGCGACAATTTTGCAAAAAAAAACAAATTTCTTACTTTTTGCTAAAATACAAATCCAAAAAAAAAATATAAAAAAACATTTTTTTTCACAGTTTTTGGCCGATTTATATTCTTCATCATATTTGCGATAAAAAAAATCGCAACCGGCGTTTATTGATTGGTTTGCGCAAAAGTGGTTGCGTTTACGGATGATGAGAATTCATTTTTGGGGTTTTTATTTTTTTTTATTTTTTACTAATAATGGCGGCGATCTGCGATTTTTAGCGGTACTGCGATATTTCAGCGGACATGTCGGAACATTTTGACACTTTTTTGGGACCATTGGCATTTATACAGCGATCAGTGCTATAAAAATGCACTGATTACTGTGTAAATGCCATTGGCAGTGAAGGGGTTAACCTGCAGGGGGCGCTCTAAGGGTTAAGTATGTTACCTGGGCGTGTTCTAACTGTATGGGGACTGCCCTGGCTGGGGAAGGGAAGTGGTCACAGCCTTCACGTACAGGAAGGCTGTGATCACAGCCCTTCCCCCTCACACAGAGCGGAGGTCTGTGTTTACTTACACGGACCTCCGCTCCTTCACTCCGGGGGGGGCATCGCGGGTGGCCGGCGGCAATCGAAGCCGCCGCACCCGCTCCCTGGCCCTCCCCGGACACAGTGAGCGCGCAGGCGCGCCTCCGGCAGCGCGCGCGCGCTCACTGTGCGCGATCTGGCGGCCGCCGTCATATGACGGCGATTTGCCTTACAGCGCCACTTTGCCGCCGTCAATTGCCGATTGACGGTCGGCAAGTGGTTAATAACATTATATCAGAATATGGCTTGTGTAACAATTAGATATGCTATATATGTGACTACACAACTTACAATCTAAAGGGCCATACACATGGCCAAATAGAAACCGGCCGACATTTGGCCTGTGTGCACAGCAGCCAGTCTGACAAAAGCTGGCAATTCGCCCAGCTTCTGTCGAAAGGGCATGAACAAAAAAGGTCTGCTGATCGGCATCCTATCAGTGCTCACCAATGGCTAAGAGTGCTGACCGATGTGTTCTGGTGGGGGTTCCCTCTGTCAAAACAGTAGTTCAGTGGGGGTGATCACTGTACTAACATTGTGTATTTAGTACAGGGTAGAGTTGAGCGGACACCTGGATGTTCAGGTTCGGCGGGTTCAGCTGAACTACGCAAAAAAGTTCAAGTTCGACCCGAACTTGACCCAGAACCCTGAACCCCATTGAAGTCAATGGTGACCCGAACTTTTGGGCACTAAAATGGCTCTAAAAAAGTCCTGGAAAGGGCTAGAGGGGTGCAAAAGGAAGCAAAATGGGGGTAAGAGTAGGGCAAGTAACCTGCATACAAATGTGAATAAGGAAATAACTTAAAATCACATAAAAAAATTAAAAATGGAGGAGGTGGATGTGAAGTAGGAGGTTGAGGAGGCGGTGACCGTGGCGGTGTAGGTGGAAGTGGCGGTGGAGGTAGCCAACACTGTTTTTTGTTTGTTTGGGTTTTTTTTTTCTAATTGGGGTATTCCCCAAAATATTGAGACATATTAAAAAAAATAAATCACTATCTGCAAACAAACCCAGAGATGTTCTAGCACGGGTTCACTTTTTCCATATAAAATGTACCATGGTTTATTTTTCATGTTTCTCCTGTTACAAATTACAATAAAAACTTATGTTCTAAAAAAAAAAAAGAATAAGTTCACTTAAGTATACCAATGGCTGTGTGAGGCCTGTATAAATGTCTATTCTGCACAAGATACAGACAAGTCTTAATGGATCCATGCCTGGTTTATTTTAATAAAAATTAGCTTGTCCACGTTGGCTGTGGACAGGTGGCTGTGCTTGTCTGGGATAACACCCCCTGCCCTGCTAAAGACACGTTCAGACAATACACTGGCTGCAGGGCAGGCCAGCTCCTCCAAGGAATAAAGGGTAAGCTCAAGCCATGTGGCCAATTTGGAGACCCAGAAGTTGAATGCGGCAGACCCATCAGTCAGTACGTGTAGGCATGTGCACACATACTGTTCCACCATGTTGCTGAAATGCTGCCTCCTGCTAAGACGTTGCTTATCAGCTGGTGGTGCTGTTTGTTGTGGCGTGCTGCTGACAAAGCTTTTCCACATTTCAGCCATGCTAACCCTGCCTTCTGAGGTGCTGGCAGTGCCACAGCTGCGTTGGCGACCTCTTCCTCCTCCTGCTCTGTCTTCACCTTGTGCTTCCACTGAGCCCCCGGTGTCATTTGGGAATGCCCTCAACATCTTCTGATCATGCTCCAGTGAGGGAATTAAGGATGGCATGTTGTCCTTGTATTGGGGATCCAGCAGGGTGGCCACCCAGTAATCAGCACAAGTTACAATGTGGGCAACTCGGCTGTCGTTGCGCAGGCACTACAGCATGTAGTCGCTCATGTGTGCCAGGCTGCCCAGAGGCAAAGACAAGCTGTCCTCTGTGGGAGGTGTACTGTGTTCTCTGTATCCCCCCAGCCATGCTCCAGTGATACCCACGAGCTGCGTTGGGTGTCACCCTGCTGTGAACACGATTCCTCCTCCTCCTCATAATCCTCGTCCTCCTCATCCTCCAGAATTGTGCCCTGGCTTGAAATTTTTTTACCTGCCCTATGCTGGTGCAGGAACCCACCCTCCGAGCCACTTGTGAATGACTGGCCTGATAACTGTGGAAATGACCCCTCTTCCTCC
The DNA here is from genome assembly GCA_018402905.1 of Glandirana rugosa. Lineage (NCBI taxonomy): Eukaryota > Metazoa > Chordata > Amphibia > Anura > Ranidae > Glandirana > Glandirana rugosa. The sequence continues at coordinate 131,114 of BLSH010525708.1, read as the reverse complement.
TCCTCTTCCTCCTGTGCCACATCCTCTTCCATCATCACCCGAAGTGTTTTTTCAAGGAGACATAGAAGTAGGATGGTAACGCTGAGACCAGCATCATCGGCACTGGCCATGTTGGTGGAGTACTCGAAACACTGCAATATGGTACACAGGTCTCGCATGGAGGCCCACTCGTTGGTGGTGAAGTGGTGCTGTTCCACAGAGCGACTGACCCGTGCGTGCTGCAGCTGAAACTCCACTATTGCCTGCTGCTGCTCGCACAGTCTCTCCAGCATGTGCAAGGTGGTGTTCCACCTTGTGGGCACGTCGCATAGGAGGCGGAGAGCGGGAAGGCTGAAGTTGCGCTGCAGCGCAGACAGGCGAGCAGCAGCAGGGTGAGAACGCCGAAAGCGCGCACAGACAGCCCACACTTTCTGCCGCAGCTCTGACATATCCGGGTAGTTTTTTAGAAATTTCTGCACCATCAAATTCAGCACATGCGCCAGGCAAGAGATGTGCATCAAACCGGCTAGCCCAGAGCTGCTACGAGATTTCGCCCATTATCGCACACCACCAGGCCATGCTCAGTGGCAACAACCACTCATTGGTATGTTGTTCAATGCCCGTCCACAGCTGCTGCGCAGTGTGGGGTTTTTCCCCCAAACATATCAGTTTTAAAACAGCCTGCTGTCGTTTCCCCCTGGATGTGCTGAAGTTGGTGGTGAAGGTGTTACGCTGACCGGATGAGGAGGTGGTAGAGGAGGAGGAAGCGGAGTAGGAGGAGGAGGCAACAGGAGGCAAAGAGAAATGCCCTGCAATCCTCGGTGGCGGAAGGACATGCGCCAAACGGCTAGCCACCTCAGGCCCACCCGCCACTACATTTGCCCAGTGTGCAGTTAGCGAGATATAGCGTCGCTGCCGTGCTTACTTACATAACCACTGATATGTGGACCTTGCCACAGATGGCGTTGCGCAGTGCACACTTGATCTTGTTCCTGACTTTTTTGAGCAGGGAAGGGGTGGCTCGCCTGGAAAAGTAGTGGCGGCTGGGAACCACATACTGTGGGACAGCCACCGCCATCAGGATTTTAAAACTGTCCATGTCCACCAGACAGAATGACAGCATTTCAAAGGCCAGGAATTTTGAAATGCTGGCATTCAGGGCCAGGGATCGTGAGTGGGTAGGGAGGTACTTCCTCTTTCTCTCCAGTGCTTGGGAGATGGACAGCTGTAAGCTTTCATGGGACCATGGCATGGAAATGCTTGGGGACAGTGGCAGACATGGTGGCGTTGCTGTCACATCGTCTGTTTGCTGGGTGGGAGGTGACACTGGCACTGTAGAGGTGGAGGAAGAGGCCGAGGCAGCAGCAGAAGAGGAAGCAGGACGAGGCTTAGACCTTTCTTGGATTTTGAGGTGCTTATTCCACTGCAGCTCATGCTTTGCATGTAGATGCCTGGTCATGTAGGTTGTGCTCAGGTTTAGAACATTTATGCCTCGCTTCAGGCTCTGATTGACTCATGTCTTGTCGTCAGCACATTGTCTGAAGAACTGCCACACCAGGGAAAGCCTTTGAGCAGGCATACTGTCTAGGGGACGCTCGCTCCGCTTTTGCAACTTGCTTCCTCTTTTGCTGTGCTGGTGCCTCTGTGCGACCACCACCCCTTCCTCCAAACTGCACACGTCACTCGCATGACCTTCATTCCATGTGCGGTCTAGGACCTCATCATCCTCCACATCATCTTCCACCCACTCTTCACCACTGCCCTCCTTGTCAGTCTGCACACTCTAGAAAGCCGCAGCAGTTGGTACCTGTGTTTCGTCATCATCAGAGATGTGCTGCGGTGGTGTTTCCATGTCCTCATCCTGAAACAGAAGTGGTTGGGCATCGGTGCGCTCAATGTCTTCCACTTCTGGGGCAGGGCTATGTGGATGGCCCACTGAAAGCACACCAGCAGAGTCATCAAAAAGCAGAAGAGACTGCTGCATGACTTGGGGCTCAGACTGCTTGGCTGATTTACAAGGGGCTGAGGTGAAAAACAAATGGCCATGGGGTTCAGGTGCCAACTCTGAGCTTTCGGCAAGGGACCGGTTAGGAGACAATGTGAAGGAACTGGAGGCATTGTCAGCCACTAGAGTTGAGCGAACCCGGACTGTAAAGTTCTGGTCCGTACCGAACTTTGGGGTGTCCGGGACCCGGACCCGAACCCGGACATTTCAAAAAAAGTCCGGGTTCGAGTTCAGGGTTATGGTATTTGATTCCATGTGTTGAATAGCTGCCAAGGGCAGTCAATCAACAAGTGTTTCACTGGTTTGCCCTTAGAAGCCATCACAGCCATGCCTATTAATGGCATGGCTGTGATTGGCCAGTGCATCATGTGACACAGCCTCTATATGGGGCTGGAGTCACCGTGCTGCATGTCATATGCTCTCAATGATTTTAGAACAATAATATGGCTCTCTATGCGGCTGGATGAAACTTTCCCTATAGAACTTGGAGATGATTTTAGAACAATATTATGGCTCTCTATGCGGCTGGATGAAACTTTCCCTATAGAACTTGGAGATGATTTTAGAACAATAATATGGCTCTCTATTCGGCTGGATGAAACTTTCCCTATAGAACTTGGAGATGATTTTAAATCATCATTTCTTGCACAAAAATAAAAAAAACTGTGTTGGCTACCTCCTCCTCCTCCACCGCCACTTTCACCGCCTCCTCAACCTCCGACTCCACATCCACCTCCATTTTTGATTTTTTTTATGTGATTTTAGCTTAAAAATGATTTTAAGTTATTTTCCTATCCCCATTTCTTTGTAGGGCACTTGTCCGACTCTTACCCCCATTTTCCTTCCTTTTGCAGACCTCTAGGACTTGTCAGGACTTTGTTACAGCCATTTTTGTGCTTAAAAGTTTGGGTCCTAATTGATTTCAATGGGGTTCGGGGTCCGGGACAAAGTTCGGGTCAAGTCCGGTCCCGAACCCGGACTTTTTCCCGAAGTTCGGCCGAACCTGCAGGACCCGAACTTCCAGAGGTTCGATCAACTCTATCAGCCACCTAATCTACTATCACCTGTACTTGTTCTGGCCTCACCATTCGTTGAGCGGCATTCGGGCCTACCATATAATGTTGAAGGTTTTGTCGGCTACTCGCACCTGAGGAAGATGTTTCACAGATCGACCACGTCCTCTCCTTGCAACAGGAGCTTCACCAACACCAGCAGCACCACGACCACGTCCATTATTTGACGCTCTCCTCATTCTGGATGCAAATGTACTATTTAGCACAAATTTGTATTATTTTTTAAACCGGCAATGTCGACACACTTTTTAATTTTGTGCAAGAAATGCACAGCAAGGCAAATGTACAATGTAGCACTATTTTTTTTTTTTTTTTTTAAACCAGCAATGTCGACGCACTTTTTAATTTTGTGCAAGAAATGCACAGAAAGGTGCAGATGTACTATGTAGCACTATTTATTATTCTTTTTTTTAAACCAGCAATGTAGATGCACTTTTTAATTGTGTACAAGAAATGCACAGCAAGGTGCAAATGTACTATGTAGCACTATTTTTTTTTTTTTTTAAGCACTTGCCGACCGTCAACCGCAGGACAAAGTGCTCGATATCGATATCATACGACGGCGGCTGCGAGATCACGCACCCGCGCGCTCACTGTGTTCGGGGGCCAGGCAGTAGGTGAGGCGGACTCGATCGCCACTGGCTGCCCGCGATGCCCCCCCCGCACTGAAAGAACGGAGGTCCGTGTAAGTAAACACGGACCTCCGTTCTGTGAGAGGGGGAAGGGCTGTGATCACAGCCTTCCTCTACATGGAAGCTGTGATCACTTCCCTTCCCCTGCTAGGGCAGCCCACACACAGTTAGAACACGCCCAGGGAACACAGTTAACCCTTAGAGCGCCCCCTGCAGGATAACCTCTTCACTGCCAATGGCATTTACACAGTAATCAATGCATTTTTATATCACTGATCGCTGTATAAATGCCAATGGTCCCAAAAAAGTGTCAAAATGGTCCGACATGTCTGCCCTAATATTGCAGTACCGCTAAAAATCGCAGATCGCCGCCATTACTAGTAAAAAGAAAAAAAAAACCCAGAAATGAATTCTCATCATCTGTAAACACGGCCACTTTTGCGCAAACCAATCAATAAATGCCAATTGCGATTTTTTTTATCACAAATATGAGGAAGAATATAAATCGGCCAAAACCGATAAAAAAAAATGTTTTTTTGTATTTTTTTTTTGGATTTGTATTTTAGCAAAAAGTAAGAAATTTGTTTTTTTTTGCAAAATTGTCGCTCTTCTTTTGTTTATAGAGGCGATCAGAAATGACGCAGCGATGATCAAATACCACCAAAAGAAAGCTCTATTTGTGGGAAAAAAAGGACGCAAATTTAGTTTGGATACAAAGTCGCACGACCGCACAGTTGTCAGTTAAAGCGACGCAGTGCCGAATTGCAAAAAGTGCTCTGGTCCTAAAGTGTGAAATCTTTCCGGTGCTGAAGTAGTTAAACCAGCAATGTCGACGCACTTTTTAATTTTGTGCAAGAAATGCACAGCAAGGTCCAAATGTGCTATGTAGCACTATTTATTATTCTTTTTTTTAAAACCAGCAATGTAGACGCACTTTTTATTTTTGTGCAAGAAATGCACCGCTGGCTGCAAATGTAGTATTTAGAATATTTTTTTTTTAAAACAGAAATGATGTAGACGCACTTCTTATAATATTGTGCAAGAAATGCACCGCTGGCCGCAAATGTAGTATTTAGAATATATATATTTTTTAAACCAGCAATGTAGACGCACTTTTTATTTTTGTGCAAGAAATGCACCGCTGGCCGCAAATGTAGTATTTAGAATATTTTTTTTTTAAACCAGCAATGTAGATGCACTTTTTATGTTTGTGCAAAAAATGCACCGCTGGCCGCAAATGTAGTATTTATAATTTTTTTTTTTAAACCAGCAATGTAGACACACTTTTTAATTTTGTGCAAGAAATGCCCCGCTGACCGCATATGTAATATTTTGCACAAAAAAAAAAAATGTATTTGTCTAACTGCAATGTAAAAGCAGTATTTAAAAATGCCAAAATGTTGCCAACTGAATTAACAGAACATGATTAAAGTAGTGTCCCTGACACACAAGCAGTTGCAAGTGCACTGCACTTGCAAACATGCCTGCAAACGCCCACCTAACAAACAGAAAAATTGGTTAGGTTTTATATGAGGCACTTTGCTTAGCAAACAAAATGTACTCTAGCAAACAAAAATGTCCTCTAGCACCCACCCACCAATAAATCGCTCTTTTTTTTTTTTTTTATTATTTTTATTGCGAGTTTTAATATAATTACAATAAACAAGCATTGTACAAATACGAAGACAGAGATCATTGTAGTGCAATACATGTTATTACAAAGCACAACTCGAAAGAAGTCTTCAATACAACAAAATCTATACCAAACTGGTGAGGGAGGGGAGAGGGGAGGGGTAGTATTTAAGCGACGGAGTTACCCTGGAGCCAGAGATACATATTTTTCATATTGTAATGTGAGTGTTTAATGATCAATCCCTAGGCTAAGACACCCAGGGAGGGTGGTAAACCTTTGTTTTTGACCGACCAAGATAGTGTAAGGTGTAATACCATAAAATATAACCTGAAGGTATATTAGTTATTTCTGTCAAGGGTGGTAGTGCTTCTAGACGGTTCTCTACTGTGATGGCTAGGTATTTGAGCCATCAATAACCTTTAATTTGCCCAATTGGTTAGCAATGTCTCTTTTTAGGTACCAGTCCGTGTAGCGGAATGGTCGCATCAAGTTTTGAGTCTCTTCTTGTGTAAATGTGCGTTCTATATAGTTGCGCCATTTCTTAAAGAATTGGGTAGTAGGTTTAAAGTTGAGAACAGATGTGTCTAAACTCTCGATGTGGATGAGTGAACGAGTGATCTGTTTCGCATGATTCAGAGATGGTGGGGTAGGGTGAATCCATTGTTGCATAATGGTCCTCCTAGCAATTAGAAGGAATAGGTGGGTCCAGCTTGAAAGACTAGAAACCTTTATTTCAGTAGTGTGCGGTGTTGATGAGTTGGAGCCAAAGAGGCACATCTGTGGGGTATATGAGACTTTGTCCTTAGAGATTTGTTCAATGTAGTTGATGACTGATTTCCAGAAGGTAACTATTTCCGGGCAGTCCCATAGTCGATGTAACAGGGTAGGACGGTCCATTGTACACCAGGGGCAGCGTGCCTGGTTAGGATTGTCTTTACTGTGTCTATAAGGGAGGTAGGCTCTGTGTATAATCCTAAACTGTGTTTCTCTCCATGTTTCGGAAATGGTTAATTTACGGATATGGCTGTAACCTTCTATGATCTTCTCAGGCAGCTCATCATCGGAGAGGATTTTGGACCATTTGCGGAACAGTGGTAGTCTATACTTAGATGCTTGTAGATCCGCAAGTTATGGGTATAACTCTGAGATGGAGTAAGAGTTCCGCTGAATAGCTCGGTCAACAAATGACTGTTGGAAGGAGTTGGTGCTTTGTCGTTGAGACGACCTGAGGTAATCCATTAATTGGTTATAATAAAAGGCATGAGTAAGTGGTAGGTTATATTCCATTGCAAGAGTTTGAAAAGATTTAAACTTTCCGCCTAAGCTTTGATAAACTGAAGTTACCTTCTTTAAACCTTTAAAAGACCATAGATCAAAGATGCTATGCATAGTGGATGGGGAGAACATTGAGTTACCTTGTATGAGTAGGTCACTTGAGATGTGTGAGGGGAGTCCAGAGAGTTTTCTCACTTCCCTCCATGCTATAATTGTGTCTCTGAGTAGTACACATGATTTGAGGTGATGTGGTATAGCGTTCAATTTGGAATGAAGGACCCCTGAAAGTGTGAAGGGGGAGACCAGGGCACTCTCCAGGATATTATGTGAATATCTGGAGTTTCCAGTCAACCAATCTATTCCCTGTCTGAGAAGACATGAGAGATTATAAAGTCGTATGTTTGGCAGTCCTGCCCCTCCTTCTTCCCTGGGGAGACATAGCTTGTGTAGAGCAATTCGTGACTTTTTGCTCTTCCACAAGAAAGATGTGAGGGCTTTATTGATTTTTTTGTATGTCAGCATGTTTCAGCAAAAGGGGTATCGTTTGCATAGGGTAGAGCAGGCGCGCAAACGACACCATTTTAAAAAGGTGGCATCTGCCGAAAAACGAAAGGGGAAGGACTGCCCATGTTTCCAGTTCTTTAATAATTTTTGCGATAAGAGGTGGGTAATTAAGAGTATATAGAGAGGAAGGGTGTCGTCCAATGCGGATACCTAGGTATGATATGTGATGTTGAGCTTGGGTAAAAGGGGAAATCGATTTCCACCTGTCTGCCAGGTGGGGTTGAAGTGCTAGAGCTTGGCTTTTATCAAAGTTAATTTTGAACCCCGCGCAGAGTCTGAATGTTGTGAAAATCTCTTTAAGTTTGGGGAAGTCTGATTGTGGTGATGTGGAGAACAATAGTATGTCATCCGCAAATAGAGCGGATCGCATAGTTTGATTGCCTATTGGGATGCCGCTTATGCCTGTCTGAGAGTTGAGTAGTCGAGAAAGAGGCTCTATGGCTAGATTAAAGAGGAGGGGGGACAGGG
>BLSH010525708.1:93006-111948 GCA_018402905.1 Glandirana rugosa | reverse complement strand
CCGAATCCTCATCACAACTCGCGGCATGGCTTGAAACCCCACAGGCCCTGGGCCTGGGTTTGGGCCTGAAAAGTTTTTTTCAGGCCCAAGCCCAGGCCCCAAGACCATTAAAATGATTTTCAAGATTTGAAGATGATTTTAGAACAGTGATATGGCTTCTACCATTAATTAATACTTTTCAGACACAGTTTGAAGATGGTCCACATCCACCTCCATTTTTGATTTTTTTTTAAAAATGCTTTTAGTTATTTCCATGTCCCCATTTCTTTGTAGGGCACTTGTCCGACCCTTACCCCCATTTTCCTTCCTTTTGCAAACCTCTAGGACTTTCCTGGACTTTTTTACAGCAATTTTCAGAACTTTTAGTAAAATTACCAGAACCCCGGACCCGAACCCGGACTTTTTTTGAAAAGTCCGGGTTTGGGTCCGGGTCCCGGACACCCCAAAGTTCGGTACGGCGCTCAACACTACTCCTAAGCCTTTCAGTTTTTTTTGTTCAACCCACTGGGTTGAACAAAAAGAAACTACTAGTGTGTACTAGGTTTAAGGCAAAGAACAGCCTGGCTAAATACTAATTAAATTGATAGTTTAGGAAGGTCCTCAGATTATATCATTTTAATACATCTAATGAAAATTGTACATAGATTGTATAATCAGATTGTAATGTGTATTGTCAGGTTTAGATACATTTTTAAATTGTATTATAGGTAAATGCAGAGCATAGGTAAGTGGTACTTCCTTTCTATTGTCCATAGAAAAGATGTAAGGGAGGAGATGGAATAAGGAGAGAAGAAGTCTACCACCCTATAAATGTGCTGGGTATTATGTCTCCCAGCTGGTCTAGTAACATGTTGGAAGTCCCAGGCTGACATACTGTTGAAGGGCATACAGGCTAGACGTTAGTTAGTGGCATGAGCACAGCTCTTCAACCATAAGGCTCATATCCTGAATACCTGATATTCTGGGCTGGTGAATTTATGGGGCTGTAATGTAAACATAAGTCAAAGTAATATTAGTTTAGACATTTATGAATGAAAATAAATAACCTCATTGTAAAAAAAAGGACCTTTTGCTGCAATACTAACCTTCAATTTAAAGATGTCCCCAAACACTAAATCATCTACCACTAGATATCACCATACTTCTCTGTAGAATGACAGCCAACATCATTCAACACACTTCCTCTAAAGGCTGCCATGGAACTACGTCTAACCCCCACATCATCACATTAACATGGGCTAAGATTAGAACTGCCCAAGCAGTTTGCTTTTCAAGCAAAAATGATGGATCAGATTTTCGTAATGGATTTTAATCTTTTATCTGACCATGATGAGAATGAAGATACAGGCGGTCCCCTAGTTACAAACATCAGACTTACAAACGACTCCTACTTACAAACGGAGGGAGACAACAGGAAGTGAGTGGAAATCTACCCCTAGGAAGGGAAATTCACTCCTGTAAGAGTTATTATGGGAAAAGGGTGTCTCCATTGATGTTTTATCATCAAGGTTTGCTTCCACAACCACCCAAAGTTTTCAAAATCCAATTATCATTGGGTCTGGAAGTGAGGTGAAATCGTCTGAACAGAAACATAGACAGGAAAACAAACATTACAGGGGTGTTAACCCTTCCCTATGCTATCCAAAAAGCTTAAAAATCGTTTTTTTGGCTGAAGCTACACTTAAAAAATGTACCTGTTCCGACTTACAAACAAATTCAACTTAAGAACAAACCTACAGTCCCTATCTTGTTTGTAACCCGGGGACTGCCTGTAATGATGATTATTATATATGCAACATAAAGGATAAAAAAGTGTACTTTGACTAATAATAATAACAAATATCACCATTTTGAACATTCAGATTATTTTGTGTAATCTGTTTTTCTTGTGGCTTTTTAAAGATGTCCTCATTAAATTCTGGTAATTCTTTTGAAACTTGAAACCCAGTCAAATATTGTTTTAACCCTGTTGCTTGGCTTTTCTCCTCTGAATGGCCAAAAAATGTCCATATAAATAACTGGCTATTGTCCAGTATTTTTTCAGAAACAAAATGAGTCATTAGAAAGAGATACTGATATTCCAGACGTAGTGCAGGCTAACATATTAAATGCTAGAAGCACAGATAAATATCTAAGATTTTCCATGAAGAATTTTTGCTTTTCTACTCCCTTCCCTGTAGAAATGTATATTATTTAAAACTCAACTAAGGTAACAGAAATAGATATGCAGTCAGATAGACGTTGTACTAATAAACTCAATGTTTATAGTTTTACCTCAACTTTCCTGTTACAGAGATAGTGACCAGCCACATGAAAAGGCCCTCTCTCCACATTGTGAAGTTTTGTTTTTTTTAATTTTGGTATGGGCACATTTACCCCATGGTAGTTCCCAAGCTGTGAATTACAAAAAATCTGCATTACAAATAGCCAGAATTAAATAACAAGATTCACTCGCCATATTGAAATAAGATTCAACAAAAAGTTTGTGAACTTTAAACTTTGGGTTAAAATTTGTGAAATAGTTCATAACCCAAACTTATGCAGATATATATAAAAGTTTTGCAGTTTGTCTAAATACGACTCTAGCTCTAGTCTAGTTTGTCTAAATACGACTCTGTTAGCATCAGAAAATACCTAGAACCTAGAATAATTCCAGACATCTGCTCAGACACATCTCCTATTCTCTGCAATGCGAGTCTGGGTGAGCAAACTTGTTATAAAAGGTGTGGTTGTTACCAGAGTTAATTTCGTCAATAAAAACTTTTTTGTCAAGGTTTTTACAGTGACGAAAACTAAATGAACAGTAAAGCACATTTTTGTCCGCTGACGAAAACTATGACAAAATCAAATCCATATTCATTAACAAAAGAAAATGGGACAAAAATGGCAGGAAGGGATGTTTACCCTTGTAAACTAACTTCCGGTTTTCACGGAGCTCTGCCTGCTTCCGTCCCCATCAAGCAAGGATCCAACTGTGTGCACCGCACCTGCCAGAGACCAGAGTAGCACTCTGCATTATAGACAACCAGGCATCCAGAGTCCCAAAGAGACTGTCCCACTCACGAGACGACCGAATCCCAAGCGCCCACATCCAGAGCAGAGAGCAGAGCAGACGCTGAGTGTGTAGTACATTACAATTACAGCAGGCCTGACACCTCTCCTCAGATCACCATCCAGCACTGTATACTGCCAGTGGCATCCAGGGCAGTGTGCATTACAGGCCATCCCTCAGACTACCACCATCCATCACTGTTCAGCATTACAGGCCTCCTCTGACCGCTGGCAGTGGCATCCAGGGCACTGTGCACTACAGGTCATCCCACAGACCACCATCCAGCACTGTGCAGCATTACAGGCCTCCTCTGACCACCGTCCAGAGCATTATTCAGTATGCACCACAGGCCTCCTCAGACCACCATCCAGAGCACTATGCAGCATCACAGGTCTCCTCAGAGCACTATGCAGCATTACAGGCCTCCTCAAGCCACCGTCCAGCGCACTATGCAGCATTAGAGGCCTCCTCAGACCACTGTCTAGAACACTAAGGAGCATTACAGGCCTAGTCAGACCACCATCCAGAGCACTATGCAGCATTACAGGCCTCCTCAGACCACCGTCCAGAGCACTCTGCACTGCCACTACAGTGCCTCACAAAAGTGTAATAGGTAGTCAAATTCGTTTTGAAATGTATGCCCCTAGAACAACTGATGGTGCTCCCTACATGCTGGGCCTCTGTATGTGGACAAGCTGTGTAAAAATCTCACACATGGGGTATCGCCATACTCAGGACGTGTAGCAGAATGTATGTTGGGGTGTAATTTTTGCAATGTACATGCTTCGTGTTAGAAATATTGTATAAATGAACAACTTTCTGTAAAAAAAAAAGCGTTTCATTTTCTTTCCATATTTTCCAAAAACTTGTGGAAAAAAATGACATGTTCAAAAGACTCATTATTCCTCCTAGAATATACGTTGGGGTGTTTACTTGCACGTTTCTATTGTCCTGATGCTCCAGGACCTCTAAAAGTGCAAGAGGTAGTCAGGAAATTAGATGTGTAGTTTATGCTCCTGGAATGCCCGATGGTGTTCCCTGCATGTTGGACCTCTGTATGTGTCCAAGCTGTGTAAGAGTTTCACACATGTGGTATCACCATACTCAGGAGTAGTAGAATGTATTTTGGAGTGTAATTTGTGATATGCATATGCCTTTTACTAAATACTTTGGAATGTCTACTTTGCAAAAAGGGGTAATTTGGGGGGTATTTGTACTTTCCTGGCTTGTTAGTGTCTTAAGAAATGAGATATGCCAGTGATTGGCACCATAGCTTGTAAACTCTATAACCTTCACAAAGACCAAATAATATACACTTATTTGGGTTATTTTTACCAAAGATATGTAGCAGTATAAATTTTGTCCAAAATGTATGAAGAAAAATAACTAATTTGCAAAATTTTATAATAGAAACAAAGAATAATGCATTTTCTTTTCATTTATGGCGCACAAAATAAAAAACCCAGTGGTGATTATATACCACCAAAAGAAAGCTCTATTTGTGTGAAAAAAGGACAAAAATGTAATTTGGATACAGTGTTGCATGACTGAGTAATTGTCATTCAAAGTGTGAGAGCACTGAAAGCTGAAAGTTGGCCTGGTTGTTAAGGGGGTTAAGTGCGAGTGGTTAAGTGCTTCAAAATACAGAATTAACTCTAAGGAACAACAGGCCACTGAGGCCAGGGAGAAGGCTATAGCAAAATGGATTGTGTGCACCAGAATACCAGTCAGACTAATCTGCTGTTCTATGCTGCCTGTTTGGGGAGATGCTCTGCCTGGGTCTTCTGAGGCATTTTGAAAGAAACCGAGAGATTGGCTGCTTTGATGTGGATGGTGCTTTTTCCACTTCCTGTGATTTTTCAATATTCTCATCTTCTTACACATCATCTGCAGAGTCAGATCCTCATCTTGTAAGTGGGGCAATGTGGATTTTCTTATGGCACGGGCATACTCCTCAGACCACAGAATTAACAAAAAAAAAGCAGCTGCTGCAAGCACTGGTGAGAACATTTCGTCTGTTACTTGGATCTAACAATGAATGAAGCAAAACGCTGGTTCATATTCTCTTTAATTTTCTATGCAATTGTGGTACGGTCTTGGTAGCTAGTGTTCTGTTTAACCACTTGCCGCCCGCCCACGTCAAATGATGGCAGAGCGGTACGGCTTTTGTTCTGGGACAACGTCATAGGACGTTGCCCCTTTAAGCCGGGATTGCAGGTGATTGGGCGTGCGCATCCCGGCTTTGTCGGTGGTGGCGTGTCCCCGGGACACACCGCATCACCAATGGGGGGTGAACAGCCATTGGTCATGGCTGTTTACCATGTGATCATGTGTGACTAAGTCACGGCTGATCACAAATGGTACTGCCCCCATTTGCACGGCGCGTGCGTGTCAGTGGCGGCGTGTTTCCAGGGAACACTGCTTGTCACCGACACTGGTATCAGCCGGCGGCTGTTACCTTGTGATCGGCTGTGATCTACTCACAGCCAATCACATGTAATGTAAACACAGAGGTAACTCACTGTTACCAGCTCTTCTCTCCTCACACAGTTTCTAGTGTGAGGAGAGAAGAGTTAGGATCAGTTAGTTACTGATCTGTAATACACAAACACACCCAGTCACTTCACCCCTGCCCCCCAAATGCACCTGTCACCCAACAGTCACCCCATCTGCCCCCATAAAGTGCATCAGTGATCATGGTGTGTCACCCGTCACCTATCAGTGACCGTGGGGTGTCACCCATCACCCATCAGTGACTGTGGCGTGTCATCCATCAGTGACCGTGGGGTGTCACCCATCACCCATCAGTGACTGTGGGGAGTCACCCATCACCCATCAGTGACCGTGTGATGTCACCCATAAGTGACCGTGGGGTGTCACCCGTTACCCATCACTGACTGTGACACATCACCCATCACTGACCGTGGCGTGTCACCCGTCACCCATCACTGACCGTGGCGTGTCACCCGTCACCCATCACTGACCATGGTGTGTCCCCTGTCACCCATCACTGACCATGGCGTGTCACACATCACTGACCATAGCGTGTCACCCATCACCCATCAGTGACCATGGGGTGTCACCCATCACCCATCAGTGACCGTGGCATGTCACCCGTCACCCATCAGTGACCGTGGCGTGTCACCCATCAGTGACAGTGGCGTGTCACCCGTCACCCATCAGTGACCGTGGTGTCACCCATCACCCATCAGTGACTGTGGCATGTCACTGTCACCCACCAGTGACCGTTGCGTCACCCATCACCCATCAGTGACCGTGGCTTTCCAAAATGGGGTCATTTTGTGGGCAATTCCATTGTCCTGGTGCTCCAGGACCTTCAAAATTGTAATAAGTGGTTGAGAAATGAGATGTGCAATTTATGCTCGTAGAACGCCTGAAGGTGCTACTTCAATGTTGGGCCTCTGTATGTGGCCAGGCTGTGTAAAAGTCTTACAAATGTGGTATCGCCATACTCAGGGGGAGTAGTAAAATGTATTTTGGGGTGTCATTTTTGCTACATACATGCGATGTGTTGGAAATATCATATAAATGGACAACTTTGTGGAAAAAAATGCGTTTTCATTTTTTTCCCACATTTTCCAAAAACTACTGAAAAAAAATGACATGTTCAAAAGTCTCATTATGCCTCATAGATTATAATGAGGAGAGTGGCGGCAATAATGATGTGCAGTCCCCAGTAAAAACCCCAGTGTGTACAACACACAGCCCAAACAAGTCTCTATGAGCAAGTCTCTATAAGAAAGTCGTTATGCAGAGCTCATGACAGTGTGGTGGTGATTTCACTTGCAAGAAGGGGCAGCAACCAGAGGAGTATAAGCAACTCTGTAGGGAATATAAATGAAGACAAAGCACACCAGACCTAAGCGCAGTAAATCAGACCACAATTTCTTAAACAAAGTTGTAAAGGGTAAAAACAGATGGAGCATGGAATCGGCAGAAGCCGGAAGACTGTGTCACATTCCCAACATAATCCTGTGCTAATGTTCGGCTGGAGCTGTGTGAAGAGTGGCAGGTCGGCTGGCCAAGGCCGTCTGTATGCTCTGTAGGCGTACCGGAAGTGACGTCAGTGAGCAAGGAGCCAATAGGGTGACGCATTTCAATACATCACGTATTTTCTTCAGACCCTGGATGGAGAGGGGATGAGAGGCCCTGATATAGGAGGTCCGGAGGGAGGGACATCCAAACTAGGGACTTATAGAAAAGGGGAAAACCGATTCTAGTGTCTAGGGAAAAAACACCAATTATTGTGTATACAATAATAAAAAACATAAAATAATAATAAAAATAAAGAATGAAAAATATATAAAAAAAGTAATAAAATACAATAAAATGTTTTTTTTTTGTTTGATGTAATTCAGTAGGTACAAAACCTATAAATATATATATATATATACATGTGTGTGTGTGCACATGTGAACATTCAGATTTGTTAAAATAAAAGTTAAAAACATTAACATGTAATTAAGAACATTCTGTCGCCTGGTGTGTAATTTAGATTAGCGGGATCTAAATACCCACAGGTACATACAAGGAGAAAGCAGTGTGTTGCATGCAGTATGAGCATATTAAATAATGATAGTAATAATAATAAGAAGATGTATCTGGTAGGCACATGGAAGTGCAAAAAAGGGGGGGGGGGGAGTCTAGGACAGGAAAGGAGTGCAATGTATGGCCCTCAGATGAATCTCCATCTCTACAGGCACATGTGGCCCCAAAACCTTTACAGAGACCTATCCGACAATGTGGGGAGTGGTATGGGAACTTACGTGGTGGAATGGGAGCTGCCTGTACACTCCTGCACTTGCCACCTGCGCTATCCTAATCTGGCAGAGGGGTGTGACAAGTGAAGGGAATGTGGGCCAGAACATGGGTGTATCAAGCCCAAGGGCTTGTGTTGTGGAGTGTACATGCATAAATACACACCCCCATGTGTATTTCTCCATGTGAGCAGGATAGGTGTTATATGACAACTTTGTTTAATAAATTGTGGTCCGATTTACTGCACGTGGGTCTGGCGTGCTTTGTCTTCATTTATATGCGTCATAGATTATACATTGGGGTGTTTGCTTTCCAAAATGGGGTCATTTTGTGGGCAATTCCATTGTCCTGGTGCTCCAGGGCCTTAAAAAATGTGATAGGTCGTCATGACATTAGATGTGTAATTTATGTCCCTAGAATACCTGACGGCGCTCCCTGCATGTTGGGCCTCTGTATGTAGCCAGGCTGTGAAACAGTCTCAGACATGTGATATCGCCATACTCAGGAGGAGTAGCAGAATGTGTTTTGGGATGTAATTTGTGGTATGCATATGCTGGGTGTGAGAAATAACCTGTTAATATATGAAAATTTTGTGAAAAAAAAAGAAAAAAAATCTTAATTTTGCAAAGAATTGTGGAAAAAAATTACAACTTCAAAAAATTCACCATGCCTCTTACTAAATACCTTGGACTGTCTACTTTCCAAAAAGGGGTCATTTGCGGGGTATTTGTACTTTCCTGGCTTGTTAGGGTCTCAAGAAATGAGACTGTCAGTATATCAGGTGTGATCAATTTTCAATGATTGGCACCATAGCTTGGAGGCTCTATAACTTACACAATGACCAAATAATATACACTTATTTGGGTTACTTTTAGCAAATATATGTAGCAGTATACATTTTGGCCAAAATTTCTGAAGAAAAATTACTAATTTGCCAAATTTTATGACAGAAACAAAGAAAATGCATTTCCCAAAATTTTCAAACTTTTTTTACTTATAGCACAAAAAATAAATAACCCACTAGTGATTAAATACCACCAAACAAAAGCTCTATTTGAGTGAAAAAAAAGGGCGCAAATTTCATATGGGTACAGTGTTGCATGACTGAGTAATTGTCATTCAAAGTGTGAGAGCACTGAAAGCTGAAAAATGGCCTGGACAGGAAGGGGGTTTTCATGCCCAGTACTGAAGTGGTTAAAGTCCTCAAGGTGGCTGAGTACAGAATAGATCAAAGAGGGCAGGGACATGGAGTCATTCTGGAGGGTTTTAGTATGTTACACTCTGCAAAAGGCAGCAGTAGGTCATGCAATGATGTGAGCTTTTTCTATTTAACTAGGGAGCAAACTGTGCGATTTGGTAGACCGAATTTTTCAGTTTGAGGAGTCTTTCAATCATGTTGAATGTACTAGTAGTATTACTTGACCAGCGTGTGGGGCAGTCATTTAAAAGAGTAAGGCCACAATGCTCCAATATCTTCAGTGTTGCAATGGAACAAAGATTATTTTAACACTTGCCTCCATGCACCAGACGAGACCACACAAGTTGTCCGGTCCAATATCTTATGGGAATAGTTTTAAACAAGATACAAATAAAGTGGAAAATAACAAAGATACACCAGTAAAACAGACAGACCCAAGATCATTCATTTCATCTCCATTTGATAATGGACTGTAGTGTCATCATGTAAAAGAATATTAAAAATGGCTCACCTCAGATCATTCATTTTGCACTCAGTCTCACAGTCACTGTCTGTCATGGAGGAGTCTTTCTCCCTACAGCTGGGTGGTTCTTCTGCTGCTGCTATGGTTTGTTTAAATGTCCCTGGCTTGACACGCAGCTACCCACTGTACTTATCTTCAAGGTGCACCCACGCCACCTGCTAGGTTCCTGGATAAGTCTACTGAAGCTTTCCCACTTCTCTACTGTCCCTGGCTAGTGAAGAGTCTGCTCTGATACTTCCTCAAAACCCCATCCTTTTTACACTTGCCTCTGGTAACAGGAGTGGTCGTCCCTTCGTGGCAACCGCTTCTCCTGTACCGCTGGCTCAGATCCGGCTCTCCCTCAGGCAGAGTCTCCTCAACTTGGCTAGGCCTTTGACTTGAAGCCTAACTCAATGCTGCTGCTTGGATTCCTGGATAGGCCTCAGACAGACCTAGCAGCCAGGAGCTCCTGGGGTAGGCCTCAGGCTTCTGGCCTAGCAACCTGGAGTGATTCGACACACATCCATCCAGGCAGCCCCCCCAGGTAGAAAAGAACACTGATCACCTGGCTCCTTCCAAATGAATAGACTTTCCCAGCATGCTCAGTGACCGAAAGAAACTCCTGCTGATTGGCTGAGACAACATATTTACTCCTAACCAGAATTCACTGTGATCCATCATCCTAATGTCAAAGGCAGCAGTGTCACCTTTTGACAGAAGGGAGAGACTACACACCAGGCCCAGGCTTAGGATAGAAATCAGTGGATCCTAAACTACCAATTAGCCAGGCTAGTTACCACCTAACACAACTAAATTTACTAGCAGCCCTGTTTAGGACCAGGATGCTACACACTTATAGCAAGGAATGAAGCCATGTGACTCAAAAAAGCAATATTTTTGAAACTAAACTTGGTTTTACAGAGTAAACACGTTATAGTGTAGTATATTCAAACCATGAATAATAACATGATATTAGGTGTTTTTTTTTACTCCAGGAGTGTATAATGAGTTTTGAAATTCTAGAGAAATGCTTAAATAATGCATTATTTAACTAAACACATTAGATTTTAGTCGACTAAAACGTACTGGAGATTTAGTCGACTAAATACGACTAAAACTAAAACAATAGCAGAAGATTAAAATGGGACTAAAACTAAAATGCCATTTAAGTTCTAAGACTAAAACTAGTTTTAAATTTGCTGCCAAAATGAACACGGGTTGTTACTCTGCTATGCCGCCACAAGGCACTGAATTGTGAAAGCTCGTGGGTAGGTGCAATGTGGTGTGGAGCCACTGAAAAAACTCAGAGTCCAGCTGCAGAAAATGCAACTGGTTTGAAAATGAAGTTCAGCAACACACAACAAGCCCAGAGGGAAGGAACCCGACCTGGAACACTCATAGGATGTAACAGTGATGAGTAGTAACAGAGGGTCACAGGTGTGCCAACAGCGTCTTTCTTGAGGGACGAACTGTGGCCTGGCCAGTCTGAATCCAAGTGGGCAGTCTTCCAGGAAGGCTGGTGTGTCCCTGCACTTTCCTTACTCATCTGGAAACTCTCCCTAAAGCAAAGAACAGTCCCTGTCAGATGGGTGACCTGTCCCTACTCTAGTCACACGCAAAATGTGTGTCAAAAGTGTGAGCCAGGGGGGGACTCTGCCTGACCCAAGATGGCAGTCAAAGTCATGTGGGGTGCCAGCCTCCAATTAAATGTTGCCATTCTGACTGAGGAAACCATAGAGCAGGGGTAGGCAACCTGCGGCCCTCCATCTGTTGCAAAACTACAAGTCCCATCATGCCTCTGGGAGTAATTGTACACGTCAGCCTTGCAATGCCTCAATGCTGGGAAATGTAGTTCTACAACAGCTGGAGGTCCGCAGGTTGCCTACCCCTGTCATAGAGGAACCAGGTTGATGAATGCCACTTGAAGTGGAGAAAATAGTGGAGAAAATAGACTGCACCTGCATACAAGTTGCATTTTCAATGAAAACTTATCCTAAAGTATTTCCAAACCAAAAAAAAACTGTTACAAATCCTAACATGACCTGGTATAGGATTACAAATATATAAAAAGATACAAGACCTAAATTGGGCTTCAAATGTAACACATACTGAAAGACATATGTTGGCTGCCATTGCTGAGCTCTCCTTCTGAAAATGCTTAACTGATCCAATGGATACAATGCTTTCTGAGTGACTGAACCAGAACAAATATGCAGAGCAGAAGTCCTAGCTTTACTTGCTGCATTCTTGTTTTGGGTCATTAAAATATTGAAACCTGAGAAAGCCAGGCAACAAGTATGACCCCCTTCCGGCTGCTAATTTTGACTAGAGGATGAGGTAAAAGAGTATTGCTTATCCTAAAAGTGGTTGTAAAGACACAAGGTTTTTTACCTTTAAGCATTCTATGCATGAAGGTAAAAAAACCTGTGTGCAGCAGCCCTCACAGCCCCTCCTAATATTTACCTGAGCCCATTCTCGATCCAGTGATGTCCACGGGAGCCTTGCCTCTCCGGGGACTCACACTCCTACTTTTGACATCAGCGGGTCAATCACAGCCAGTGAGCCAATCAGGAGATGGAGGGGGCAGGGCTGAGCCACGGCTCCATGTGTGAATGGACACAGAGCCACAGGTTGGGAGCAGTCCTGCTTGGGTGCCCCCAGAGCAAACTGCTTACTGTGGGGGCACCCAGCAGGAGCGAGGAGCCAGGAGCACCGATGTGGGACCCAAGAAGTGGAGGATCCAGGCTGCTCTGTGCAAAATCACTGCACAGAGCAGGTAAGTATAACATGTTTGTTATTTAAAAAAAAAACAAAAAAACAAGACTTTACTATTGCTTTAATCCAGGGTTCTACCACAGATGACTCTCTGTTTCTTTTCTCTCCAGTACTACAATATGAGCATGCACAACTACATAATCAAGTACAAAACAGAACCAGCAGTAGCTGCTGCTCTGGCATTGTATGTGAGAAGAACACTGACAAGACTGACTGGAGATCAGCAATAAGTGCTGCCACAGGGGATTGGTCATCATTAGAGTTGAGCGAACCCAAACTGTAAAGTTAGGTTTCGTACCGGAATTTAGGGTGTCCATTTCCCGAACCCGGACACTTGAGAAAAAGTCTGGGTTTGGGGATTTTTTTGCGCCTGTTGAATAGCTGCAGGGCAGCCAATCAACAACCGTGTCACTCGTTTGCCCTTAGAAGCCATCACAGCCATGCCTACTAATGGCATGGCTGTGATTGGCCAGTGCATCATGTGATCCAGCCTCTATATAAGCTGGAGTCATGTAGTACTGCATGTCACATCATCTCATACTAGTGTAGGAGAGGATGCTGCTGCTGCTGGGAGGGAAAGATTAGCTTTAGAAAATCATCTCATACTAGTGTAGGGAGAGGATGCTGCTGCTGCTGTGAGGCACAGCTTAGCTTTAGAAAATCATCCCATGCTAGTGTAGGGAGAGGATGCTGCTGCTGTGAGGGACAGCTTTAGAAAACCTGTTAAAAACAGCAATTTATTGGTGGGTGGGTGCTAGAAGAGATTTTTGTTTGCTAGAGTACATTTTGTTTGCTAAGCAAAGTGCCTCATATAAAACCTAAGCAATTTTTCTGTTTGTTAGGTGGGCGTTTGCAGCCATTTTTGCAAGTGCAGTGCACTTGCAACTGCTTGTGTGTCAGGGACTTTAATTGTGTTCTGTTAGTTCAGTTGGCAACATTTTGGCATATTTAAATACTGCTTTTACATTGCAGTTAGACAAATAAAAAAACTTTTTTTTTTTTTGTGCAAAATATTACATTTGCGGTCAGCGGGGCATTTCTTGCACAAAAATAAAAAGTGCATCTACATTGCTGGTTTAAATATATATATATATTCTAAATACTACATTTGCGGCCAGCGGTGCATTTCTTGCACAAAATGAAAAAGTGCGTCTACATTGCTGGTTTAAAAAAAAAAAATTAACCACTTCAGCCCCGGAAGGATTTCACACTTTAGGACCAGAGCCCCTTTTGCGATTTGGCACTGCGTCGATTTAACTGACAATTGTGCGGTCCTGTGACGTTGTACCCAAACAAAATTTGCGTCCTTTTTTTCCCACAAATAAAGCTTTCTTTTGGTGGTATTTGATCACCGCTGCGTCATTTCTGATCACCGCTATAAACAAAAGAAGAGCGACAATTTTGCAAAAAAACCCAAATTTCATACTTTTTGCTAAAATACAAATCCAAAAAAAATATAAAAAAACATTTTTTTTCAACGGTTTTGGCTGATTTATATTCTTCCTCATATCTGTGATAAAAAAAATTGCAATCGGCATTTATTGATTGCTTTGCGCAAAAGTTGCCACGTTTATGGATGATGAGAATTAATTTCTGGGGTTTTTTTTATTCTTTATTTTTTACTAGTAATGGCGGCGATCTTCCATTTTTAGCGGTACTGCGATATTGCGGCGGACATGTCGGACCATTTTGACACTTTTGGGGGGCTATAAAAATGCACTGATTACTGTGAAAATGCCATTGGCAGTGAAGGGGTTAACCTGGGGGTGCGCTCTAAGGGTTAACTGTGTTCGCTGGGCGTGTTCTAACTGTATTGGTGTTTGACTGGCAGGGGAAGGGGAGTGATCACAGCTTCCGTATAGAGGAAGGCTGTGATCACAGCCCTTCCCCCTCTCACAGAACGGAGATCCGTGCTTACATGCACAGATCTCCGTTCTTTCACTCCGGGGGTGGCATGGCGGGTAGCCGGCGGAGATTGAGTCTGCCGCACCCGCTCCCTGACCCCCCTGGACACAGTGAGCGCGCTCACAGTGTGCGATCTGGCAGCCTCCGTCATATGACGGCGATTTGCCTAGCAGAGCCATCTTGTCGCCGTCAACCTGCGGTTGGCGGTCGGCAAGTGGTTAAAAAGTGCGTCGACATTGCTGGTTTAAAAAAAAAATAGCGCTACATTGTACATTTGCACCTTGCTTTGCATTTCTTGCACAAAATTAAAAAGTGCATCTACATTGCTGGTTTTAAAAAAAAAGAATAGTAAATAGTGCTACATAGTACATTTGCACCTTGCTGTGCATTTCTTGCACAAAATTAAAAAGTGCATCGACATTGCTGGTTTAAAAAAAAAATAAAAATAGTGCTACATAGTACATTTGCACCTTGCTGTGCATTTCTTGCACAAAATTACAAAGTGCGTCTACATTGCTGGTTTAAAAAATATTATAAATTTGTGCTAAATTGTACATTTGCATACAGAATGAGGAGAGCGTCAAATAATGGATGTGGTTGAGGTCGTGGTGCTGCTGGTGCTGCTGGTGTTGGGGAAGCTCCTGTTGCAAGGAGAGGACATGGTCGATTTGTGCCAGCTACATGCACAAGTGAAACACCTTCCTCAGGTGCGAGTAGCCGACGGAACCTTCAACGTTATATGGTAGGCCCGAATGCCGCTCAACGAATGGTGAGGCCCGAACAAGTACAGGCGATAGTAGATTAAACCATGGTACACTTTGTATGGAAAAAGTGAACCCGTGCTAGAACATCTCTGGGTTTGTCTGCAGATAGTGATTGTTTTTTTTTTTAATACGTCTCAAAATTTTGGGGGCTACCTCCTCCTCCACCGCCACTTCCACCTACACCGCCACGGTGACCGCCTCCGAAAACCTCCTACTCCACATCCATCTCCTCCTCCATTTGTTATTTTTTATGTGATTTTAAGTTATTTCCCTATCCACATTTGTTTGCAGGGCACTTGTCCTACTCTTACCCCCATTTTGCTTCCTTTTGCAGCCCTCTAACCCTTTCCAGGACTTTTTTAGAGCCATTTTAGTGCCCAAAAGTTCGGGTCACTATTGACTTCAATGGGGTTCGGGGTCAAGTTCGGGGCCGAACTTGAACTTTTTCGCGAAGTTCGGCCGAACCCGCTGAACCCGAACATCCAGGTGTCTGCTCAACTCTAGTCATCATGACTGTAACAGGTAGGGAGGAAGATTGGGGGACTCTAGTTAAGGTAAGCAATATTCTGTCTTTTATTATCTCCTAGAAAAGAGCAAACACTAACACCTTCTCGCCCAGCCTATAGCAGATTGACAGCCGGGCTGTACTTTTCTCCTTCATAGTGGACGTCATATCACAATCTGTACAAAGCCGATGACTGATAGCTATACCAGCCCGCTGTCAGTGTCATGTGATCGATGCGACAAATCACAGCAGAGCACATGACAATTGTAAACAATGGATGGCTTCCTTTCATGCCATCCATTGTATACAATTGTGTTCCTAGCTGTGACTGGTCACAGTGATCACATGGTACTGGCAGGGCCAATCATAGCCCATCTGTACCATGTGATTAGCTTTGGCCAATCACAACCAATCACAACAAAGGACAATGAATCAGTTTAATTCAGTAAAAATGGTTATTCATACCAATGAAATTCATTGGTATTAGCAATCATGTTGTGTAAAAAAAAAAAAAACCTGATCACTTCCCCAGAGTAGTAAAGTGTATACTATGGTAACACTGTATTGCTATGGTCACAGTGTGTTAAAAAAACAAATCCTAAAAAGTAGAAAAAAGTGTAATAAAAAAGAAAAAAAATGGAAAAAAATATTATTATTATTATTTTTTTTTTTTTACATACTGTCTGTCACCACTGCCAGTCTTTGCCACTGATCATCACCACACTGGTTATATGATAATGCTGTACTGCACTGGTGACAGTATGTTAAAAAAATTTTTTTTTTTCATTTCTTCATTTTCCAAACGAAAAAAATTACAACATCAAAAAAACACACAATGCCTCTTACTGAATACCTTGGACTGCCTACTTTTCAAAAAGGGATTGTTTGGGGGTATTTGTACTGTCCTGGCATTTTCGAGCCTCAAGAAATGAGCTAGGCAGTCAGTACATCAGGACTGATCGATTTTCAGATTTATATACCATAGTTTGTGAGTACTATAACTTTCCTACAGACTAAATAATAAACACTGATTTGGGTTATTTTCACCAAGGAAATGTAGCAGAATATATGTTCACCTAAATTTATGAAGAAAGGTTACTTATTTGCAAAATTTTATAACAGAAACAAAGTAAAACCATTTTGTTAAAAAAAAAAATCTGTCTTTTTTTGTTTATTTAGCAAAAAGTTAAAAACCCAGTTGTGATTAAATATCACCAAAAGAAAACTCTCTTTGTGTGAAAAAAATGATAAAAATTTCTTATGAGTTCAGTGTTGCATGACTGCGCAATCGTCATTCAAAATGCGACAGCTGTGAAAGCTGAAAATTGGCCTGGGCAGGAAGGCAGTAAAAGTGCCTATATTGAAGTGGCTAAATCCTTGATCAGCTTTGGGCAGGTGGTGGGGAGGAGGGCATTTTAACCACTTCAGCCACAGAAGGATTTCCCACTTTAGGACCAGAGCACTTTTTCCGATTTGGCATTGCGTCGATTTAACTGACAATTTGATCACCTCTGCGTCATTTCTGATCGCCGCTATAAACAAAAGAAGAGTGACAATTTGGCAAAAAAAAACAAATTTCTTACTTTTTGCTAAAATACAAATCCAAAAAAAAAAATATATAAAAAAACATTTTCCTGACAGACTCCATGGCAGCATACATATGGGTTAACCCCGCCTCCACTCCTCCCCTATAGGACCCCACTCCCATAAATCTTTGCTCTGAGCCGAAGGCCGTTGTTCCTTTTTTGTCCTCCTCCTAAGGACTGGTTTGATTATTTGATTACCTGAATATTTTCCTCTCCACGGTCAAGTCCGGCCAACAGCGACCACTGGGAAGACAGGTCGCGATACTCCGATAAGCCTGAGCTATTAGCGAGGTATGGAGTGGGCAATTGGAAGAGGCGCACAAGCGGCGCAATGGCCAGACAGCCCAGCTATTAGCGGGTGGCCCTATCTGCCCCAAGTACGGCGTGATCAGCCTACCTGGTCCGGGTCGATCGTGGAAGCAGGATTGAATCACAGATCTGTGTTCGTGCCATGTGCGGTGATGTATACCTTTTATATTACATATTTCATGGCAGCAGTTTGTGGTTGTCTGTTTTCTTCCCTGTCTCTTGCGTTTTCCAGTCTATGGCGGCTGGAGCGCATGGGCGTTCCAAGCCACTGCTTTCTCTTTCGGCCGGGTGTCCCCAGGTTACTCCTGACCAGAGACCCAGTGCATGCGCACTGTGGGCGGCGGTGGCATCATTTCAGTGGAGAAGTTCAATCAGCAGTCAGTACTGTTGATATAGGGATTTCTCTATGGGCAGCTTTCAGCAGTGTTCTCTAAATGCTGTGTGCAATTACCAGGTATATGCTTTGCATTAACTTCCTGGTAAGCTGCCTGTGTAATTCTGCTATGCTTTGATCAGCTGGGCAGGTTGTCTGGCTGTGCAGTTTTGCACTGTGGATATTTCACTGCCCCCCCTGGTGGCCAGCCCTTGTGCAGCAAGTTTGAGAGGGGGGTTTAAACCTTTCCTTTCCTTGCTGACCTGGGTACTCTTTTGAGTTTATCCATTTCCTTTCTATCCTATTTTGTTTTCCTTATTTTTTCCTTCTAGGTCGAAGTAACAAGACATGGCACAAGATGATAAAGACCTCATTAGGTCACAACATGCCTCTTCCAAATGTATTGGCATAGGGCACTGTCAAGGCCCAGCCTTCATAGTAGAAGCTATGAATTCACCTTCACGCACCCACCACTGTCAGTTGCTCCAAGAAGGGAGCCTACTGGGGATGCGGGACTCCGGTCTCAGAGGGTAAGTCTCTGCATGAGCTATGCTGAAGCCCAGGTGGTTGGAGAAGGGGATAGTGATTTCCAACAGATGGAATCTCTGATGAGACATGTGGTGCAAAGATCCCTTAAAGAGTGGAATGTAAGCCACATTAAAATTTCAATAGCCATTGCGACATGTTCTCCCGCTAGGATGGCCAGGAAGAACGGGAACTGTCCCATCAAGCCATCCATCTATAAAGACCTCCAACAGTGGGGCAGAGGGAGATAAGTCTCTTTACCCTGATAATGCCTATTGTTAAGGCAATGAGGGGTGCATTTACAGGAATAGATCCTGTGGAGTCCCCTGCAAAGCAAGAGGAAGTTCTGTAAGCACCTTGGGCTCTGTTTTCCTCCAGTGCGACTTGTCATGCATTCTAATCTATGCGACTTAAAGTTGCAGCAACTCTGGAAAGGTTCCTGCACTACTTCGGTGCGACTTTTGATGCAGCTCTGATCCAGAGACCGTAAAGTGGGAATGAGGGCTGCACTTAGTCGCACTCCAGAGTCGCGCTCTGAATCGTGCGACTTTGGGGTCGCAATAGTGGAGATGTAACCTCAGAGAGAGTGTTCTATTCTACGTCCCCTGAGGTGTCCTAGATAAGGACATTTACGTGGGGAGTAACGGAATTGTTATCCGTAATAGTCCC
>BLSH010525708.1:71292-86980 GCA_018402905.1 Glandirana rugosa | reverse complement strand
AAAAAAAAAAAAAAAAAAAAAAAAAAAAGAGTTAGGCTGATGTGAGTATTAAATGGAATTTTTTTGCAGGTTTTAGAATCTGATCTAATCATGGAAAATGCTGGGGGTTTAAGACAGGATATTATGGCTGTGAGGCCCACTTCTCATGGATGTTTGTGTCAAATAACCTTATTATAAGATATTATTTGACCAGTTGAACATTTATCTTTACATATTAAAAATCATGTTGATGTCTATAGATAATAGTTTGGTGGTCATCAGAGCCAACTAACAGACATTTGTTCTTTATTACCTAAACATAAAATAGCAGATGGCCACTTTTAAAGCTGAACTCCAGGCAAACAGCTAAATACACAGATAAAATACACATAAGGGAGCTGTTTTACATGCCCAAGGGTTTGTATTTCTATTCATCCACCTGAGAATTACACAGTCCTGTCACACAGCACAGTCCTATTTTTCAGGTCAGGAGACCTGATTTTAGTCTGCCACAGTTGCTTAGAACCTACAGGTCTTGTCCCTCCCTCAGCCTGTGAGTGGACAGTGAAAGGTGAAACAGAAGACTCATCACTTTGTCACTCTTTTCTTTTCTCCTATCAGCATACTCTTTATTATTACACAAACATTTTGGCACAAGTGACTGGCTCCTAGGGCTGCTTCTTCCTCTACCAATCTGAGTTGTTCTGTACAGGAGATTGCAAAATGCTAAAACAAAATCTAAGGTTGACCATACACAGCATGGACAGAAGAATCCCCTGCTGTCGGCTCTTGTGTTCTGACAACTGTAGGTGACTCACAGTTGCTGCATCTCATTGCATGCAGCTGCTGTTTGACGGACAGTTTTTGGTCTTGCTCTTTCAATTTTTAGATTGTACGATGTCAGGTGGGAGGGTGCTGACAGGGCCATCTATAGCTCGAATTTCAATCATTTGTTCAATTGTCTTTTTGTATGGCTAGCTTTAAACAGGTACTTACACTGCCAGTTGATTTCAACTAAAGCCATAACTTGGGTGTTGCTTACTGGTATTTTTTTTGACCAGGCTTCAAAAGGACCCAAATGGCCCACAGGTATGACAATAAAATAAATAAACATTTTACAAAGCTGTTGTTACGCACCTGTATGCCGAGCCTGAGATAATGAGGATGGTCTCTTGCACAGTTCCCATCCCAAGACACCTGGAAGCTGGTACAAGGTCTGCAGGGGTGATGGAAAGGCACAAGTGCCAGGGTGCTGACATGTTGAGCTTGAACTTGAGATATGTTAATAGGGATAGCCCGAACACCCCCCCTGTTCAGTTCGCACCAGAACACTGCGAACAGGCAATAAGTTTGTGCAAACACAGGAACCCTATTAACCACTTCCGGACCGCCGTACGTCATTTGACGGCGGTACTTTGAAGTGGAATACCGTTGTTATGGTAGCAGATAGCTACCATAACCCCGGTATCTATTTTTTCTGCAGGCGATTCCCTGCAAGATAAAAGTGGTCTTAGTGGCGGATTCGCCGCAAGATCACTTTTATCAGCGGCGGGAGAGGTGCCCCCCCCCGCCGCTTTCCGGTCATCTCCGCCGCTTACCGGACCCGCCGGCAGCGGCGGAGATGATCGGGTCCGTCCCCTCCAGTGTCCGTGTGCCGAGTGAGCGGCTGAAGCCGCTCACCCGGCTCCATCACAAGGCTGGGCGGAAGCTACGTCACAAGTCGCTTCCGCCCAATGCTCTTAAAGGGGACATTTTTTTTTCCCCTGCCATTTTTTTCAAAAATTTTTTTTTTTCTTTTTTTATGCATTTAAGTCTAAAAATTAGATCTGAGGTCTTTTTGACCCCGGATCTCATATTTTGGAGGTCCTGGCATGCTTTTTTCTATTACAAGGAATGTTTACATTTCTTGTAATAGGAAAAAAAGTGATCAAATTTTTTTTTTTAAAAAGAAAGTTGTAAAAATAAAAATTAAAAAGTAAAATAAATAATTAAAAAAAAAAAATTTAAAGCGCACCGTCCTTGCGAGCTCGCGCGCAGAAGCGAACGTATACGTAAGTCCCGCCCACATATGAAAACGGTGTGCAAACCACACATGTGAGGTATCGCCGCGATCGTTAGAGCGAGAGCAATAATTCTAGCCCTAGACCTCCTCTGTAACCCAAAAATGCTAACCTGTAGAATTTTTTAAACGTCGCCAATGGAGATTTTTATGGTGCATAGTTTGTCGCCATTCCGCGAGCAGACGCAATTTTGAAGCATAACATGTTGGGTATCATTTTACTCGGCGTAACATTATCTTTCACAATGTGGAAAAAAATTGACCTAACTTTACTGTTGTCTTATTTTTTAACTAAAAAAACTGAATTTTTTCAAAAAAATCGCGCTTGTAAGACCGCTGCGCAAATACGGTGTGACATAAAGTTTTGCAATGGCCGCCATTTTATTCTCCAGGGTCTTAGAAAAAAAAATATATAATGTTTGGGGGTTCTAAGTAATTTTATAGCAAAAAAACCTGTTTTTAACTGAAAACCACCGAACTCCAAAAAGAGGCTCGGTCTTAAAGTGGTTAAAATCAATGTGACACGAACATGAAAAGTCAGAAGTGCTAATTTTAAAGGCTTATATGCAAGTTATTGCCATAAAAAGGGTATGGTGGCCCAGGTACTGCACTAGAGGACATGTATCAATGCAAAACAAGTTTTTAAAACAATAGTTTTTTTCAGTAGCAGTAGTGATTTTAATAATGCTTAAAGTGAAAAAATAAAAAATTAAATGTTCCTTTAAATATCATCCCTGGGGGGGCCCTTAGTCTACCTGTAAAGTGGTGCATCTGTGTGATGTTAATGCATTCTCTTCTATGATGGACAGCTGCAGGAAAAAGGTGAATGGACTGTGCCCTGACTGGCTGTTGCTACAGCAGAAGAGGACCTGCCCCTAGCAACCCTGGGGAAGAAGGACTCCTGATTAGCTGCCTAAGCCAGGCTGGTTCCCATTTGGCTATGGAACATTTTTTTTAGCCCCACCACCATGGAGAGAAGCAGGAGCTCCATGTGGCATCTGATGAGAGGGCTCTGGGACCTATTTTCAAGTGTTATGTGAGTAGAGAAACAGGATTGAGAACTTTCTGTGACTGCTCTTACGGAGCCTGGGAGCTGAACTGTGCTGTGTGTGCCCAGAGAGTGTTGGCCTGGAAGCCTATGTTACAGGGCTCAGGGCTGTAAGAAGCCACAGGACTGTTGTTGTGACCTGCCGACCACATGCTGTTGCCAGAGGATCTGCCAGGAAAAGTCTGCTGCACCTGAATCACATGTAAAACTGTGTGCAGAGACCAGGCTGTAGGCCGCTGCTATGCTGAACACTACTTAATGCAGTGAGGGAGGAAAGACTGTGCTTCTATTCCAGAGTGTTCCAGTTACTCACAGTGACCACGTGTTCCAGATAACTGCTTAAGCTACAGAGGACAGACATCAAGAGGAAGGATCCTTTCACCAGCCACAGAGGAACCCTTCAAGACTAGAATCAGTCATCAATAGTGAGAGGCTTCCAGCCACCATCTTATTTACTTTAGTGAACACTCCCATGCAAGGGCCCCATCGCCGGCAGACTCTCTACATCAGTGGTTCTCAACTCCAGTCCTCGGGACCCACCAACAGGCCAGATTTTAAGTATTACCTTGGGGAGATGCAGACTAGAATATTGCAATCACTGAGCAGCAAATTATATCACCTGTGATGTATTTCAGTTATCCTGCAAACCTGGCCTGTTAGTGGGTCCTGAGGATCGGAGTTGAGAACCACTGCTCTACATAGTCCCACTGGCCAGTGGTTAGAGAGGGCAACTCTGCATTAGGTAGTAGTTAGGCTGTATTGTCTTTGCAAATGCCATTCCATTGTATTGCCATACTGTGTTAGATTGTCATTAATCTGCTATTACAAGCCAGTATTGCTCACTAGCATCTGCCTAGTGCATGTTTGTGCACCAGTTGCTTTCCAGGTGAATGTGGTGAATGAACAGTGACACCCTGTGAATTGAGTCACTTAACAAGGTGCCTACATTGCTATATTGTAAATTGCTGTTAATTAACCCATTCCTTTCTAGGGCTTTGCCATTAAATAAAGCCTATTCAAACATTCAAGGTGTGTCAGCGTTCTCGGGTCCAGGAAAGGGGTCATCACAGGTGCAGGGCAGAAGGGACCCAATAAAAATACCAGTGGCTCCTGTGGGGGTAGCACTACATTTAGAACAGTGCCGCAGCAAAATGATATTTTTAAAGAAAAAAATTTGCATGGGGATCCCCCCAAAATCCATACTAGACCCTTATCTGAGCATGCAACCTGGCAGTTCAGGATAGGAAGGGGATGAGCGAGCACCCCCCTCCTGAACCATACCAGGCCACATGCCCTCAACATGGGGAGGGTGCTTTGGGGTCATGTTGATGGGGACAAGGGCCTTTTACTGACAACCCTGGCTGGTGGTTGTCAGGGTTTGTGGGCGGGGGGGCTTATCGTAATCTGGAAGCCCCCTTTAACAAGAAGGCCCCCAGATCCCGACCCCCCCATGTGAACCCCTACCCATTCACCAAAAAAAGGAGTGTAGTGTTACAAAAAGGAGTAGTTTTTGACAAATCCTTTGTTAAAAATGTCATCTTCTTCCCCTGCTTCTTCTTCTTTCTTCCTCCGGTCATCCTCCATCTTCTCCTTCCCCACTTCTTCTTCTGGTCTTCTCCTTCTTCTTTCGGTCTTCATCCACTTCTTCCTTCCTCTGGTCGTTGAGCACTCGCTCAGCCCCCCTATCCTGATCTGCCAGGTTGTATGCTCAGATAAGGGTATGGTATGGCTATTGGGGGGGGGGGCCACGCCATTTAAAAAAAAAAATTGGTGCAGGGTTATTTTCCCTTAAAATCCATCCCAGACTGAAAGGGTCTGGAATGGATTTTGGGGGGTGCCCCATGCCTTTTTTTTCACTAATTCTGTCATAGGGTTCCCCTTAACCACTTCAGTACACTGTGTTATATATACTACACTGACTGCACCATATAGTCTGAACTGTTTTATATATACCACGGGGACTGCACTCTATAAAATTGTAATTGTAATGTAAAGTCAAACAGATGCAGAAAAATTGGGCCTTGGGTGTTAGTGGTGCCAGAACACTGTAACCCCTCACAGTTACTCTTGCTGGGCGCAGGAACAGGCCCATGTGTTAAAAATGATTTCAAAAATTGTAATGACATGCCCCATTCGAACAGGTGCGAAAACATTGGGCCTTGGATGTTGTTGGTGGCAGAACACTGTAACCCCTCACAATTACTCTTGTTGGGCGCAAGAACAGGACCTGCTGTTAAAAAATATAAAAAAATTGTAAACAGGCGCAAAAAAATGGGGCCTTGCGTGTTGTTAGTGGTGCCCTAAACCCAAAATATTGTTGGAAGCTAGCATCATCAGGATTCAGGGGGAATAGGATAGGCAGTATAGGCAGTCTTCAAGGGATCCCCGATCTCTTGGAAATTCAAGCAGTTAGCATCGGGGGAATGATTATTTTTTATAAATATGAGCCTATCAATGGAGTCTGTGGATAGGCGCACTCTTTGATCCGTTACGAAACCTCCAGCAGCACTGAATGTCCATTCAGAAAGCACGCTGGATGCAGGACAGGCCAGTAGCTCAATTGTATATTGAGCAAGTTCCGGCCAGTGTTCCATCCTCAAGACCCAGTGCATTCTCAGTTGGAAAGGTCTCCAAGTCTGCTCTTGCTCCTAGATATTCCTGCAGCATATAATGCAGACGCTGCTGATGGTTGCTTGAACCAGCCCTGGCCTGAAAAATTGTTTAAAAGCCATCTTCTACACCGTTCTTTCTCTGACCGAAGGAAGACTCAGAAACACTTTGTCTAGCACCAGGACATGGTAACCTCCCAGGGTCTGGAAAGGCATTGCACAAACTTTTCATCAAGGTATCCTGAAGATGTTTCATCCTCTGCTCCTTCTGCGAAGGCAGGATGAGCTCTACAACTTTACCCTTGTAACGTGGATCAAGAAGCGTTGCCAGACAGTAATGATCCCTCTCCTTGATACCATGAACCCTGGGATCTTTTTGCAGGCTTTGCATAATCAGGGAGGCCATGCAGTGTAAGTTTGAGGAAAAATGAGAGTCCTTGGGTTTCTGGGGACTGAAAACCATGCCTTGAAGAGTGCTGCATGTTATCCTCTACATCCATTCTGGCATAATCCTCCTCTTCTTCCTGTGTGTTTGGCGGACCTGCAAAAATGCTATCTGCATAAAGGGGGCCTTGAGAGGAAAGGAAGTCCTCCTTTTCCTCCCACTGTTCTGCCTCAAGTGCCCTGCCCATGATTCCACAAAGCATGTGCTCCAGCAGGAAGACTAGAGGGACAGTGTCACTGATGCATGGTCGCTGCTCACCATCCTTGTGGCCTCCTCAAATGGTGACAGGACAGTGCATGCATCCTTAATCAGTAGCCACTGGAGTGGCGAAATAAAGCCAAGCTCCCCTGAGCCTGTCCTGATGCCATACTCACAGAGGTACTCATTCATGGCCCTCTGCTGTGCGTGAAGCCACTGCGGCATTGCCAATATTGAGTTTCACCTGGTGGGCATGTCACAAATGAGGCGGTTGGTGGGCAGGTTTAATTTCCGCTGAATGTCAGCCAGCCGAGCACTGGCATTGTATGACATTGACCACCAGAAATGGCCACAGAGTTTTCTGGCCTGCCTCAGAATATCTGGTAAGCCTGGGCACTTGGTCAAGAAATGCTGCAACACCAAATTCAGGATGTGTGCCAAGCATGGAACATGTGTGAAGTGTCCCTGTCGGAGGGCAAAGAGAACATTGGTGCCACTGTCGCATACAACCATTCCTGGCTCAAGCTGCTGTGGCCTCAACCACCTCTGAGCCTGCCCCTGCAGAGCTGACAGACTCTCTGGCCCAGTGTGGCTTCTGTCCCCAAGACAGGCCAACTGAAGCACCACAAAACATATTTTAGCCTGACTGCTTGCATAGCCCCTTGAATGCTTAGGGAGCACTGCTGGTTCAGAGGACACTGCTGCAGAATAGGCCACAGAGGAAGAAGAAGAGGAGGGGGTTGTGAAAGCAGATGCGGAAGAATCACCATCATTTTTTGGAGGTGTGGTGGCGGAACTAGCTCCAACAATGAACCCTGTCTTGCATGTTTCCCAGCTGCCAGCAGAGTTACCAAGTGTGGCTTGAAGGAAAGGTAATGCCCCTAACCATGCCTGCTGGACTATGAATCAGCGGTAATATGAACTTTGTTGCTGACTGGCCTGTCCAAAGAGGCCAAAACATTGAATTACACTTGAAGCTAGAGAGCTGGAATGGCCTTACATGAAAAGAAATGTGTTTTTGGAACCTGCCACTGTGGTACAGCACATTCCCCAAATTCATGAAAGGGGGCAGAGTCTACCAGCTGAAAAGGCAGCAGTTATAGTGCTAGCAATTGGGCCAAGCTAGCATTTAGACACTGAGCATGTGGATGGCTGGGACAATATTTTTTTTATGGTTCAGCAACTTTGGTAGGGAAATTTGCCTGCTGAAATCAACTGGTGGTGTACTGCTATCAGATTGGCTGCAAGTACTTGTGGCACCCATTGCTATACCTTCATTCCTCTCAGTGCAGGCTTTTGAGAGGACTGGAGGTATAGTAGGGGTTGAGGTCACAGATGAGGAGCAAGAAGAAGTCCGCCTTTTATGATGTGGGATTTTGAGGTGCTGTTGCCAATGGACTGCATGGCAGGTCGTCATATGTCTTGTCAAGCATGTGGTGCCCACGCAGTTGCTGTTCTGGCCACGCTGATCCGCTTCAGACATAGTTTGCAAACAGCAATGATGCGATCTACTGCACAAGTGTTGAAAAAAGCCCATACCACTGAAATTTTGGAAGTCAGCATGGAGTCAGCAGCGCCCTGCATCTGTGGAGCTCTGTGGTGTGATGCAATAGGGTGGCTGCCCTTAAGCTGGCCCCTGGAGGACATCCTGCCTCATTGGAGTTATGCCTCCTCCTCCTCCTCACTTTCCTCCTCTCTTCTCTCAGGCACCCAAGTACAGTCAGTGTCCTCATCATCCCTGCTTTCCTCATCACTGGAGCAAACTTGGCAGTATGCTGCAGCTGGGGGAACATGACTGCTAGTTTCTTGTCCTTCTTTGGCACCCCCTCTCTCTAGGCTCACATTACTCCCTTCCTTAACCTGGGAACCAACATCGGATCCTTCAAATTGCTTCGCATCCTCCATCAGCATGTAACCGACACTATGGTCGAATAATTCTGGTGACTAGAGTTGAGCGGACACCTGGATGTTTGGGTTCAGCGGGTCCGGCTGAACTTCGTGAAAAAGTTTGAGTTCGGCAGCAGACCCCGAACCCCATTGAAGTCAATGGTGACCCAAACTTGTGGGCACAAAAATGGCTCTAGAAAGTCCTGGGAAGGGCTAGAGGGCTGCAAAAGGAAGCAAAATGGGGGTAAGAGTGCCCTGCAAACAAATGTGGATAGGGAAATAACTAAACTAGAAAAAGAAAAATGGAGGAGGAGGTAGGTGTGGAGTGGGAGCCTAGAGGTTGTGGAGGCGGTGACCATGGCGGTGTAGGTGGAAGTGGCTGTGGAGGAGGAGGTAGCCAACACTGTTTTTTGTTTGTTTGTTTTTTTTCTAATTGGGGTAGCCCCCAAATTATTGAGACATATTAAAAAAAAAAAAAGTATACCAAGGTACAGACAAGTCTTGTGGGATCTATGCCTGGTTCATTTTAATAAACGTTAGCTTGTCCAGGTTGGCTACGGACAGGCGGCTGCGCTTGTCTGTGATAACGCCCCCTGCCATGCTAAACACACGTTCAGACCATACACTGGCTGCAGGGCAGGCCAGCACCTCCAAGGCATAAAGGGCAAGCTCAGGCCATGTGCCCAATTTTGAGACCCAGAAGTTGAATGGGGCAGACCCATCAGTCAGTACCTGTAGGCGTGTGCACACATACTGTTCCA
Source organism: Glandirana rugosa (assembly GCA_018402905.1). NCBI lineage: Eukaryota > Metazoa > Chordata > Amphibia > Anura > Ranidae > Glandirana > Glandirana rugosa. Next base: position 77,994 of record BLSH010525708.1, on the reverse strand, counting down.
CCATGTTGCTGAAATGCTGCCTCCTGCTAAGACGTTGCCTATCAGCTGGTGGTAAAGACAATAATATGCAGCGCCTCCCCTACGTAATGTAGTGACAATATTCAAATTAATAAACCATACATATATAAACACATGCAAAATCAGTGTCCATATAAATGATGAAAAATATATCAAAAAAGTCCTTAAAGTGTAATCGTGCTTGAAAGTGATGAAGTGCTTGAAAAGTGCTCCAAAAACAATCCAAGTGCAGTGTGACGAGTGCCAGTACCCCTTTTGTGTCCCCACTCACCAAAAGAAATGGACCTACTGCTTTTCAGTCAGAGGTCATAGATGCTAAACATCGGTGAGGGTGATGCTTGACTGAGCCAACAGGACGATCGGACACCCGGAACAAATATTTTTATCTTTCCATAAGGAGATGAGATCTGGATGGCTTAAATAAACAAAAACATCCTCATGTGTAGACTGTAAACAGGGGCACTTTATTGTGCAATCATTAAAATGTACTTACAGGATACATGAAATAAAAACGCCTCATGGTCAGCAAGAAACAGCTGTTAGCAAACGGCGTGCGTTCCACCAGCTCCTAACCACTGTGGGTGGAAGTCCTGCAAGGTGGCCACCCAGTTATCAGCACAAGTTACAATGTGAGCAACTCGGCTGTCATTGAGCAGGCACTGCAGCATGTAGTCGCTCATGTGTGCCAGGCTGCTCAGAGGCAAAGACAAGCTGTCCTCTGTGGGAGGTGTATCATCTGTGTCATCCATATCCCCCCATCCACGCTCCAGTGATGCCCACGAGCTGCGTTGGGTGCCACCCTGCTGTGAACACGGTTCCTCCTCCTCATCATCATCATCATCATCCTCCTCATCCTCGAGAACTGTGCCCTGGCTTGAAAATGTTTTACCTGGCCTATGCTGGTGCAGGAACCCACCCTCCGAGCCACTTGTGAATGACTGGCCTAATAACCATGGAAATGACCCCTCTTCCTCCTCCTCCTGTGCCACATCCTCTTCCATCATAGCCCGAAGTGTTTTTTCAAGGAGACATAGAAGTGGGATAGTAACACTGAGAACAACGTCATCGGCACTGGCCATGTTGGTGGAGAATTCGAAACACCGCAATATGGTACATAGGTCTCACATGGAGGCCCACTCATTGGTGGTGAAGTGGTGCAGTTCCGCAGAGCGACTGACCCGTGCGTGCTGCAGCTGAAACTCTACTATTGCCTGCTGCTGCTCGCACAGTCTCTCCAGCATGTGCAAGGTGGAGTTCCACCTTATGGGCACGTCGCATAGGAGGCGGTGAGCGGGAAGGCCGAAGGTCTGCTGCAGCGCAGACAGGCGAGCAGCAGCAGGGTGAGAACGCCGAAAGCGCGCACAGACGGCCCACACTTTCTGCAGCAGCTCTGACATATCTGGGTAGTATTTTAGAAATTTCTGCACCACCAAATTCAGCACATGCACCAGGCAAGGGATGTGCATCAAACCGGCTAGGCCCAGAGCTGCTATGAGATTTCGCCCATCGCACACCACCAGGCCAGGCTTGAGGCTCAGTGGCAACAACCACTCATCGGTCTGTTGTTCAATGCCCGTCCACAGCTGCTGCGCAGTGTGGGGTTTATCCCCCAAACATATCAGTTTTAAAACAGCCTGCTGTCGTTTTCCCTCTGGATGTGCTGAAGTTGGTGGTGAAGGTGTTACGATGACCGGATGAGGAGGTGGTAGAGGAGGAAGTGGAGTAGGAGGAGGAGGCAACAGGAGGCACAGAAATGCCCTGCAATCCTCGGTGGCGGAAGGACATACGCCAAACTGCTATCCGCCTCAGGCCCACCCGCCACTACATTTGCCCTGTGTGCAGTTAGAGAGATATAGCGTCCCTGCTCGTGCTTACTGGTCCACGTATAAGTTGTTATGTGGACCTTGCCACAGATGGCGTTGCGCAGTGCACACTGATCTTGTCCCCGACTTTTTTGTGCAAGGAAGGGATGGCTCATCTGGAAAAGTAGTGGTGGCTGGGAACCACGTACTGTGGGACAGCCACCGCCATCAGGTTTTTAAAACTGTCCGTGTCCACCAGACGAAATGACAGCATTTCGAAAGCCAGGAATTTTGAAATGCTGGCATTAAGGGCCAGGGATCGTGGGTGGGTAGGGGGGTACTTCCTCTTTCTCTCCAGGGTTTGGGAGATGGACAGCTGTAAGCTTCCATGGGACCATGGTGTGGAAATGCTTGGGGACAGTGGCGGACATGGTGGCGTTGCTGTTAAATCGTCTGTTTGCTGGGTGGCAGGTTACACTGGCACTGTAGAGTTGGAGGAAGAGGCCGAGGCAGCAGCAGAAGAGGAAGCAGGAGGAGGCCAAGACCTTTCTTGGATTTTGAGGTGCTTATTTCACTGCAGCTCGTGTTTTGCATGTAGATGCCTGGTCATGCAGGTTGTGCTCAGGTTTAGAACATTTATGCCTCGCTTCAGGCTCTGATTGCACAGCGTGCAAACCACTCGTGTCTTGTCGTCAGCACATTGTCTGAAGAACTGCCACGCGGGGGAACGCCTTTGAGCTGCCTTTGGTGTGCTAGGTCCCTGGGTGCGGTGGGTAGTAGCAGGCGTACTGTCTAGGGGATGGTCGCTCCGCTTTTGCAACCTGCTTCCTCTTTTGCTGTGCTGGTGCCTCTGTGTGACCACCACCTCTTCCTCCAAACTGCACACTTCACTCACATGACCTTCATTCCATGTGGGGTCTAGGACCTCATCATCCTCCACATCATCTTCCACCCACTCTTCACCACTGCCCTCCTTGTCAGTCTGCACACTGTGGAAAGCCGCAGCAGTTGGTACCTGTGTTTCGTCATCACCAGAGACATGCTGCGCTGGTGTTTCCATGTCCTCATCCTGAACCAGAAGTGGTTGGGCATCGGTGCACTCAATGTCTTCCACTTCTGGGGCAGGGCTATGTGGATGGCCCACGGAAAGCACACCAGCAGAGTCATCAAAAAGCAGAAGAGACTGCTGCATGACTTGGGGCTCTGACTGCTTGGCTGATTTTCAAGGGGCTGAGGTGAAAGACAGATGGCCATGGGGTTCAGGTGCCAACTCTGAGCTTTCAGCAAGGGACTGGGTGGGAGACAATGTGAAGGAACTGGAGGCATTGTCAGCCACCCAATATACTATCGCCTGTACTTGTTCTGGCCTCACCATTCATTCAGCGGCATTCAGGCTTACCATATAACATTGAAGGTTCTGTCGGCTACTCGCACCTGAGGAAGGTGTTTCACTTGTGCGTGTAGCTGGCACAGATCGACCACGTCCTCTCCTTGCAACAGGAGCTTCACCAACACCACCAACACCAGCAGCATCAGCAGCACCACGACCACGTCCCTTATTTGACACTCTCCTCATTCTGGACGCAAATCTACTATTTAGCACAAATTTCAATTATTTGTTAAACCAGCAATGTAGACGCACTTTTTAATTTTGTGCAAGAAATGCACAGCAAGGTGCAAATGTACTATGTAGTACTATTTATTAATAATAAAAAAAAAGAATAATAAATTATTATTCTTTTTTTTTAAACCAGCAATGTAGACGCACTTTTTATTTTTGTGCAAGAAATGCACCGCTCACACCAGCAGCAGGAAAGTTTCCCTACACCAGTATGAGATAATTTTAGAACGATATTCTGTCCCTCACAGCACCCCCAGGAACCTCTCCCTACTCCAGTATGAAATGGTTTTAGAACACTAATCTGTCCCTCACAGCGCTGCCAGGAACCTCTCCCTACTCCAGTATGAGATGATTTTAGAACGCTAATCTGTCCCTCACAGCACCGCCAGAATCCTCTCCCTACTCCAGTATGAGATGATTTTAGAACACTAATCTGTCCCTCACAGCACCGCCAGGAACCTCTTCCTACTCCAGTATGAGATGATTTTAGAACACTAATCTGTCCCTCACAGCACCGCTAGGAACCTCTCCCTACTCCAGTATGAGATGATTTTATAATGGTAATCTGTCCCTCACACCAGCAGCAGGAACCTCTCCATATGAGATGATTGTATAACGCTAATCTGTCCCTCACACCAGCAGCAGGAATCTCTCCCTATACTAGTATGAGATGATTTTATAACGGTAATCTGTCCCTCACAACAGCAGCAGGAACCTCTCCCTATACTAGTATGAGATGATTTTATAATGCTAATCTTATCCCTCACACCAGCAGCAGGAACCTCTCCCTATACTAGTATGAGATTATTTTATAACGCTAATCTGTCGCTCACACCAGCGGCAGGAACCTCTCCCTATACTAATACGTGATGATTTTATAACGCTAATCTGTCCCTCACACCAGCAGCAGGAACCTCTCCCTATACTAGTATGAGATGATTTTATAACGCTAATCTGTCCCTCACACCAGCGGCAGGAACCTCTCCTTATACTAGTACGAGATGATTTTATAATGCTAATCTGTCCCTCACACCAGCAGCAGGAACCTCTCCCTATACTAGTATGAGATGATTTTATAATGCTAATCTGTCCCTCACAACGGCGGCAGCATCTTCTCCCTACACTTGTCTGAGATCATGTGACATGCAGCGCTACGTGACTCCAGCTTATATCGAGGCTGGGTCACATGATGCACTGGCCAATCACAGCCATGCTATTAGTAGGCATGGTTGTGATGGCTTCTAAGGGCAAACGAGTGAAACGCATTTTGATTGGCTGCCCTGCAGCTATTCAAAAGGCGCAAAAAAATACCGGAACCCCGAACCCGGACTTTTTCTCAAATGTCCGGGTTCGGGACACGGACACCCTAAAGTCTGGTACAAACCCGAACTTTACAGTTCGGGTTTGCTCAACTCTAAATATATGTATATCAATGGTAAAAGTATTACAACAAAAAATGATTGAGAAAAAAAGATGGCGCACATAGGGATTGGGAGGGGGATAAGCTAAGCAAGGTATACTGAAAATTAGCTTAGTAAATAAAGTGAAACTGTGTTCACTTTTAATGTCTAATTATGTGCAAAGGATCATTGAAGAACAACTTCAGAACATTGAAATCAGAACATTTACTTTGCAAAGTGTACATTCACTTTGCTAAGTGTACAGGCTATACTTCTTCAGTAAATGAGCCCAGATGTATACAGTATGTCAGCCTTTCCAGATTTTCCTGAATGGGTTGTAAATTGATAATTCCAGAAATTCACAATTCAGTAATGCTCTTTCTCTTTTTTTCTCTAACATCTCCCTATAGTCTTAAACATGCTAGGATCATTATTTGTCAGCCTTGAGTTCGCCATGAAAGGCCAAATCTTTTAAAACAAAGACCAATTTGAAGTATCACTTCATAGGGGCAAGCAAGGTTGTTAACTCCCATAAGAGAGGGACCTGTGGATGTGCTTCTTATCACATGTTTGAAAATATCTGAAGTTGTTCATTGTATTTTAGCCTTATTCACTTTGTTTGAGGTTATTGTAGCAGTATTAATGCACTTGCGACAGAAACAATTACAGAGTAATGTCTATGATACTTTTTATGTGCGCTAACATACGATTTTAGGACAAGCTTTTGGGGTATATCCCCTTCTTCAAGGTCCGAATAGTACTAATTCACAAAGTTTTAGCAGAGAAGGAAAGGAAAAAAAAAACAAAAACAAAAAAAGCCCCAAACAAATGTACACAGTAATACAGCAATGGCACTAAAACTAGCATAGTTAGTGAGATAATATAGAGGGAGAGCTATAGACTGGAGGGGGGTGACAGTGACAGAGGAGGTCATAAAACTGTTGGATAATAAGTAAGAAAACCCATACCTAAATTTAGGTCGATTTTTTGTGTCAAATACTGTAAAACTATCATTCTTAATTCAAAAGTTTTCCTTTCCTGAATAGTTGTGAAATTCGTTTTAAGAACTAAGACACCAAGGTCTTCCATAGTGTGGTCCCGTTGTGAGAAATGATTTCCCACAGGTGAAGCCACAAATAATTGTAGCCAATAGAGTTGAGCGAACCCGAACTGTAACGCTCGGGTTCATACCGAAGTTTCAGGTGTCCGTGTCCCGAATCTGAACCCGAACGTTTGAGAAAAACGTTCGGGTTCTGGGTTCTGGTATTTTATCACGCATGTTGAATAGCTGCAGGGCAGCCAATCAACAAGCGTTTCACTGGTTTTCCCAAGAAGCCATGACAGCCATGCCTACTAATGGCATGGCTGTGATTGGCCAGTGCATCATGTGACCCAACCTCTATATGAGGCTGGAGTCACAGTGCTGCATGTCACATGCTCTCAGGTTAGTGTAGTGAGAGGATGCTGCCGGCACTGTGAGGGACAGATTGTGAGGGACAGATTGCAGTGATAATAACTAGGTAGAGATTACTACTACTGCTTTGAGGGACAGATTGTAGATCTATAACATCTCATCCTGCATTACAGAAAGATCTGATTACAGAACGATCTCTCATCCTGCATTACAGAACGATCAGATTACAGAACGATCTGATACTGGACTAGGTAGAGATTACTACTGCTTTGAGGGACAGATTGCAGATCTAATAACATCTCCCATTTTTCTTCCTTTTGCAGCCCTCTAGCACTTTCCAGGACTTTTTTTACAGTCATCTTTGTGCCGAAAAGTTCGAGTCCCCATTGACTTCAATGGGGTTCGGGGTAAAGTTCGGATAACGTTCGGTACCGAACCCGAGCGTTT
>BLSH010525708.1:56885-71282 GCA_018402905.1 Glandirana rugosa | reverse complement strand
ATAAGTGGCGGTGAAGGACGACAGACCGGACTTGTAGGATAGCCGAAGTGACGATCGTTCTGGTTGTCCGTGAGCACGGTGAGACGTGAGGACGTGATGGACAGATGGGATGGTCACCGGGCTCGGTCTCCACATTCTCACCGGAAGGAGTCGTACAGTCCGAGGGGTGGTCCATTCATTGTCGTACAATCCATAAAAAGAGGTAGACACAGTTTAAATACTCTAAAGGGAAGTAAGTGACAGGGATTCTTCGTTGTCTTTCAGTCACCTTAGGAGGGGTGTCACTCCTCTTAAGGGGAGAATTGATCTCTCTATTTGTTCTGCAGATCACTGTCACCCAGGCAAAATGTTGTTGGAAATTAAACATGTTATAATTTCACCAGTCCAGTAACAACTCTATAAGAGGGGAATTCTCCTCACTGTGGGGAGGATTCCACTGACTTTCTGTTGCTTCTTAGGGACAGTGAATGAAGGGAAATCTCATAAATTTGACACAGATGGAGAAAAATACCTAACATGCTGTTACTTACCTGGTGGGGAGCCTGACATGCTGAGGAAGGCCACTCTTACACCTCTGGCTCGGGCCACTGGTAGGGTAGACAGGTAGTGCAGGAGTGCAGAGTGGCACGAGTGCCTGTTGGTCTTGCTAGCAGTGAAGCCGATAGGATGTTCAGGCCAGACAGCAGGAAGTGGCGGTGAATAACAGCAGAGTAGGCGGGCTGGGTCGTGGCCGGTCAACAGTAGGCAGGATAGGCTTGCACTGGTGGCAGCAGACTGGCAGGGCACAGGCTGGTAGCAGAGAGATGCTTGCAGCAGAGGACATACAGATGACTGGATAGCAGTCGGATCAGGCAAGCTGGGTCAGATACTGGTAGTCAGATCAAGTGCAGGAACGCAGACAGAAACATAGTCAGCGTTCAGGCCAGAGTGGGTAACAGATTAGCAGTGTAGAAGCAAAGGGAGCAGGCCGAAGTGGAGGTCAGGAGACAAGCTGGGGTCAGTGCAGGCAGAGTTCAAGGAGTAGTCATGGTAAGCCGGGTCAGCAACTGGAATCAGATGCAGGATAACAGTGCGCAAGTTGCACGGGAATGCTGTAGGTGAGACAGCACTCAAGCAGAGCACTGACTCAGTTTAAATAGCCCGATTTGCACCATGAACTGTCACAGATGCACGTACCTGCACAATGATGTTCATGTGCACATTCTCTTAGTGTATGTGAAGGGCAGAGAACTGGCCTGGGACTGAACACAGAAGTCACATGCTTGACAAAGGGGTCCTGCGCGGCTCTGAAACATTGCATTCTTTTTGCTTGTGATGTGATCATGCTTCAATAAAAAAAAAATAGTGTGGGCTTAACTCCAAGATCCGTGGTGTGCTGGCAAATATTTACACTTCATCATGTGTGTTCCGGTTTCCAGCTGGCAGTTGCTGCAGCACCCATTTGCTTAGAGCTTATTCCAGGATTGTGTGGGATAGGAATATGGATGATTACATGAGCACAGAAATCTGCCCAGAGGGTCCATCTTGGTTATTGGCAGGCCCTTCCTGACACATGCATTTTAATCCTTTCCTACTATCCAAAACAATACAAAGCTATACATATACTCTACATAAAGTTGAGTCTTTCATCTATGGAATGTGCTGACATTATGTCTACAGAGGTGCAGATGCTATGTTTCTCTTATTAAAACTTAAGACTGATTATTAGGACTGATAGCAAGCAGATCTTCCTACTTAGCATTTAGTTAAAGTGGTTGTAAACCTCCGAAATGAAACATGAACAATGCATATCCTTATTTTGCATGCACTTGCCTCAATCCACAGCACTGAGTTTGATTTCTGTCTGCAGTCTGGTTCTTCTGCTATGTACATGATTCATTTCTGACAAGTTATGCTGATTCCTAGAAATTCTTTACTTTAAACACATGTGAAGAAAAGATGACTGCATATAAACAAGTACAACTTATGTAGGAGGATTTGTTTTACAACTGCTTTAAAGCAAAGGTTTGTCTCAATTTACAAACTAAAAGCAGGAAAGAATCTAAGGAGGCTAAAATTTGTAACTGACATGGACAAAGAAAACACATTTTACATATGCATGAGATGCTTCTTTTAGTTTACAGAGATGTCAACCCAGGGAGAGGTTTTCCACACAAATATAGTATTGTTGGCAAGAAGATCAAAATATGTAGGGTAGCAGGAAGGTTAAAGGGCAAAAACACACACATGATTATAAAAAAAGACCTACTTTATTAAACATATATTAAGCTAAAAACACATAGAAAACACGGGCTTAGGCCCCTTTTACACTTGTGCAACCTGAAAGTTGCGCGATCTTACCACAATTTTTTGCCACAATTTTGATGCCATGACTTGAAGCAAGTCAAAGTCGGACCAAAGTAGTGCAGGGACTACTTTGAAGTCGCTGTGACTTGAAGTCGCACAGATATGAATGGTACTAATTGGAAATCATGGGGTACAACTTGTCATGTGACTTTGCTTTGTTTCTATTACAAACATAATATAAGAAAAAAAGAAAAAAACATACCTGTTGCCAATCATATGGGAGACCCATTTGGCCGCATGGCTGCCCACCATTCAACATAAAGTATGCAGTGCCAGCCATGTGGCCAAATGTGTCCCCTCAAATACAAAAAAGGAAGAAAACTTCATCATAAAGAAACCAAAAAAATGTGGTCCTGAAAAACAGAGCCAGCACAGCTCTCATATATACAGAATGGCACCCAACAGTGCTGCCCTGTTGGATGCCCCATCGTGCATGCTTAGGACACCATGTAGCCGCTACATTTTCGGCCTTTGGGAACACTGGTCTCCAATTTGGCACCACATGCTGCCACCGCACATGCATGCAATGTCACTGTGGCTATTTCCCGTGGTCTGGTGTCCCGCAAATGCAAGATGGGGTATTCAATAGGTCTGTGCTGTTGGGAGGTGTTCTGTATATATGAGAGTTGTGGCCTCCACCCAACATTTTGTGATCTATCTTTCTTCTTGGATGGGCATTAAATGATCCCCAGTCACACCATTTCACATTTGAGATACTGTTGACATGAAGTGAGCATGAGTAATTTCAATACAGGGCATGGCAAAGTTAAATAAAATAAGCGATTTGAATAAAGGGATTTTATGTTTTTAAGTGCACTACACAGGAACACGTTGCCCTCTCCCTAACAGAAGCACGGCAGAAGTTATTGATAGAGGCAGTGGGCAGCTTCTGAGGGACTTGCTATTTTGCACAGGTGCCCAGTGGCCTATTAGGAGACTTGTAGGATCACTGTGCATGCGCCAAGCCTACTGTCTGGAGCCCTATGCTAATGCCGCAGGAGATGCACAGCAGTGGATGAGGTCTCTGGATACTGGCAGAGAACTCTGTATATCTGGTGACTCACAAGTTTCCAGTGACTTGACATTGCAAAGTTTATGATTATTTTTTTATTTATTTTGATTGCATGTGTTCCTTAAAAAATACACAACTGTTGCATTTTTACAGTCAGCTATTAATAAATAATATATGCACTTTTATCTATGTTTTATACATATATTTAAAAATATTTTAGCCCCTTTATTTGTTTAGTTAGATGCTTATTTTAAATACACCATGATTTGTATGATTGTGTTTTCAAATTACAGGTAATTTTTAAAATGATGGTATATTAAATTATAGTTCTATAGTGGAGAGAATATTGGTCATCGCCAGGGAAACAAGCATTGCCATTTACAGCCATGGATAGTCATGAGGTAGGCAATATATTGTATTCAAACTGTTATGGAACTGAAAGCCCCAGAATACTGTGCCAGCTTTAATCACAATATTATAGCTTAGCTCTCTGCATGAGAATGGTTCAGTCTCCCAGGAGTACTGGAGAAGCACAAATGTGCAGAAAAATAAGATTGTCTTTTGGGAATAAATTATGACGGTGTATTTTACTTAAGGATCAGAGGTAAATAAAGCAACATAAACCACAGTTATTAACACTATAAAATTTCCATTGGGAAAACCCAAAGTACTGTAAATGTACATAGAGCTTGTCAGAAAAGTGCTGAATATAGATATATATATATATATATATATATATATATATATATATACAGTACCTCACAAAAGTGAGTACACCCCTCATATTTTTGTGAATATTTTATTATATCTTTTCATGTGACAACACTGAAGAAATGACACTTTGCTACAATGTAAAGTACTGAGTGTACAGCTTGTATAACAGTGTAAGTTTGCTGTCCCCTCAAAATAACTTAACACACAGCCATTAATGTCTAAACCGCTAGCAACAAAAGTGAGTACACCCCTAAGTGAAAATGTCCAAATTGGGCCCAATTAGCCATTTTCCCTCCCCTGTGTTATGTGACTTGTTAGTGTTGCAAGGTCTCAGGTGTGAATGGGAATCAGGTGTGTTAAATTTGGTGTTATCGCTCTCACTCTCTCATACTGATCACTGGAAGATCAACATGGCACCTCATGACAAAGAACTCTCTGAGGATCTGAAAAAAATAACCGTTGCTCTACATAAAGATGGCCTAGGCCAGTGGTTCTCAACTCTGGTCCTCGGGACCCACTAACAGGCCATCACAGGTGATCTCATTTGCTGCTCAACGATAGCAGTATTCTAGTCTGCATCTCCCCAAGGTAATACTTAAAATCTGGCCTGTTGGTGGGTCCCGAGGACCGGAGTTGAGAACCACTGGCCTAGGCTATAAGAGGATTGCCAAGACCCTGAAACTGAGCTGCAGCATGGTGGCCAAGACTATACAGCGGTTTAACAGGACAGGTTCCACTCAGAACAGGCCTCCCCATGGATGACCAAAGAAGTTGAGTGCACATGCTCAGCGCCATATCCAGAGGTTTTTCTTTGGGGAATAGACGTATGAGTGCTGCCAGCATTTCTGCAGAGGTTGAAGGGGTGGAGGGGTCAACCTGTCGGTGCTCAGACTACGTGCTGCACACTGTATCAAATTGCCCTGCATTGCTGTCATTCCAGAAGGAAGCCTCTTCTAAAGATGATGCACAAGAGAGCATCTGCTGAAGACAAGCAGATTAAGCACATGGATTACTGGAACCCTGTCCTGTGGCCTGATAAACGTATGTGGTTCAGATGGTGTCAAGCGTGTGTGGAGTCAACCAGGTGAGAAGTACAAATACAACTGTGTCTTGCCTACAGTCAAGCATGATGGTGGGAGTGTCATGGTCTGGGGATGCATGAGTGCTGCCAGCACTGGGGAGTTACAGTTCATTGAGGGAATCATGAATGCCAACATGTACTGTGACATACTGAAGCAGAGCATGATCCCCTCCCTTCGGAGAATGAGGCACAGGGCAGTATTCCAACATGATAACAACCCCAAACACACCTCCAAGATGACCACTGCCTTGCTAAAGAAGCTGAGGGTAAAGGTGATGGACTGGCCAAGCATGTCTCCAGACCTAAACCCTATTGAACATCTGTGGGGCATCCTCAATTGGAAGGTGGAGAAGAGCAAGGTCTCTAACATCCACCAGCTCTGTGATGTCTTCATGGAGGAGTGAAAGAGGACTCCAGTGGCAACCTGTGAAGCTCTGGTGAACTCCATGTCCAAGAGGGTTAAGGCTGTGCTGGAAAATAATGGCAGCCACACAAAATATTGACACTTTTGGGCCCAATTTGGACATTTTCACTTAGGGGTGTCCTCACTGTTGTTGCCAGTGGTTTAGACATTAATGACTATGCGTTGAGTTATTTTGGAGGGGGACAGCAAATTTACACTGTTATAAAAAATGTGAGGGGTGTACTCACTTTTGTGAGATACTGTATATATATATATATATATATATATATATATATATATATATATATAGTAGATCTATATATTGTCGATACAGTATACATGACAAAACACATCTTTACATACAGGAAAACTCTACGAACAACGTGACTATTGAGATAAGGAGGGCATTGATGATGATGTTCATGGAGTTATGGCCAAGTTCCCCACAATGAATAAACCCTTCTTGTTTTAGAACAACCTAAAACAGAATATTAGCATAACATCACTGTTACAGCTCAACTGGATCATGATCAAGGAGAAATTATCAATTACTTTAAATGATGCTCGAGCTAAATTCAATGTAACATGACAACTCCTGAGTCCTGATACAATACAATTTGGTCAAGTGAATGGTAAAGAGAATTAATGACGAGAAGGATCTCTGACCTATTCTTTGTTTCAAAACAGTTTTATTAAGGTTTTACAGCTTACATTGAATAAGACAGATAACAATGACTATCAAAGATATACATAGACATTGGTTCATGAGATGCTTTGCATAAAACAGATAATGTTACATATACATATGAACTCTCAATCTGTCCTACGTGGTATACTGCTATGTCGTAACTTAGAGGGAGGTATGGGGGGGTAGAGAGAGGGGGAAAGCAATGGGGTGATTAACCCCCCCATTGCTTAATCTGTGGGTTATGATAGGCCCTAGCCTGTATTTACTTGTTATTACCTGTTCCCGCATTGTGGTATATCTGGGTGGGAGCCCGAGCAGTTCCGCCACCCCTTCTGGGAGCAAACTGTGGCCCCAGCCCCCAACCACTCCGGGTCTTCTACCAAGTATTTTCAGGAACAGGTGCTGTAATGTGGCCTGGGTTGAAGAAGAACTTTAAGAAGTCAGCTGTGTTCAAACTTTGATATTATTGGGGTATTCAGATCTCTAGTCTAGAAGCATAGGAAAATGTTGAGACAGGATAGGTTGTAGGGAAGGTAGGGCTATGAGTCAAAGAGAAGGGTTGGAATGGAATTAGAGACAGAGATAGAGAGAAGTGCAATTCCCCTCCCCTCTTCTCTCTGACCCATCGACCTCTCAGGTTGGGTAATTATTTCCTCCTTTTTCTCTGACCTATTCTTACTTATGTATTCCTTAATTATCTTACAATAGAGAGAAATAATATAGGATGATACATATTGAAGTTGCGAACCATCTACTTTTTAGTCCTTGGCACTACAAGGTGAAACTGTTGAACCTCACATTCTGGCAATGATTTGCTGGCAATTTAGAACACTGGTATAAGGTTTAATCAACTTTGTTATATTGTTTTTATCATTCTACACTAGTCCAGCTTGAGTAGATTTTCATTGGAAATTGCCAATCACAGTCAATAAGATTGTGTATCCCTTTATTATTTTTATTCCTATGTTCAAATATTGTAAGATAGGGGTGATCAGACTCCGGGTGTAGGTGCGTTTTCAATGGGTACAAATCAGTCCAAAACTGTATTTGTAAGGGCATGGTAGCCCACTTTTATTTAACCACTTCAGCCCCTGAAGGATTTACCCCCTTAATGACCAGAGCACTTTTTACAATTTGGCACTGCGCTGCTTTAACTGGTAATTGCACAGTCATGCAATGCTGTACCCAAACCAAATTTGTGTAGAGCTTTCTTTTGGTGGTATTTGATCACCTCTGCATTTTTTATTTTTTGCGATATAAACAAAAAACTACCAAAAAGTTTGAAAAAAAATATTTTTTTCTACTTTTTGTTATAAAAAAATATAATAAACTCAATTTTAGTAATACATTTTGGCCAAAATGCATTCAGCCAAGCTTATATTTATTGGTTTGCGCAAAAGTTATAACATCTACAAACTAGGGGACATTTTCTGTAATTTAAGCAGCTTTAGTTTGACTCCGATCTCATTTTCTGAGGTGCTATAATGGAAAGACAGTACAAAACCCCCCAAATGACCCAATTTGGTACACACCCCAAGGAATTTGCTGACAGGCATGTTGAGCCCATTGAATATTTTTATTTTTTTGTCACAAATGATTGAAAAATGACAAAAAAAAATACACAAAGTTGTCACTGAAATTATATATTGCTCACACATGCCATGGGTATATGTGGAATTACATCCCAAAAAACATTATGCTGCTTCTCTTGAGTATGAGGATACCACATGTGTGAGACTTTTTGGGATACTAGCGGCGTACAGGACCCCAAATACCAATCACCACCTTCAGCATTTCTAAGGGCGTAAACTTTTGATTTCACTCCACATACCTATCACAGTTTCGGAGGCCATGAAATGCCAAGATAGCACAGCCCCCTCCCCCCTCCCAAATGACCCCATTTTTTTTTTTACAAAGTGGTCACTAAATTATATATTACTCAAACATGCCATGGGTATATGTGAAATTGCAACATACATTTTGCTGCTTCCCCTGAGTACAGGGATACCACATGTGTAAAACTTTTTGGCAGTCTAGCCGCGTACAGGACCCTGAAAAACCAAGCACCGCCTTCAGGCTTTCTAAGGGCGCAAATTTTTGATTTCACTTTTTACTACCTATCAGTTTCGGAGGCCATGAAATGCCCAGATAGCACAACCCCCCCCCCCCCCCCAAATGACCTAATTTTGGTTAGTAGACACCCCAAGCTATTTGCTGAGAGGCATGTTGAGTCCATGGAATATTTTATATTTTGCCAACAAGTTTCAGGAAAATTACATTTTTTTTTACAAAGTTGTTACTAAATGATATATTGCTCAAACATGCCATGGGTATATGTGAAATTACACCCCAAAATACATCCTGCTACTTCTCCTGAGTATGAGGATACCACATATTTGAGACTTTTTGGCAGGTTAGCCGCGTACAGGACCCCGAAAACCAAGCACCGCCTTCAGGCTTTCTAAGGGCGGAAGATTTTGATTTCACTCCTTACTACCTATCATGGTTTTGGTGGCCATGAAATGGCAAGATATCACAAATCCTCCCCAAATAACCCCATTTTGGAAAGTAGACAACCCAAGCTATTTGCTGAGAGTAATGTTGAGTATTTTGCAGATCTCACTTTTTGTCACAAAGTTTTTAAAATTGATAAAAGAAAAAAAATACATTTTCCTTTTCTTTCTTAATTTTCCAATGTAGTGAGGAGTAAAATCACAAATTTACGCCCTTAGAAAGCCTGAAGGCGGTGATTGGATTTTGGGGTCCTGTACGTGGCTAGGCTCCCAAGAAGTCTTACACATGTGGTATCTCCGTACTCAGGAGAAGCAGAAGAATGTATTTTGGGGTGTAATTTTACATATACCCATGCCATGTGTGAGCAATATATCATTTAGTGACAATTTTGTGTAAAAAAAAAAAAATGTAAATTTTCCCAAAACTTGTGACAAAATATAAAATATTCCATGGACCCAACATGCCTCTCAGGAAATAGCTTGGGATGTCTACTTTCCAAAATGGGGTCATTTTGGAGGGTTTTGTGCTATCTTGATATTTCAGGGCCTCCGAAACTGTAATAGGTTGCGAGGAAGTGAAATCACCATTTTACGCCCTTAGAAAACCCTAAGACGGTGATTGGTTTTCGGGGTCCAGTACGGGGCTAGGCTCTCAAAAAGTCCCACACGTGGTATCCCCGAACTCAGTAGAAGCAGCAGAATCTATTGTGGGGTGTAATTCCACATATACCCATGGCATGTTCAAGCAATATATCATTTAGTGACAACTTTGTGCAAGAAAAAAAATGAACGTTTTCCTGAAACTTGTGACAGAACATAAAATAGACTCAACATGCCTCTCAGCAAATAGCTTGGGGAGTCTACTTTCCAAAAAGGGGTCATTGGGGGGGGGGGTTGAACTGTCCTGGCATTTTAATTCAATGATTTTTATTAAATTTGTAGCACAAATAACAAAAATATGCGGAACAGAAATTGTTACATGGTTTGACATACACTTGGGCAAAGTATAAAGGTTCGCATACATGAGAATGCAGGTTGTAGATAAGAAGCAATTGCAAGGGTTAGAGAGACCCTAGAGACATTATTTATGCTAGGCGTGTATTGATGGGTGTTATTCCATATCCCCAACCACCCCATACGGGGTCAAGCTGTGGCAGGGGAATGGGGCAACACTGCCCAATGTGGATTCAGCCATTTTTATTGACAAAGAAAAGAAAAAGGAGATAGATATAGTTCGCAACAAGGTCGTAAGTTTCCAATAATACCAAACATGACATGATAACGGGGTGTCATGTGAGAAGTATAATAGCAGTAGCAGTAGCATTCCATTTCTCTGATAAACAGTATGATTGGCTCTGGTCCCCCGAAGTATATATGTATGAAATCCGCATTGGGCCTATGGCTACCCCCGGCCCGCCCCAATAGGGAACAAACTGCAGGCCAGAGGCAGCCACAGACCCAGCTCACCTCTTCAGGAGAGATGTTCAGGTAATCACAACTTCACTGATAACGGGATACATACAAGGTAAATAAGCATTGTAGCTAACTAGGTTTTCCCATCAAAACAAAGTTACAATGAACATTAACATGAGCATAACCTCCGGTGCGCACAAATGCTAATGAAGCTTGGGAAAGGAAGTCACCCCTTTTGGGGCCACAGTGACCAATCTGAATGGTACCTTTCTACCCTATGTTCCTTATATGCGAGAATTTTCTCTAGCTGTGAAATGTCATTGAAATCTCTAATAACTTCACTGATGTGGGGTGTATCATTAGATTTCCACTTCATCATTATAACTGATCGAGCAGCCATAAAGATGTGCATGGACAATGATCTTAAAGAGACATGAATATGGGAAATATTAATTCCTAATATTGCTTGCTCTATGTTAGGTTTAATGAAATTGCCTGTAATTCCAGATAGTAGTTTGAAAATTTAGTTCCAGAAGCTGTGAAGGTGTCTACAAGACCACAGCATATGTGATAAGGTTCCAACTTGTCCACACTCTCGCCAACAAAGATTCCGGTTAGTTTTGGAAACTTTGGTCATTATGTAAGGAGTGTAATGCCACCTCATTAATATTTTTATAGAGAGTTCTCGGTAGTTAATGCAACGGGAATATTGATGGTTATATTTGATTGCGCTTAGCCATTGTGTATCAGAGTAGATCCTGCCCACCTCCTCCTCCCACTTCTGCAGGGGAGAAGGTTTGCAGAACTTGGATCGTAGATTGAGGGATTTGTAGATCAATGAGATACCTTTGGCTTTAGGATCTGCAGAGTGCAAGAATTTCCAAATAGGTTCCCGCACTTCGCATTCCTGTACTTTTACTTTCAATAAGTTTTTATTTAACAAGTTACTGAACATACAGAAGCACACTTTGGTGAGTGCAATAAGTGATACAGTGGCAAGAGCAGTATTGAAAAACACACAGATAATGCATAGTGAAAACATAAAAGAAAACATGGTATAGCTAACTAGACCAACCTCAAAGGGTAGCAAATCTGATAGAAAAAAGACTGAGTAGGACCGGGGCCCCGCACCCCAAAAGGGATCTAACTGTGCGGGTGGACCGGGACCACGCAGAAACTAAATGAAAGAGGTGTGACCGATCGTTGTGAGGAGAAGTGTTTCGCAAAAATTTTCTCAAAATCGCTCCTCACAACCGTTCCAAAATTGGAAAGGGAAGAACCTGTTCGATTAAAGAGGGGTCTAGCAAGTAATATGTGTAAAAAAGCTAAATAACAATTTCAGGCAAATAGCAATAAACAAATACCACTGCATATGTTAAATGAGAACCAATAAAAATGGAAAAAAAAGAAAAAAAGAGAAAAGAAGGGGGGATGAAAAGATGGAGACGAAGAAGAAAGGAGAAGAATGAGAGGAGAAATGAGCAAGAAGAAAGAGGCAGAAAGGGGGAAGCACTAATGAAGAGCGAGAAAGGTCCGTTGGTGTGAAACATGGTCTGGATCCTGACTAGGTGCCTGGTAACAAGGAAATATTACTATAAAGGGCCCAGGGCTCCCAGACCGCCTAAAATTGTTTGGTGTTATCTGTGAGAATGCTGGCAAGCTTTTCTTGGGACATGAGCCACGAGATTTTATTGATCGCAGCAGCAGTGGAGACTTTTGGCTGTTTCCAGGCCTTAGCGATCGTAAGTCTAGCTCCCAGAAGAATAAATTTTATTAGTTTACACAGATGCTTGGGAATTGGGGGAAAATTTAGGCCCAGAAGCGCGATAGCCGGATTTCTGGGTAGATGGAAAGAGGTGACTCTGGAGATCATAGTGAAAATTTTCTTCCAGAAGGGCCTTATCCTTGGGCATTCCCACCAAATGTGGGACATAGTCCCTCTTAGTTGGCACTCTCTAAAACAGAGCGGACTGGCGGAGCTATACATCGAGGCCAACCTAGAGGGAGTGTAATACCATATCATAGTCACCTTAAGGGATGCTTCCATTAAGGAGAGGTTAATAATCCCTTTAAGCAATTTAGCCTGCGCAGATTGCCAACTTTCCAAACCCCAAGCTTGGTTGAGTTCATGTTCCCATGTCAGCATATGAGGTAGTTTGGTCGTGGGAGTTGCAAGGGCTTGATAAATAATGGATATTCCTCCTCTTTGAGGGCCTACTTGACCACACCAAATTTCGTAATCCGTAAAATGTGGGGGATCAGGTTTGTTATACCAGATCTTTTGTAGGAAGTGGCGTATTTGTTGGAAACGAAAATGTTCACTAATAGGAAGATCTAGATGGTTGTCACAATACGATTTAGAAATAGGTCCTGAAATTGTGAAGAAGTGGCCTATCCTGTACATTCCTTTATCGAGCCACCATTTGAAAGAGCTAATATCTAGGCCTGGGATAAAGTCTTGGCTACGGAATATATGGGCTAAAGGTTTCATTTTGGAGACCAAGGTCGGATGTGCTCTGAGATGATCCCAGAGATTCATTGATTGTGAGAGTATGGGAGAGAGAATTGGGGACATCCATAAAAGATAATCCAGGGTGAATGAGGGAGTTGCTTGTCTTTTGATTAGAATCCAATCAGGCTTTACTTGTTTAGAATAAATGGTCGACAATTGCGCTAGCCTGGCTGCCTGATAGTACCAAAGTAGTCTAGGCAATCCCAATCCCCCCTTCTTCAAAGGGTGAAAGAGGGTGGAACTGGGGAGCCTGAAGCCCCTCCCTCCCCATATAAATTTAATGAGCTTGCTCTGAAAGGACTTCAAATGATCCTTTCTAATAGAGATCGGGAGGGCCCTAAAAAGGTAAAGTATTCTGGGTAGAAGGGTCATTTTAATTGAATGAATCCTTCCCAACCAAGAAAGGTCACTTTTATCCCAGGCCCGTAGGTCAAGCTCTAGTTTTTTGTACATTGGTGGAAAATTCGCTGCATATAGGAGGTCAACCTTATGAGTGAGGGTGATGCCGAGATAATTAATGTAGGAGTCACTCCACTTGAACCTGAACTCTCTTTTTAACTGAAGGACTGAGTCGGGGGGTAGTGAAATATTGAGGGCTTGTGATTTTTCCAGGTTAACCGACAAACCAGATACGGAGGCAAAATCGTCCAGCACCTTGCAGAGGTTGGGGAGGGAGGTAGCTGGGGATGTCAGGAAGAATAGGACATCATCAGCGAACAGCCCGCACTTGTGAGAGTGGGGGCCACATGTAACACCTTGTATATCTGGATTTGAATGAATTGCAATTGCAAGGGACTCAATGGCAATATCAAAGATTAGGGGAGAGAGGGGGCATTCCTGTCTTGTTCCTCTGTAAATGTTGAAAAAGTCAGAGTAGAACCCTCTTAGCCTAATTTGTGCTTTAGGAGAGGAGTATAATGCTCGTAAAGAGCCCATAAACCTCTGACCAAAGCCCCATCTCTCCAGCACCTGGAAGTGGTATGTCCATGAAACCGAATCGAATGCTTTTTGTAAGTCAAGTGAAAGGATCATCCACTTCTGCTTAGGGCCTCCATCCCAGCCAGAGCCAAGCAATGAGATCAGATCAATAGCTCTTCTGATCTGATCCGGACCCTGCCTCCCTGGGATAAATCCCACTTGGTCCTTATGAATATATATATCAATGATGGAAGCTAACCTGTTTGTGAGGATTTTGGTCATAATTTTTAGGTCGTTGTTAATGAGCGAAATTGGCCTGTAATTGCCAATTTCTTCAGGGTTTTTACCCGCCTTAGGAATAACTGAGATGAATGCGGTGTTTAAATGCGTTTCCAGGGGATCACCTCCTGCTTTAGAGTTGAAAAATCTGGTGAGGAAAGGGCCAAGGGTGCCCACAAATGCTTTATAATAAGCAACTGGTAGGCCATCCGGGCCCGGTGCTGTATTTTTCTTGACCTTAGTTATAGTCTCAACCACCTCTTCAACTGTAAAGTCAGCTTCCAGGAGGACTTTATGATCTGGGGATAAAGCAGGGAGGGAGAGGCCATCAAGAAAGGAATTAAGTTTCATGGAGCTCTCCGAGGTTAGGGGTTTATATAGTTGAGTGTAGAATTCCTGAAAGGCCGGAAGGACCTTGGTTGGGTTAGTGGAAGGGGGTTGACCAGGAATCCTAACTTTAGGGAAGGCCAGGATTCTGGGGCGGGGAGAAAGTTTAGAAGCTAGCATAGAGCCTACTT
>BLSH010525708.1:39988-56875 GCA_018402905.1 Glandirana rugosa | reverse complement strand
AAGAGGGGCGGGGTCTTAGGACCGGAAGGGATTTCAATCCTAAGGACCAGTTGGGGGAAGGTGATTGGGTTGGTTCCAGGAAGGCCGGAAAGTCCTTAAGATGTGAGTTGATATATTTGGGGATTGGAGCCTCTCGAGGTACTTTGAATTAAGGAAAGAACTACCGGAGAGGGAGGGACGAAATAGGGGTCTAGTATTTCAGGAGGACCTTCGACTGAAATGTCAACTTCTCCACCAACTCTGATATTGATTCCAGTTCTTTTTATGTCGTGGCCCGGGCCTACCGGATGGTCAACGAATAATATTTCGTAAACACCCGTGGGCTCCTGCTTTAGAGTTGAAAAATCTGGTGAGGAAAGGGCCAAGGGTGCCCACAAATGCTTTATAATAAGCAACTGGTAGGCCATCCGGGCCCGGTGCTGTATTTTTCTTGACCTTAGTTATAGTCTCAACCACCTCTTCAACTGTAAAGTCAGCTTCCAGGAGGACTTTATGATCTGGGGATAAAGCAGGGAGGGAGAGGCCATCAAGAAAGGAATTAAGTTTCATGGAGCTCTCCGAGGTTAGGGGTTTATATAGTTGAGTGTAGAATTCCTGAAAGGCCGGAAGGACCTTGGTTGGGTTAGTGGAAGGGGGTTGACCAGGAATCCTAACTTTAGGGAAGGCCAGGATTCTGGGGCGGGGAGAAAGTTTAGAAGCTAGCATAGAGCCTACTTTATCTTTATGGGAGTAGAACTTGGCTCCACTCCACTTGATGTATTTTTCAGCCCTAGTGGTTAGGGCTAAATTTAATTCTACTCTCACGGCATCCAATTGTGAAATAGGGACACTAAGAGGATTTTTCTTGTGTTTGGCCTTCAAGGAGAGGTATTTGGTCTCCAATCTATTGATTTCTAAGGATCTGGCTTTTTTAATTTGAGCGGCAACCTGGATGAATTTCCCCCTAATAAAAGCCTTGTGGGCTGCCCACAGGGTTTCTGCTGAAATCTCTCCCCCATCATTGAGGTGGAAGAACTCCTTGAGTGACGTGTCAATTTCTTTTGCTCTGACCAAGTCATCTAGAATGGAGATGTTGAGTCTCCAAGGTTTATGGGGGGAAGTTCTAGTTCCCTCCTTAACAGTGGCAAAAAGAATCGAATGGTCAGAGCAAACCGTGTCTATAATCTGGGATTTTGAGGTTTCAGGAATAATATCAGGGGAAACGAACAGATGGTCAATTCTAGAGTAAGATAGGTGTGCTTTGGAGAAGTGGGTATAGTCTCTTTTGTCTGGATTGAGTTCCCTCCATATGTCAATGAGACCGTGAGCCTGGATAAGTTTAGCTATTTTAAGGCTAGCTTTTGAGGGACGAGAAAGCTGGGCCGCTCCAGGCCTGGATTTATCCAGACTAAGATCGAAGGCTATTTTAGAGTCTCCGCCCATTATTATGGATCCCTCCAAGACCGGTGAGACGGCCTTAAGGAGGGAAGAAAAAAAGGCGGGTTGGTTCTTATTGGGGGCGTACTAAGAGATTATGGTATATAGATGCCCATCTAGGGAACCTTTGATCAAGAGGAATCGCCCTTCTGGGTCAATAAGTTCAGATTGGAGGGAGAAATTACAGGTTTTTGATATCAGGATAGCTACACCCCTCATTTTGTCAGGTGCATTGGCTAGGCGGAACGTGGGAAAATGGGCATGAAGAAATTTAGGTTTATAATTAATCGGAAAATGGGTCTCTTGGAGGAGGACTATATCTAGCTTGAGTGAGCGATAAAGATCACAGACTTTCCTTCTTTTAATCTGGGAGTTTAAACCTCGTGTATTGTGTGTAGCTATTTTTATTAGGTGAGGCCTAGAATTAGGAGGAGCCATGGTGGGGTTGGGAAAGTGGCAATTTGCAGCAAACATATAGAACACTTACCCCCGCAACTCTTCTGACACAGACCTTTTCCGAAAACGCACTCTGACCAGGCCACCAGGAAGGCGTCGGATAGATGATCACACACCAAGGACCAGCTAGGAGAAAGAGGAAAGAAGTGAGAGAGGAAAGAGAGAAGGAAGAGAGGAGAGGCAAGTGCAGTCTCACAAGAGACTGTAAGGCAGGGGGGGAGATAGGGCCCCCCTGTAACAAACACTGGTGACGCACCCCTCCTGGAGAGGGGGGGGCGACGGATCCCACAGCATTGGGAAAACCACTGCCGAGGGATGTGGAGAGGCATGAAACTGCCACCCCAGCCGGCGGGCCAAAAAAAAAAAGAAAATCTATTTCTAGAGCCAAGCTAGCAGACATTGGCTTTGGGGAAATGGGGAAAAAAAAAACCCAGAACCCGTGACACCCCACTGAACAACCCAGAGGATTAAGCAAACAAAAAAGAACATATAGAACATATCATATAAAACTTATAACAAAGTTGACCCCAAGTTTCTGTAAAGAGAGATGTAACCAAAGGCATAAACAGATGGGTTATGAATTGGGGTTGAGGGAGGAAGGCCTGATAAGACCCAGACTTCCAATTGCATGGGAATGGGTAAAGGGGGGAATGTTCAAATGTCTCTTAGGCTGAAGGCTTCAACGTGAATGAGACATCCTAGGAGGAAGGAAGGTAACCTTGGCAAGGGACCCAAATGTTCCAAGAGGAGTGAGAGGCATTGTATCATTGGAGCGTCTATCATGGAGGTCTGTTGTCCTTGGATCTCTTGGTTTTGGTTTGGTTCCAGACGGGAGTAATAGGGCTAGGTGGAGGAGGGCGCTTAGATGAGCCAGCAGAGGAGGAGGTGTATTCCATCTCAGTTTCATGAGAAATGAGCTTGAGGTCTAGTAGGATCTTTTCCCCTTCTGGAAGGTTGGAGAAACCATGAGTGTGACCCTTGAAGGCGAATTTGACCCCAAAGGGGAAAGTCCACCAGTATTTTACACCTTTTTGAGCCAGGACTGTGAGTAGTGGCTTGAGGTTTCTTCTGCGTTGAATGGTCATTGGGGACAGATCAGCAAAAACTTGAATTGGGAAGCCCTTACATTGGAGTTGAGGTTGGGACCGAGCTAGTTTCATAATTTCCTCTTTGACTGAGAAATAATGGGACTTAACAATAATGTCCCAGGGGTTTCCATCCTTTTCCGGGGGGCCCAGGGCTCTGTGGGCCCTATCCAGTTCCAGCCGATTTTGGGGAATGTTGGGAATTAGGCTTTTGAAAAGATCTTGAACTGCTTCGGAGGTGTCCGTGATGCTTTCACGTAGACCTATGATTCTGAGATTTTGTCTTCTGGACCTGTTCTCAAGGTCATCAATTCTAGCCATAGCAGTCTCTAGCTGTTCCTGCAGGCACTGGATCTGAGATGTGTTCTGGTTTGCCCTAGAGACAGTGATGTCCAGCTTACTTTCAATTGCTCCCATTCTTTCCCCCAAGTTCTGAAAGTCTGCCTTGATATCACCTGTAATCTTAGAGGCCGTCTGTGCCAGACCCTTCTCAAGCAGCTCAGAGAGCCTGAGGAAAATGTCCTGGGCTGGGATTAAGTAGTCATTCCCAGGGGTGCTGGGAGTAAGAGTTAGGCGAGATAGGGCTGGAGAGGGCCCCATGGGAGGTAGGCCGCAACTGTCCATAGCCTGCGCCAGTAGAGACTCCGTGGATGTGGGAGAGTGAGGGGGGCGGTTGCTGGGCCCCCAGAGAGGTGGGGGGTAGGTGAGAGAGGCAGGAGTTAATACTCGGCGGGATTCCTGTGCTGTCTCCGTGGCATGGGAGTTCGGGGAGGCCGCGGCGGCCATCTTGGTTCACCCAGTCACCTCCGAGAATAGCGGCCTCAGGTCCCTCCTAGCCGAGGCACTATGCATCCGGGGGGAGCACCGAGGGTCCAGGGGTGCCTCAGCACGCAAGAGCGTGGGTTTGGGTGGCTCTGGCCGGTTGTAGCGGCGCCGGTCTGCCGGGGTGGTGCGGAGCTCCGGGCTTAAACGTCCATCTTGGAGCTCCCGCGCATGCGCTCTGCATTCCTGTACTTTTAATAGACGCAAAAAAGACGCAATCCTCAGGTAAGAACATTTTTCAGAGTTGGGCAGGTCATAATTGGAAGAGAGGTCCTAAAAGACCTGAGAGTACCTCCCTCGTATAATTCTTGTAGGTTATGTATGCCCTTGTTCTTCCATTGTGTCAAATCTATATCTGGGATGCACCATTCAATGATCTCCAAGGGATTTAAGAGTTTTATAGATGGGTCAGATGGGTCAACCTGTCCATGGCCATTTGTAAGATATGTCCAGGCCTGAGTGGAGGCTGTTATTGTAGGATGGTCCAGGTTCATGCATGTAAGATTAGAAGCTCTGGACATAAGAAAAGACAGTGGAGACTTATTTTTCATCCATGCCTTTTCGAGTTGGAACCAAGGTTTAGGTGGAAGTTTATTGAACCACGATTTAAGCTGGTCTAAAACTGTGGCTATATAGTAATCTTTAAGGTCTGGGAGACCTAGGCCTACCACTAAGTTATGTTTTCTCTGTATTCCTGGTGGATATCTAGCTTTTTTGCCTTCCCATATGAATTGGGCCAAAAGTTTTTGCATGGTGGTAAAAAAGGTGTTAGGTATTGGAATGGGGAGGGTTCTGAATTTATACAATAGTTTTGGTAAAAAGTGCATTTTATAGGCGGCTAACCTACCGGACCATGATAATTAATGGGTCTTCACTCTGTTCATTTCTTTTTGCAGTTCTGGGATAAGAGGTTCAAAGTTTATTCTATATAAATCTCTGACTGGGAACGTTAATTTAATACCAAGGTAGGGCAGGGGGGTATCCAGCCAGCAATAAGGGAACCTTTGTGAGAGTTCTAGTTTCATCTTAGAATTGATAGCTATACTCAGTATTTGGGATTTGGACGCATTGATTTTATAGTAAGCTATTTTACTAAATTGTTGCAGAGTCTCATGGTTCTCCGGGAGCGAACCAATCGGGTCTGTGACAGAAAGTATAACATTGTCTGCGAATAGCGAGATAATATGGTTGTGACCCTGAGAGGATATACCTTTTATGCTTGGATTGGTTCTAATTTTCTCCGCCAAGAGAAGCAGAGAAGGCCTCCCCGAGCCCTCCATGATGTGTAGAAGATTTATCATCCTTCTTGTTATGTCAGGAGCTTGTCTGCCCAATACGAAGCCTACTTGATCTGGGGTTATCAGGTTTGGAAGAAATTTACTGATCCGGTTCGCTAATAGTCTAGCGTAAATCTTTACATCTACATTCAGTAGCGAAATAGGCCTAAAATTGTTTGCGTCGTTCGGTTCTTTTCCTGGTTTGGGAAGGGTAACAATTGTTGCTGTTAACATTTCAGATGGAAATTTAGCTGAGGACGCGGCGGTCTGGAAGACCTCCAGTAAATATGGAGACAGGGTTTCTGAAAAGAGTTGGTAGTACTCTGATGAGTATCCGTCTGGGCCCGGGAACATATTTTTTGGGCAAGCTTTTAATTATTGCTGCTAATTCGCATTCTGAAAAAGGTTGGTTCAATTCTGCAAGCTCGTTAGAATCAATAGATGGGAGAGCTATCGACTGTAAAAATTCAGAGATGGTACTAGCAGTAGGCTGAGGGGTATCCGGATCCTTATTTAAATTATACAAGGATTCGTAATAATCGCAGAAGGTGTTAGCAATTTCAGATGGGTTGTAAACAGTGGTTCTTGTGATGGGATTATAAATGTGGTTAATTTTTTGTTTAATTATTGTATCCTTTAATTGAGTGGCTAAATGTTTCCCTGCCCTATTGCCATATCTATATGAGGTTGCCCTTAGTGTTTTGACGGCTCTTTCATGCTGGTATAGCAGCAAGGATCTAAGATCCTGTCTTTCGTGAAATAGTCGCTCTCTGAGTGCTTGTGAAGTAGAGATTTTGTTATCGTTTTCCAATTGTGCTATAGAGGATAGAAGGTCTCTCAGCCACCGCTCCCTCTGCTTTTTAATTTTAGCTGACAATTGAATAAGTATGCCTCTGATATATACTTTATGCGCATTCCATAGCGTGAAGGGATCCTCGACCGAGGGGGCATTGATGTTAAAGTATTCTTTCAGGGTATCCGATATTAATTTTTTATGTTCAGGCTGGGTTAGAATGTGGATGTCGTTCCGCCATCTATTTGCCCTGGTCTCGGCTCGAAGATCCCCCACTACCTCGGAAATTGGCGCGTGATCAGACCAGATTATATTGTGAATTTCAGACATTGTGATATTTTGCAATAAGAACTTATCCACTAAGAACAGATCAATTCTAGAGTATATATGGTGTACATTTGAAAAGAAGGTGAAATCCCGCTCGCTGGAGTGCTGGCATCTCCAGACATCATAAAGGTTCGCTGTAGCAAGGACATTTTTCAAAGAGACTCTATATGTTTTAGACTTTGCATGGCCGGAGAAGTCCAATTCCTTATTTGGTATAGCATTATAGTCTCCACAGATGATTGTGTAGCCTTGTTGCAGTCGGGTATTTTTTTTCCAAAGCTTGTTCAGGAAGGAAATTTGTCTAGTATTGGGTAGGTACACATTAACTAGAGTGTATTTAGTCCGGTTCAGTTCACAAACAACGATCAGGAATCTACCTTGAGGGTCTTCTAGTTTATCAAGCAAAGAGAATTGTATTGAGTCCTTGATTGTGATGGCTACCCCTCTTTTTTTACATAAACCATTTGCCATTAGGACATGCGGGTTTCTCTTGTGCTTGAACATGGGAGGGTTGTGGGAGTTGAAGTGGGTTTCCTGAAAGCAAATAATGCCACACTTGAGAGTGCTCGCCACTTTCCATGCTAGCTGTCTTTTAAAGGGGCTGTTCAGTCCTTTAACATTCATGGAAGATATCCGAAATTACATTTTGTTATCTGCTGTGGGATGTTAGAGCAGAGTTAGGGTGCCTATTTGCGACAGAAAAGATCCGGGGTGTTGATTGGAGGGGTCTTTTATTACCGTGTTGTCAAAATCAGTCAAAGAGATTAAGTGCGTTGACAAAATAGTCTCCTTAATGAGAGAGCATCCAAGCATGGGTTGTAGCTTAGTCACGGAATGTGCACTCAGGGGACGTAGGTTTTTGGAATAAGTGCAACAGAGAAATGTAGCAAGTATATAACGGGAGAGAGTAACAAATAAAAACAGGCGTTTCGGGTCACGAATATGTGCGGTCCTTTGACCGCTCGATTTGGGGGTTAAAAAAGATAGAGAAGGATGGCTATCTCCGGGAGGCTGCCAGAGCCGGTGTTGAAACAATGTCAAGGTTTTCCTGAGATTAATCCGTATCATTATCCGAGTCTTCATTTTGGAAAGTAGCAGGGTCAGAAGATAATTTGTTAGGTGCCTCTTGGTTCTGCAAGATATTCCACTTCTGCAAAAGAGAAAGCCCTTCCTTTACTGTGGTGATCACATAGGAGTTTTCCTCCTTTGTTATTAACAGTTTGGGTGGATATAGCCACCTGTAGTTAATACTATGATTAATTAATGGTTTTGTGATCGTTGCCAGCTGTCTTCTTTGTTGTAAGGTAAAAGCTGAGAAGTCGTTAAAGAAAGACAGTTCTCGCAGATTTGTTGGAAGGTTGTCTCGGTATCTTATGGCTCTCATGAAGCGATCTTTAGTGTGAAAGAAGTGTATTCTTGCTAGTGTGTCCCTTGGGAGATGCTCTGGGATATGTTTAGGCCTGGGGAGTCTGTGAATGCGGTCAATAATTAGGTCTTCAAGTGGTGCCTCTGGTAGGGCCGTTTGAAGCACATTTGTGAGGAATTTGTTCAGATCTGGGGGTTTGACTGATTCGGGCATACCCCGAATTTTAACATTGTTGCGCCTTGAGCGATCTTCCAGGTCTGCGAGTTTCATTTTCATTTGCCAGAGCTCATCCTCCCTATCGTTATGGGCATCCACCAGTTCATTAAACGTGGTCGCGTAAGAACTCATTTTAGATTCGATGTGAGAGACCCTGTTGCTGACTTCTGTGACCTCCGATTTAAATTGAGTCGCTAATGACATAATGTGGGTATGTATAGTGGATCTCTGGGACATTAACATGTCTTTCAGTGTTGTATCTAGGACTGGTATATCAGCAGTAGGGAAGTTGGAAATAGAATCCTGTATCGTCCATTGAGTTGTTCAGTTCATTTGTAAAGGAGGCGTTAGACGAGGGATCAGTCGTTTTTTGTTTAGATTTTGCTGGACTGGATGAAGGAGAGTTAAAATGTTTCTCTTTATCATGCACATTTTTAGGCAGTTCAGCAGATTTATTTTTAAGACTATATTTAGTCTGGTCTAATGACTATTGAATTGTAGGAAAGTTGTTGTCATTGTCCAGTGGTAGGTGTTTGTTAGGGTGAGAAAAAAAATCAGTTATTTTTCCCGGCTTAGATCCTTCTTTCCTTTTTCTGGATGGCATGAATGTTTAGAAATGGCGTTATGCTGATAGATTTGTATGGAATATACCAGTCGCTAGCTTTAGTGAGACGTCTGGCAGCCTTTGTGGAGAGTACGGGTGTACTACATGTTAATCAGTGTCTCATATCACTAGGTAATCAGGTGTCAGGTGAGAAGTCTGGATAAAGAGTTCAGTCACTGTATGGTGCTGGCGCTGTGGGGAGATAATGGTGCAGGCTTGGGTGTACCAAGATGGCCGCTGTAATCTGAAAGTCAATTCCGATTTATATGATATGTTTAGTGAAGTATACCAATCGGACTCCTCTTGTGCCTTTCCCCCACCTTTAAGTAGCAAAGTTGTATATCTGAGCTGGTTCCCAGTCCATCCAGTTCTTATATGATACAGGACAAACCACGCTGGGAAGAAGTGCTGGGCCTAACCAGGCCGTATTACAAGCGGCTCATTTTATACAGATCAGAATCCCAAAAGAAAGGCTCAGCTGTGTATATGCTGGTGTAGGACCTGTATACCGTCGCTATAGCTCTTGGTGGGTTTTAAGGACCAGAGATGTGAGCCGGAACGGCCGTTCTGGCTAGGCCGCAAGGCCGCGGCCTAAATTTCCTCACGATCAGACCTCCCATCTCGGCAAAATTCAGCGATCCAGCTATTAGGGGGTTGGTGGAGGAATATTACCTTGATCTCTAGCTTTTTTGCAGTCACAGGGCCTCGGATTAAGGTAGATTGCCGCCGATGTACCGGAGCTCTGTCTCCAAGCGTCCTGCCTCGTCCGCGGCTAGCCACGCCCCCACTGTCCTGGCATTTTATGCCCAACATCACCCACTCTTCTAACCACTTGAACCACCAAGTCCTTTTTGACACTTTTTGTTTACATGAAAAGATTTTTTTTTTTGCTAGAAAATTACTTAGAACCCCCAAACATTATATATTTTTATAAAGCAGAGGCCCTATAGATTTAAATGGTGGATGTTGCAATTTCTTTTCACAAAGTATTTGCACAGCGATTTTTCAAATGCAATTGTTTTGGAAAAATACACTTTTTTAAATTTTAATGCACAAAAAACTGAAAATTTCCTATCAAATACTTAATGTAATTTTCCTTTCCTGATGGACTCCCTGGCAGCATACGTATGGGTTAATCCTGCCTCCTCTCCACTCCTATAGGACCCCACTCCCATAAATTTAGGCTCCGAGCCAGAGGCCGTGTTCCGTAACTAGCCTACTCCTGACACTGGGGTGGGAACTCCTGCTGCCATGGAGTCCATCAGGAAAGGAAAATTACGGTAAGTATTTGATAGGAAATTTTCAGTTTTCCTGACAGACTCCATGGCAGCATACGTATGGGATTTAACTAGCCATACACCTCATGGGCGGGCAATGCTGAACCAAAGGCTTTAATTCGTACTGTCAACAGACAGGCCCTTCAAGCCACAATAAACAGAGGATAACAAAGCAGGCTCTGCATAATAATGAGCCATAAATGTATTGATTGAGGGCCCCAAGGCCGCCCTACGGACTATATTGGGAACCACATGCTGCGAAGCAGCCTGAGATGTTCTGGTTGAGCGAGTGGTCACCACCTCCAGAGAGCCAAGCCCTTGGCTCTGAGCCTATTGGATGGCCCGGACAACCCATGCCCCCATCATCCTAGATGAGGCACATTTCCCATATTCTTTTCGGCAAAGAATAAACAAGCATTCTAAAGCCTGAAGGAAGCTATAGCTTGCAGATATAATAATATCTGAGAGATTCCTAGAGCCAAAGAAAAGGCCATATTATACATAGCTCACATTTGTTTTACACTTGCCAAGTCACTCATAGTAGCGCAAAAGTCAGATCACTTATTTGTAAAAAAAAGGGTATTACTGAGAGCCAAACTCAGGATTCTACAACATGACCTCTCCCATGTCTAAAGGATATATGTAAGTACTCTAAAGGTTAGCAGAACAATTTCTTGGTACCCATGAAATGATGTCATCTTGAGATTCGAGTCGAGCATAGGCAACAGCACCACTCATTCTGGAAAGAGTCTTAAGAAAGGTTTTCCATGGCGATGCCTCAGTTTGAGGCTTTATATGTCGACGTGATAGCCACGAGAAGGGTGAATTTGACATAGGTCTTAATAGGGACAATCTTAGAATACTGTGCTCCAATTCCCGAGGGAGTCGAGAACAAGAGGGCAGTACCATTTGGGAAGCCTCTGCTTACTCCAAAGTCTGAGCCTAGGTTATGACAGAAGGTCTGGCCTGAGGGAAATGGGCTCTGGTTTCTGGTAGCTGATCTGCACTAACACAGGGAACAATGGCGAATACGGCATCTCTGCCTCTACCTCCACGACTTCTGTTTTGAATCCTCACAAAAACCCGAGGTTGACCGGAGCAGGAAGAATCGCATAGGTCCGGCTGCATATCCAATTATCCGTCAGGCCCCTGTCCTGAAGCCTTGGAGATACCAGCCCTGCGTATATGTTAGCAGATATCATAATATCATGTGTTGGAAGCTTTTTGAGTGATATACTTTGCAGAATACTTTACTTTCATGGAGAAATAGCAAAATATGTCTTCTAGCATGGAGATAGAAACAGGAACTATACAAGTGCACACTTAGATACAGAAGTTACATCCTGTGATAATATTATAACACAGAATACACACTAATACTGCAGTTCCACCTAGTGGTATAGACAGTTATAATGTATATATGTCGTTTACAGTACCAAGCAACTTTACTGTTGTACTTCCAACAGTATAAAACTTCTCCAACTTTTTGGTGCACACGGAGACAAACAGGTTGATTTTGACTGACCCCCAGGGACCAGCCTGAAAACTACCACATGGAGAGACCATTTGTTGCATTTCAGTTGGACTCTGTAAAGAAAGCCAGTTAGAATCATTCAGGAGTCCGGGGACATAAACCGATGAGATGTCGATTAGATTCTTCTGAGTCCAAGGCATACTGGCTTGTAGGGTGCAGAAGGCTGCCAGTAATTTCAGAATGTTTGCACACTCCTGTGAAACTGACAGCCCCACCTGTCCTGCATTATCCCTGATAGGCAGTAAGTCCCCCGTTTTGTATCACTGGTATCAATCGATATTGTGAAGCAGGAGATGGGGCAATGGAATGGACAATAAATACCTTTCTCCATTGCAGCCACCTAGGGCTCTCTCATGATTGAGGCCTTGTAGATGACCTGCATTCTACTTCCTGGCTCCCACTGCTGGGGAAACCCCTTATGGAAGGGCCGCATTCTCCAGAGTGTCCACTTTACCATAGGCTACATATACACCATAGTGCCGATAATTTTAGATACTGAAAGGTGCGCAGGTGGGAAGAAGACTGACCCAGATTCAGGTAACGAAGCAAGTAAACGTTTAGGTCTACGAAATGGGCCAGTCATCTGGCTGGATCCCAATAATACACTTTCCTTTTAGATGAGAAATGTTTTAGGTGTGTGAGGTCTATAGCTGGCCTCTGCAAGCCGTTCTTTATGAACATGAAGAGGGACAAGTGCATGCCCAGAAATCTTCCGCCTTCTGAGACTGGCACAGCAGCACTTTGCAACACCAGAGAGCTTACATAATACAAGAGTATCTGCCTCTTTACCTCGGAGTAAGGTAAATCTGGGAAAACAAAACTGAGCTGAGGAGGAAATCTGAAGGCCCATGCGTATCCTGAAATGACCGTTTTAAAGTTCCAACAGTCGAGACCCCAACTCGGCTTCTCCGAGGTCAGATTCACTTAGCCGACATTTGAGGGGACACCTGGCCTCTCCACCAGCTCTTCCCAAAATCCTGACCTGGTCTGTAAAGCATGCGACCCCCGCACACTCTGAACATTGTCTTCTAGGCCCCGTATTCTTCTGGCCTAGCAGGTTCCGGTCCTCAAAGGGATCTTCCACTAGGCCTGCTAGGGGCAGGATCCGCAAGCCAAGGCCAGAGCCATGGCGTTTACTTAACCGTAGCTAGCCAGAACATTCCTACAATGTGTATGATGTCAAATGAAGCCTCGTCATGGAACCTACCGTCAGCTCTGGCTCCTGAACTACCAGGTTTCTGGTCGCTTCATCTGAAAGTTTTGAATACTGCGTCCACATTCTTCTTCCACATTTTCAGTGCTATAAACATGGCCACTAGAGCCTAGGCCAACTTTCAGCCCAATCACTGCATCTTCCAGGGAAGAGCAACCGGCTTGCTTGGCTTATCAAGACTTCAACTACCAGAGAGGCAGCCTTTCGATGCTTCACATCCTTATCCCTGAATGGATAGAGCTTGGCCTGCTCAGAAAGGAGATATATCTCGCGACCTTGCTCATCCAAAATGATGTCCCCTAGTTCCGTTAGGAATGGGGAGAATAGGACACTCTCTCTGAGTCGCACGATTCAGAGCGCGACTCTGGAGTGCAACTCCGATGCAACTAAGTGCAGCCCCCGATCCAACTTTACAGTCTCTGGGTCAGAGCTGCATCAAAGTCGCACTGAAGTAGTGCAGGAACCTTTCCAGAGTTGCTGCAACTTTAAGTCGCATAAATTGGAATCCATGACAAGTCGCACTGGAGGAAACGGAACCCAAGGTGCTTACAGAACTTCCTCTTGCTTTGCAGGAGACTCTACAGGTTCTAACCATACAAATACCCTCTTCATAGCTTTGATCAAAAGGGCACCACAAGGACAAAGTGACTCTCTCTCCTTATAGATGGATGGCATGGTTCCTGCTCTTCCTACCCATCCTAGTGGGAGAAACACACCGTAATGGCTAGTGGGCATTGCATGTAGCTTATACCCTACTCTTTAAGGGGTTATTGCACCCCGCGCCTCACTAGAGACTTCATTTGATGGAAATCCTTTTCTCCAACCGCTCGGGTATAATATTGCTCACACAGAGTCCTGCCCTCTGGGACCTGATCCCCAGCAGGCTCCTTCCTTGAAGCGGCTGACATAGCGGTGAGTGCGGTGCCTAGAGAAGGATGCAGAGCTTCTGCTATGAAGGCTGGACCTTGACGGTGATTTATGATGACTAAATCTGGATGAAGAAAGTTGATGTTGTGACCTAAAGAGGTCTTACTGATCTCATGCCGTGTATTGTCAATCTGACCTAGAAGGACTCACAAAAAAAAGCACAAAATAGGGTAGAAAGGAAAGGACTAAGAACCCAAAAGTGTGCCCAGGCAAGCAAGGAAAGAAAAGGGTTAACACCCTCTCAAACTTGCTACACAAGTGCTGGCCACAGGGGGAGCAGTAATACATCTGTAGTGGGAACTGCACAGATAGCCAACCTGCACAGGTGATAAAATCACACCAAGACAGCACACAAGGTTGTATTGCAGAGCATATACCTGTGATGATTGCACACAGCATTGGAAGCTGCTGCAAGCTGTCCACAGAGAAAACTCAATATCAGCAGTACTGACCGTTGATAGAATTTCTCCCTCTGCAATGATGCCACTGCTGCCCACAGCGCACATGCGCTGAGGCCCTGGGCAGGAGTAACCCAGGGACACTAGGCCAGAAGAGAGAGTGGCGGCTTGGAACGCAGGTGCGCTCCAGCCGCCACAGGCTGGAAGACATTAAAGCCAGGAAAAAACAGACAAACAGATAAACACACAAACTGATGCCATGGAGTATGCAATAGAAAGGTATACATTATCGCACACAGCATCCCCCACGATTACGCCTGGATACAGAAGACGATGTTGCTGCATGGGCTCAGGGTGTTTATGGCCGCCTGCTCTTAGCTAGGCTATTAGGCCGTACTGCTGCTTTGCCTGCCAATGGCCAGGCTTGAGCTCTTCATGGCACCGCATCCATCACCCGTCTCCACCCCGCTCATGGCTGGTGGTCGCTGGAGATTACACATGATGCCGCATCCATCACCCCTCTTCATCCCACTCACAGCTGGGGACTGCTAGGGATTTACATGGGACTGCATCCATCGCCCTTCTCCACCCCACTCATGGCTAGGGGCTGCTGGAGATTACACATGGTGCCGCATCCATCACCCCACTCACAGCTGGGGACTGCCAGGGATTTACATGGGACCGCATCCATCACCCTTCTCCACCCCACTCATAGCTGGGGCTGCTGGAGATTTTACATGACACCGCATCCATCACCCCTCTTCACCCCACTCATCGCTGAGGACTGCTGGGGATTTACATGGGACTGCAGCTATTGCCCTTCTCCAACCTGCCGATGGCTAGGAATTGCTGGAGACGTCACTAGAGTTGAGCGAACCTCTGGAAGTTCGGGTTCTGCAGGTCCGGTCGAACTTCGAGACAAAGTCCGGGTTCGGGTCCCGAACTTTGACCCGGACCCCGAACCCCATTGAAATCAATGGGGACCCGAACTTTTAGGCACAAAAATGGCTATAACAAAGTCCTGGAAAGTCCTAGAGGTCTCCAAAAGGAAGGAAAATGGGGGTAAGGGTCGAACAAGTGCCCTACAAAGAAATGGGGATAGGGAAATAACTTAAAATAATTTTTAACCTAACATCACATAAAAAAATCAAAAATGGAGGTGGATGTGGAGTTGGAGGTTGAGGAGGCGGTGAAAGTGGAGGAGGAGGATGTAGCCAACACTGTTTTTTTTTATTTTTGGGATTTTTTTGTTTTTTTTTAAACCAGCAATATAGATGCACTTTTTAATTTTGTGCAAGAAACAATAATTTGTCCCTTTAAGCAACAGTAGGAACCTCTCCCTATAGAACTAAGAGATGATTTTAGATTCTAAAATCATCTCCAAGTTGTACAGGGAAAGCCTCCAGTTGTTGCTTTAAGGGAAAAGATTATTGTTCTAAAATCATCTTCAAAGTGTGTGGGAAAAGCCTATTTTGGCCGCATAGAGCCATATTACTGTTCTAAAATCATCTTCAAAGTGTGTGGGAAAAGCCTATTTCAGCCGCATAGAGCCATATTACTGTTCTAAAATCATCTTCAAAGTGTGTGGGAAAAGCCTATTTCAGCCACATAGAACCATATTACTGTTCTAAAATCATCTTCAAAGTGTGTGGGAAAAGCCTATTTCAGCCGCATAGAGCCATATTACTGTTCTAAAATCATCTTCAAAGTGTGTGGAAAAAGCCTATTTCAGCCGCATAGAGCCATATTACTGTTCTAAAATCATCTTCAAAGTGTGTGGGAAAGCCTATTTCAGCCGCATAGAACCATATTACTGTTCTAAAATCATCTTCAAAGTGTGTGGGAAAAGCCTATTGCAGGCGCATAGAGCCATATTACTGTTCTAAAATCATCTCCAAAGTGTGTGGGAAAAGCCTATTGCAGGGGCATAGAGCCATATTACTGTTCTAAAATCATCTTCAAAGTTTGTGGGAAAAGCCTATTTCAGCCGCATAGAGCCATATTACTGTTCTAAAATCATCTTCAAAGTGTGTGGGAAAAGCCTATTTCAGCCGCATAGAGCCATATTACTGTTCTTCCAGCTGCATAGAGCCATATTACTGTTCTTCCAGCCACATAGAGCCATATTACTGTTCTTCCAGCCGCACAGAGAGACATATTGTTCTAAATTTCCCACACACTTTGAAGATGATTTTAGAACAGTAATATGGCGCTATGCGGCTGAAATAGCAGAACAATAATATGGCTCTATGCGCCTGCAATAGGCTTTTCCCACACACTTTGAAGATGATTTTAGAACAGTAATATGGCTCTATGCGGCTGAAATAGGCTTTTCCCGCACACTTTGAAGATGATTTTAGAACAGTAATATGGCTCTATGCGGCTGAAATTGGCTTTTCCCACACACTTTGAAGATGATTTTAGAACAGTAATATGGCTCTATGCAGCTGAAATAGGCTTTCCCACACACTTTGAATATGATATTAGTACAGTAATATGGCTCTATGCGGCTGAAATATGCTTTTCCCACACACTTTGAAGATGATTTTAGAACAGTAATATGGCTCTATGCGGATGAAATAGGCTTTTCCCACACACTTTGAAGATGATTTTAGAACAGTAATCTTTCCCTTAAAAGAACAGCTTGAACCTTTCCCTGTACAACTTGATGATGATTTTAGAAGAATAATCTTTCCCTTAACCACTTCAGCCCCGGAAGGATTTCCAGCTTTAGGACCGGAGCCCTTTTTGCGATTCGGCGCTGCGTCGCTTTAACTGACAATTAGAGTTGAGCGAACACCTGGAAGTTCGGGTTCTGCTGGTCCGTCCGAACTTCGGGACAAAGTCCGGGTCCGGGTCCGGACGGAACCCGAACGATCGCACGGACAACGAACCCCATTGAAATCAATGGGGACCCGAACTTTTAGGCACAAAAATGGCTGTAGGAAAGTCCTGGAAAGCCCCAGAGGGCTGCAAAAGGAAGTAAAATGGGGGTAAGGGTAGGGCAAGTGCCCTACAAAAAAATGGGGACAGGGAAATAACTTTAAATATTTTTAAAAAAATAAAAACTTAAAAAATGCAAAAATGGAGGTGAATGTGGATCATCTTCAAACTGTGTCTGAAAAGTATTAATTAACGGTAGAAGCCATATAACTGTTCTAAAATCATCTTCAAAC
>BLSH010525708.1:23639-37823 GCA_018402905.1 Glandirana rugosa | reverse complement strand
ATTCCCTTTCTAATAAGAAGATTTTAGTACACTGATTACTGTGTAAATGCCATTGGCAGTGAAGGGGTTAACCTGCAGGGGGTGCGCTAAGGGTTAACTATGTTCCCTGGGCGTGTTCTAACTGTATGGGGGACTGCCTAAACACGTTCCCGCAGCTGCCGTCGTATGACGGCGATTTGCGGGAACGAGCCACTTTGCCGCCGTCAGATGCCGATCGGCGGTCGGCAAGTGGTTAAAGCAACAGCTGGAACCTTTCCCTGTACAACTTGATGATGATTTTAGAAGAATAATCTTTCCCTTAAAGCAACAGCTGGAACCTTTCTCTGTACAACTTGATGATGATTTTAGAAGAATAATCTTTCCCTTAAAGCAACAGACTCTACCTAGTCCAGTCAGATCGTTCTGTGCAGCAGGATGAGGTGTGCAATCTGTCCCTCAAAGCACCAGTACTAGCATCTCTCCCTAGTCCACGATCTGATCTTTCAGATCGTTCAGTAATGCAGGATGAGATGTTCTGCAATCTGTCCCTCACAGAGCCAGCAGCATCCTCTCCCTAAACTATCCTGAGAGCATATGACATGCAGCATGGTGACTCCAGCCCCATATAGAGGCTGGGTCACATGGTGCACTGGCCAATCACAGCCATGTCATTAGTAGGCATGGCTGTGATGGCTTCTAGGGAAAACCAGTGAAACACTTGTTGATTGGCTGCCCTTGACAGCTTTTCAACACGTGGAATAAAATACCAGAACCCTGGACCCGAACCCGGACTTTTTTTGAAAAGTCAGGGTTCGGGTCCGGGTCCCGGACACCCAAAAGTTTGGTACGGACCCGAACTTTACAGTTCGGGTTCGCTCACCTCTAGACGTCACACATCTTCTGGGGCACAACTTGCCGAACAACAAGGCCTCGATCGTGAACACTTTATCCAAGGTAAGACTTCAATCATTCTGGTCTTCAGGAGGAGGACAAAAAAGGAACACGGCCTCTGGCTTGGAGCTTAAATTTATGGGAGTGGGGTCCTATAGGAGTGGAGAGGAGGTGGGATTAACCCATACGTATGCTGCCATGGAGTCTGTCAGGAAACACTATATTGCCCAAATGTATGATGAAATATAATAAGATGATCTTATGCCGAGTGCATAGATACCAAACACAACATGCTGTAAAACTACGCACACCTGCGTAGAGGCGACAAATGATATACATTTTTTAAAGCCTTTAAAAGCCTTAACAGGTTACCACTTTAGATTTACAGAGGAGGTCTACTGCTAGAATTACTGCTCTCGATCTGACATTCTGGGTGATACCTCACATGCATGGGGCAATTGCTATTTACATACGACACAAGACCAACGATTACGTTCACCTTTGCGCTCGTGCACAGGGTGACAGGGGTGCATTTTTTTTTTTTAATTATTAATTTTTCTTTTTTTTTATATTTACACTGTGCCTTTCATTTTTTTAATCATTTTTATTGTTATCACAGGGAATTTAAATATCCCCTATA
Organism: Glandirana rugosa; assembly: GCA_018402905.1. Lineage (NCBI taxonomy): Eukaryota > Metazoa > Chordata > Amphibia > Anura > Ranidae > Glandirana > Glandirana rugosa. The sequence continues at coordinate 36,313 of BLSH010525708.1, read as the reverse complement.
ATAGCAATATGTAGTGACAGGTACTCTTGTTTTAAAAAAATTGGGTCTATTAGACTCTAGATCTCTCCTCAGCCCTTAAAGCATCTGACCACACCAAGATCGGTGTGATAAGATTCTTTCCCAATTTCCCAATGGCATTGTTTATATCCGGCAAAACCAAAGTCATGAAATGCTTGCAGCTTCCAGTTTCTTAGGCCATAGAGATGATTGGAGCCATTCTAGTCTTTGATCAGCTCTATGATCAGCTGGTGGAACCACCAGCTGCATTCTTGGGTTCCCTGGTGGGATAGAAGAGCCCAAGAAAACCATGGAAGACGGCGGGAGGGGGGGACATTACATTCCCCCCACTGCTTGTAAAAGCAGTCTAGCAGCTAATTAGCCACTAGGATTGCTTTTACATGAAAGCCGGCTGCTAGCTGAAAAGAATGATATGAAGATGATACCTATACCTGCAGGCATCATTCCGGTATAACCATTCAAAGTCCAGCAACATACCAGTACGTCAATGGTCCTTGTTGGGCATATATTGTAATGTTCTTTCTTTTTCATGCAGCCTGTGAATGATAAAAGAGAATCAATCAATCAGTGGTATGCCCACCATTAGAAAACCGCCCTGCATCCACCCACTTCTAATGATGGGCATACATGCACCATTCTAAAAATATATGCTGATGCATAGGGGCAATCCGCCCCTATGTCCACCTGTGCCCCTATGCTTTGGTATATATACTCTTTTTTTAACTGTGGTGGTGAAATCACCTCCTGTAGTGCTGGAGTCGCTGATTTACGTACCGTGGGAGCAAATGTTGTTGCTGTCAACATAAATAAATCAGTGCTGCAGCTGAATGGTATACCTGCAATGCAAATAATGGTTAACAATAAAATGCAGTAAACAGTAAAGTATAACCTGCAAGCCATTCCTGCAAAGCAAACATGATAAAACACAGTAAACAGTAAAGTATAAAAAAATTACATACCTGCAAAGCAAACATGATAAAACACAGTAACAATAAAACATTATAGTTAAGAAAAAAAAACAGAGCAGAACAATAGAGCGAGAATAATGGAGAGAGAATAACAAGAAAACGACAACTATTTTTGGCTCTTTTATTTTATTTATTTATTTTTATTTATTTATTTCAGGTAATTATATAGCACAGTCAATTTACGCAGCGCTTTTACATATACATTTTATATTTTTTGGGTTTTTTAACATTTTTTATTTATTTTAATTTTTTTTTACAACTTTATTTGCAACCGGTTCCAGGTTGGAGTCTCTAATAATGTGATGGCATCTTTGGAGACCCTGTGAATGTGTGCCCTTGGACTATGCAGTGCTGTACCCTACACGCTAATACTCCACTAGTGTGTGGTAGCGATGGAAACATTCACCAATGCAGGGACAAGGCTGGTCAGGACAGGAGGGACAATAAAAGCGGGTGTCACGCCTATATCCACATTTCCTACATATACAACATCTTCTTTGGGGTGATCTTTGGGTAGAGGTACCACGACGGACTTCTGGGAAGTGCCTCTCATGTAGCCGGCTCACTGCATTTGGATTGGGAAGTTGGGGCAAGGCACCATCTGGAAACAGAAGGGCTGTGACCATCTCTTCCTGGAATTTAAGGAATGATCCAGTTCGTCCTGATGCTTTGAATAGCACATAAGCGTTCAGCAGAGCCAATTGAAATAGATATACAGACAGCATCTGGCACCAACAACTGCTCGTTGAAGTCCACCCCTTCCATATTAAGGTTGTATTCGTAGACACAGAGGGGCTTCTCAACAACACCAGTCACTGTTGGAATTTGGACAGCCGTGTCAAACAAGTGACTAAAAAGTGGCACGCTTATGTAATAATTGTCCATGTACAAATGGTACCATTTTCTGAATAAGGGTGACACCAAGTCCCAAACAATTTTGTCAATGCTCCCTATGTAGTCTGGGCAGTTGGGGGGCTCCATGTGACTATCTTTTCCCTCATAAACCATAAAACTATATGTATAGCCTGTAGGCCTGTCACAGAGCTTATAGATATTGACCCCATATCTGGCATGCTTGCTGGGGAGAAACTGTTTGAAAGCAAGATGGCTGGAAAATGTAATCAGGGACTCATCTACGCAGAGAACTTATTTGGGAATAAACAAGGCTACGAATTGTTGGTTTATGAAGGTCCAAATTTTGTGGAGCCGTATTCAGGGTCACCCCGAGGATGACAGAGTTCATTGTCATTGAAATGCATGAACCACAAGATCTGCTCATATTTAGCCCTGGTCATGGAAGCAGAGAACACGGGCATATGGCGAATTGGGTCAGTGGACCAATATGACCGCAACTCACTTTTTTTACATATGCTCATGAGGAGAGATAGGCCCAGAAAGGTCTTAAATTCTGGAACCGTAATAGGTTTCCAGTCTCTGGCAAGTGCTAAATGGGGATTAGCAGCAATGAATTGACCAGCATACAAATTGCTTTGGTCCACAATAGATCTACAGAGATCTTCCGTGAAAAACGGTGAATAAAAATCAAGGGACGTAAAATCAACTGTTTCCACCTGAATTCCGGGTTGGCCAGTGAATGGGGGAAGTATGGGCGCTGCAGAAGTGGTGGATTGCCAATCAGAGTTAGCATATGCAGCTGGAAGGGCACTATGGGATCTACGGGCCTGTCTAATTGCGGGACACTAATTGTGCTAGCCACCGCACCAGCTTCAACTTCACTTATGAGACTCGACACGTCCCCAAGTGTTACTGCAGTGCTAGTTTGTCTACTACCAGGGGTAATAGGCCGCTAGTGCTTGCCAATTCACCAGAAGGATGAGCAGCACTAGTACTGGCTCTCTGCTCCATATGAGAGCCCTGCAGTTCTTGCACCTCAAAAACAGAAGAATGGGGTCAGGTACCCCTGACCTTAGCAGGGATCACTACTCCGTCATCAGAGCTATCTGTCAGAGTGCCACTACTCTCTACGGGTTCGTGTACTGAGCCTGAATCTACCAGTGGAGCTTCCCCATTGCTCTCATCTGTCATGCTCAGCAACATGTAGGCCTCTTCACTAGTGTACCTCTGTTTGGACATTTTGGCCTCTAAATTTATAGGTACAGCTAGTGTGACTCACAGGCAAAAGAGCACCTGGTTGTCAGAGCCTGCTTCAATCGCTAACAAAAATTAACTGCTAGCATTCACAGGGATCAGGCGTGACTCTGCAAACACTGCAGTTATATGTGCTGTGTTTTGTAAGTGACAATGATCTATTGATACCGCGCTTGGGTGGTGTGGGGTGGGCTGGGCTGGGCGGAGGGGCTAAACGCAGGTGTTAGCAGGTATCTTGGCTGATCCTGTATCTGGGCTGATCCTTATAACGCCATGTTTTTGGGAACACTAAATTACTGGGGATGTTAATATAGATGTGATCTGATCAAAGATATTGATCCGTTCAGACACTATACTAGTAACAGAGCTATCTAGTTTGTGTGTTCGTGTTAGAGTACCTGCACTAATCTGACCCTGCCTGGTATTTACACTGACCCTAACTCACGCTAAAACCTAACTGATATCACCCGCCGGGTGATCAGGGGGTTAAACCTTTATTAGGTAACATACGGTGGGTACCCTGTTGCTATAAAAAGACTAAATAACTAACTAGTGTCACCCATGACAGTAATACGGCGATCGCTGGTGACAGGGGGTGAAAGGGTTAACTAGGGGTTATCAAGGGGTTAAAACCTTTATTAGGGTTAATAAGAGACACCCTAAACCTACCTGGGCCTAGCACTAACTGCCACTAACTGTCACAAGTGACACCAATACAGTGATCAGTGAAAAAATCTGAGCACAGTTGGTGACACAGTGACAGGGGGTGAAAGGTTTAACTGGGGGGGGATCTAGGTGTTAAAACCTTTAGTAGGGGTTAATGGGAGGGTACCCTAAACCTACCTTGGCCTACCACTAACTACCCTAACGCTGTTTAGTGTCACAAGTGACACCAGTGCAGTGATCAGTGAACAAGTCACAAGTGACACAGTGACAGGGAGTGAAAGGGTTAACTGGGGGGGGCATCAGGTGGTGATCTGGGGTTTAATTGTGTGCCTACATGTCCTGGTGTCAGTGTAGTGTTGTGTACTCACAGTAAGATGTCTTCTCCTCTCTTGCTGGAACTCAAAAGGGCTCCATGAGGGGAGATGACATCACGTCCTCTGCCTGTGTTTACATTACACTGGCAGAGGACAGAATGCCATTCACCAGAACTGATCACCAGGTCCAGACCAGAAATCATTGATCTGGGCCTGGAGACTGATCGGTTCTGGAACAAATCCGATCATCACGGGGACAGCAGGGGCGCATGAGTGCCCCCTGCCCCACACGCACGACCAACGTACCATGACGGTGGTTTGCGCAGCCGAGCCAACCTGCTGCAGTAAAACTGCGGTGACTGGTTGGCAAGTGGTTAAAAGAATGGAAACGTTCACAAAAGACATCAGTAGCCAATGCAGGTGGTTCCACCATTACTGTAACTTGACAATCAGAATACATCAGCCTCCTGTCTTACTCTCTTCCCACACGGCTTCTTAAGGCCTCAAGCCGAAGCCTTAGGCTTGCACCTCAGACCAAAAGACTTCCTTATAGTGACGCTTTCTCATAGCCTACTCACGATCAGCTCCTTGCTGCTTTGTCACAGACTAAATCTGCCTCCTGCAGATATGCACACTCTAACTCCTAGAGAATGAAACTAATACTTATCGTTTATTGCAGTATACAGTTAATATCGTGCATTCTCCTGAAGAAGCGGGTTAACCGCAAAACTTGTCGGGAAGCACTGGTGCAATGACTGTGAGAAAATAAGTCCAACTGTTATCCATCAATTGGGATGGTGATGTAATCGATGTGATTTTAAAAGATTGTTATATGTCTGTACTCAATAAATATATTTGTTTTTTTACATAACTAACAAGTCTGTGAGTCCATTATGGTACCATGAAAAATCCCATAGCCCCTCTCCTCCCCCTTTTGGTTGAGTTGTCCCATCCTCACTTATGGGACATTTTTTTTCTATTATAAACTGGGATGTAGGTACCTTATCGTTGTCTAAAAAAATAATACACTGAGCTTTATACACATTTGTATGAAAGGTGGAAAATACACCTGGGGCGATATCTCATATGCTCAGTACTTTGAATACATTTGGTATTTTGTATGATTTACCGTGTGGAGACCCCTAATTGATATAAATTATATATAAAGTAAGAATTCTTTCACTTATACAGGATGGATTTACATGGTACCACATGGGCAGGGTTTATGACAGATATACAAACATAATGTACCCCCCAATCCTCCAAAATACTGGAGGAATTGCAGACCTATCTAGGAAAAATATTCAATTTATTAAAGCGTAAGTCGCACTTGTATTGGCACATTGACTTCTTTCAGAAATACATAGAAGAAGGTATTAATCCTCAAGGATTAAGACTACAAACGTTTCCCACGATTAGAAGCCCTACAGAAATATTTATGAAAGAATGGGAACAAACATTAAACAATTGTAGTAAAACCTTGATGGACCTACTAGTACAACAGTATACAAAGGATATGGATGGGCTGAATACTGAGATAGACAGTTTAAATGAACAATACAAGTGCGCATTTGAACATCCAGAGTTTGCCTCTAAATGGCAGGAGATTAAAAATAAACTAGAAGCCATAAACAAGGAGATTATCGCTAAGAAACAAGCCAAACTGCATAGAGACAGGCTGGCATTCATGGGGAGCTACGCATATAAATGGAATGACTCAACTTTTAATCGTAATCGCAAAACTAGAAAAGTAACTCAAACAAAAGATGAATGTTCTGAATCTGATTCCTCGGTCTCTTCCATTCTCTCTCAACAGGTACGGTCAAGAGCCTCAGGAGCCAAAGCAGCACGCACACGAGCACAGAAGTGCACACGGAATGGAGGTAACTCTCCAAACGATACACAAGGCACTAAACGGTCAAACTCACCCCATATTAGTGATACAGCCTTGGGAATGGGTAACTTGACACCCGCCCTCCAGGCAGTACTTAATCGAGGTGCACAGAGCACTATCATCAAGAGAACGAATGTACAGACAGAGGATGGTTTTTTAGACCACCTATCTACAACTCCAAAAATCACCAAGCAGAGCAATTTGAAGGCGTTCGTAGTTCAACCGCAGGTACACGCACAAGCACACTAAATCTAACTAACACACTCAACATAATTGATTTGACTCAGCACAGATTTCTGTACTACAGCTGGGTTTGGGTTTTTGTCCCTCCCATCAGATCATTATTTCAGAGACAATTAAGGATCTATATATGTTTGCGTGCAACCTGACGTACAAATATATATATGATGATGAACGGAAAAGGAAAAAATTAGAAATTGAATTGACAGAGCAAACAAAAAATTTCACAATGGAGGAGTGCAGAGCCCTGAGAGATTTAATGCTATTATATGAAGAGAGTAATAGTGAGATGGATAACGAGAACTCAGTTACACAAGCTTCAGAACAGGATATGGTTACACTAACTGTACATAGTGAACCTACTGATTTACAGTCATTTAAGTTAAAATCCACCAAGTTCCCTGATTTGTCTTTATGTCCAAATGTTTGGGCATTTTTGCATCAAACCACCCGGGATCTCAAAAAGGCTCAATGGGGACCAATTGAACAGAATTTGTCACAAGAACAACAAACCGCCCTGAGGCAATTACAATAACTCAGAGATTGTGATCAAACCGTCGGATAAGGGCGGTAACATTGTGGTTATGACCCATGGATACTACCAATCCATGTGTTTGTCCATTCTCAGGGACCCACAATGTTACCGCCCTATAAATCCTGACTTGGTTAGGAAATATGAGGAAGAATTTTGAGGGCTATGCATTGAGGCGTATCTAGTAGGAACTATTAATAAAGACACTTTGGATTATCTGAACATAAAACATTACAGAACACCTACATTCTACTCAATCCCAAAGATTCACAAAAATAAGAAAAAACCCCCAGGAAGACCAATTGTCTCCGGAATAGGTTCCTTGACAGAACATGCCAGTAAATATGTAGACTAATTCCTAATTCCACATGTACAACGGTTACCATCATACATTCAGGACACGTCCGATCTGCTTAGGCACATCGAAGATATCCAAGCTCCCCCTGGAGCACCTTTGGTTGCAGTGGATATAGAAGCCCTATATTCTAGCATCCCGCATGAACAGGGCATACATGCTGTAGAAGTATTTTTAAATGAACAAGATACTAACACATGGCCCACAAACCAATTTGTGATTACACTTCTCAGATTTGTTTTGAGTAGGAATTACTTCACGTTTTTGGAAACAATTTACTTACAAACTCAAGGTTGATGGCGATGGGGACGTCTTGCGCACCATCGTATGCAAATCTCTACTTAGGCTACTGGAAACGGCAGCTTTTTTCAGATGATCGATTTTCGGAATGGCTGCAGCAGGTCCTATGTTGGTTCCGGTACATTGATGATTTATTCATCATATGGACCGGACCCCACGCGGACCTGTGCAGCATGCTCGAAGCCATGAATAATAATGCATTCAATCTAAAATTCACGTACAACATTAGCTCACAAAAAATCTTGTTTCTAGATGTAACTATTACACTTGAAAAAAATGGACGGTTGAATACGAACCTTTACCGTAAACCAAGCGCGGGAAATACACTTCTTCATGTTACGAGTGCACACCCGAGATTCCTCAAAAATAGCATACCATATGCCCAGTACTTGAGGGTAAGGAGGAATTGTACACATGATAGAGTTTTCCAGACACAGGCTTATGAATTAAAGGAGCGATTACTAGCCAGAGGTTATTCAAAATCTACGTTTAGAAAGGCCTATAATAAAGTAATTAATCAAACTAGAACTTCTCTCCTATTCAAAAAGAAGGAAAACACAAATAGACGCTCTGTAAAAATGATAACGAAATATTCCGCTCATGAACATCAGCTTAGGGCCATTGTTAAGAAGCATTGGCACCTCCTAACGGAGGACTATACAATAGGGAAATATGTTAAATCGTATCCAGAATTGGTGTTTAAACGAGCTACATCACTACGGGATACCCTAGTTTCAAGTCATTATGTACCGGAAAGGGGCAAACAGACATCCCCCTTTGGCATATATAGATGTGGGAATTGCCCCAAATGTCCTTGGGTAGTAGAGGGGCCGGTGACCCATCTCGCTAATGGACAAACGCACAAGATGCGCCAATTTGCTGATTGCACAACCAGAGGCATCATCTACTTGATGAAGTGCCACTGTTCTGCATTTTATGTAGGAAAAACTATTAGAGAATTTGGCAAACGAATTGGGGATCACATATACTATTCCCAAAGTGGAAAAATTTTGTCGCCAGTTACCAGGCACATTGGGTTGCACCACAGGTTTGACAATTCTGTGCTGGAGGTAGTCCCAGAGGACCCCAGAGGAGGAAACTGGGATAAACGTATCTTACAAAAAATAGACTTTTTGGATAGAGCGATTAAACGCTACAGCTCCCCCAGGGTTAAACGAAATGCACACCTACAAGCATTTCCTGTAAGAATTGATAGAAACTACCGGGTAAATCTTAGTTTGGATCTAGAGTAATGAATCGGGAGCAGAGGTGAAATATATTCCATTAATGTGGTCTGGATGGATGTTGTCTGTATATATACCCTAGTTGTTCCATAAAGGTGGATGATATAATCTTCCTGTAGCTGTACCTAGATACAGTTAGATAAGTGATGGATATATATCAAAAGAGGATATTGATAAAAGTCTGAGGGATCCGCACTAACGTGTAATATACACTATGTGGTACATGTTTAGGCACAATGGTTGTGAGGAAAACATGTTGTAAAACAAGTTATTATTTCCAAATTAATGTATATACCAATACCAATTTGCAATGATGTGAATGGCTACATATGTGTAATCAAGGGCACCGTTGAGCCTGCCTGTGTCCCGATCGGGGTCGCCGGGCGCTGTGGAGTCGCTGTTTCCGGGCGAGCATGTGACTGTCCCAACAGAGGGTATAATTGTCCTCTGTGTGCTAAGGCAAGTGGGATGTATATGCTATCTCCTACCGGCAGGAGATTTGCAGTGATTATTCACTGCGGACTCCTGGTGTTACCATCAGCATCCACTGGAGATAATGGCGCTGTTTTGCAGCGCCGCAGTGAATCCCATTGATTGCCTCTATGGCAACGCATCACACCTGCTATGCAGGAGTGAGAGCGTCGGGCAGACAGGTTGGGGTGACGTCATCAGCCGGCGGCCGGGCCGCGCTGAACGTCCCCCAGCTGGAGGAGGTATATAAAGCATGGAGGCAGCCATTAGAGCATTAGAACAAAGGTACGGACTGGTAGCTGAAGGGGGCAGATGGAGGGACTTGTGTGAACCCTTTTTAAACATTATGTACTGTTATTTAGATGGATGGCTGTACACACCTTATTTGGTGTGTGTGATTGAACATACTGAGAGCTCCAGCTGATCCTAAGGGTGACCCATATAGAAGCCTATCCAGTAAGTATAGGGTTTGTCCCTATTGCCAAATCTTTATGTAAAGTTATGTGATCTATAGGCCCCTATGTTGCTTGCCCCTCCCCCCTTTCTTTTATGGGGAGTAGGGTGGCTTAAGCACAACATGATTATTCATGTTGAACAGGGGCATAGATTCTATGCTATCACTTCAGATGGCTAGTTTAAAGGGCATATATTTAATATATTTCTGTCTCCTTTCATTTAGAACCTAGAGCATCTAACCATTCAAATAGAAGTTTGTGCAGGATATGTGCCATCTCCTTCCTCTCCCCCGCTACATTTTACCTGTCCGTCCGTCCACGGGGACGGCAGTCTATGGTACTTATGCAGAAAGTAAGAGCAATAAACAATAAAAGGGAATAATTATGGGAAGTAATTTGTAATAATAGAAACATTAACGACAGGAATTATAAGACTTCTGTCATTAGAGGATGAATAGCATTCATTTGATATAAGACTAGCATCCTCTTTATAAGTAAAATTATATATTATAAATTATAAACAGTGATTATAGTGAAAATAAATATGGCAACAAGATATAAACATATTATTGTTATCTCATTAGTACATCCTCCCATGCTCGCCCCGGGGAACATCAGACTGTAGGCTGTGGTGAACCTGGTTGGATTTACAGGTAGGCTGCAGGAATGGTGCGGGTTATACATGTGTGGCTAATAATGTTGTATATATTATAGAAGTCAATATGTGATGATCATGTTAAGGATGAAACTAATACTTATCGTTTATTGTAGTATACAGTTAATATCGTGCATTCTCCTGAAGAAGCGGGTTAACCGCGAAACTTGTCGGGAAGCACTGGTGCAATGACTGTGAGAAAATAAGTCCAACTGTTATCCATCAATTGGGATGGTGATGTAATCGATGTGATTTTAAAAGATTATTATATGTCTGTACTCAATAAATATATTCGTTTTTTACATAACTAACAAGTCTGTGAGTCCATTATGGTACCATGAAAAATCCCATAGCCCCTCTCCTCCCCCTTTTGGTTGAGTTGTCCCATCCTCACTTACGGGACTTTTTTTTCACCTAGAGAGGATAGGAGTCCACCTCACTCCATTGCACAAACCTCCTGTCTGTTGGGTGGAGCCCTGAGCCATAGTCAGGTCACACCTAATAGCCCAGTGCACACCTATGGAATCAGCGTGCTTGCCTCTCCAAAAAGCTGGCGTAAACCAGCAATTTTCTGAGTAGCACGGGGTCCCACTATTACAATATATAAAGTATCTCACAAAAGTGAGTGTACCCCTCACATTTTTGTTAATATTTTATTATATCTTTTCATGTGACAACACTGAAGAAATGACACTATGCTACAATGTAAAGTAGTGAGTGTACAGCTGGTATAACAGTGTAACAGTGTAAATTTACTGTCGCCTCAAAAAAATTTAATAATCAGCCATTAATGACTAAACCGCTGGGGACATTTTCCCTCCCCGGTGTCATGTCACTCATTAGTATTACAAGGTCTCGGGTGTGAATGGGGAGCAAGTGTGTTAAATTTGGTGTTACCACTCTCACTCTCTTATAATGGTCACTGGAAGTTCAACATGCCACCTCATGGCAAAGAACTCTCTGAGGATCTGAAAAAAATAATTGTTGCTCTATATAAAGATGGCCTAGGCTATAAGAAGATTGCCAAGACCCTGAAACTGAGCAGCAGCACGGTGGCCAAGACCATACAGTGGTTTAACAGGACAGGATCCACTCAGAACAGGCCTCGCCATGGTCGACCAAAGAAGTTGGGTGCACGTGCTCAGCGTCATATCCAGAGGTTGTCTTTGGGAAATAGACATATGAGTGTTGCCAGCATTGCTGCAGAGGTTGAAGGGGTGGGGGGTCAGGCTGTCAGTGCTCAGACCATACGCTGCACACTGCATCAAATTGGTCTGCACGTCTGTCGTCCCAGAAGGAAGCCTCTTCTAAAGATGATGTACAAGAAAGCCCGCAAACAGTTGGCTGAAGACAAGCAGACTAAGGACATGGATTACTGAAACCATGTCCTGTTGTCTGATGAGACTAAGATAAACTTATATATTTTAAAAAATTCTTTCCTTTGAAATAGCTTTAAGTCATTCCATAAGCCTTTTAATTTAAAGGATTTGTTTTTTTCCATGTTCTTCTTAAAGCCGCATGAAAAAAACCAACTCCCCTCTATATGGTATTTTTAAAAAATGTATTTGCATTCATACATACCCCATGGCAGTGCCCAGTATCCCATTTTTTTGTTTTGTGTTCTGTTTTTTTACAGCATACGCTGAACCCTTGATGGATCTAACCCAGGGTTTATCCCCTCATCCCAATTTTGTGGCGTGCAATCTTCACTTCCTCAGGATATGTGTCTGTTCTCAATGCAGCTACAAGGTTTAGGATTACCTCACACATATGCTAGAATGTTTTTTTAGTGCTATCTGCTATCACTGGGGGAATTTGCTCTTTGTATTTTTTCTGTTGAACATTGTCATCAAGACTGAAAGTGGTAAAATCCAAAATGTTGACTTGTAATTCTAACAGTAATAGGAAGTATATATTCCAATGGACACACTTGTTCTAATATAATATTATAACACACCTGCACTTATTATTAATGAATAAGTGTCCAAAGCGAATATATAAAAAAACAAAATTCAAACAAAAAAAGCTGCTGTCATTCAGACATACAGTATTATGATGAAATCATACAAATAAGAACCTTATCTTTAGGGAAGACAGCACTGGTGTATACTATAATTATTATGCATCCATATTAAAATGAATCCACATGAAAAAAGGACACCATCTATAGACAAGTCTAAAGTATGTGCTGTGGGGGCGCATGCGCGGCACGATGTGGAGAGGACGCTCAGCTTAACAGCTCCGCCAACACGGAGATGTCATTTCGGCATCCCGGAGCTATAAGCATCTATATTAACTCCAAACATACATCAACCTCCGGAGCTAACCCTTGGGCATGCCTGGAAGGAGAAAATCGGGTAAACGCCGATCGCAAGGCACTCTAACAAACTACCTTCTCCGGTCACAGGAAAAAACTAGGATGGCTAAACATGGCGCCGGTTCTTCGTCCCCTC
>BLSH010525697.1:17475-39332 GCA_018402905.1 Glandirana rugosa | reverse complement strand
CTCCAGACGTTTTCCTTCCTTTACACCCATTCCCACCCTGTTCACTGGAAAAGTGACACACACACTATAAAGAATTTTGCAGAACAGATGTGCACTGATTCACGGTTTCATTTAAAGTGACACACAGACTTTAAATAATTGTGCAGAACAGATGTGCACTTATTCACGGTTTCATTTACAGTGACACACATACTTTAAATAAGTTTGCAGAACAGATGTTCACTTATTCCCGGTTTCATTTAAAGTGACACACACATTTTGCAGAACAGTGATATGGGTACTCCCGGCTTATTTATACTTTTTTGACACAGTTTGAAGATGATTTTAGAACAGTTCTATGGCCTCTACCGTTAATTAATACTTTTCAGACCCATTTTGAAGATGATCTCCATTTTTGCATTTTTCATGTTTTTATTTTTTTAAAAATATTTAAAGTTATTTCCCTGTTGCCATTTCTTTGTAGGTCACTTGTCCCACCCTTACCCACATTTCCTTCCTTTTGCAGACCTCTAGGGCCTTCCAGGACTATTTTACAGCCTTTTATGTGCCTAAAAGTCTGTGTCCCCATTGATTTCAATGGGGTTCGGGGTCCGGGACAAAGTTCGGGTTCTGTCCGGACCCGAACCCGGACTTTGTCCCGAAGTTCGGCCGAACCAGCAGAACCCGGACTTCTAGAAGTTCGCTCATCTCTACTAGGGAGAGGTACTAGTACTGCTGCTTTGAGGGACAGATTGCAGACCTCATCCTGCTGCACAGAACGATCTGACTGGACTAGGTAGAGTCTGTTGCTTTAAGGGAAAGATTATTCTTCTAAAATAATCTCTAAGTTGTACAGGGAAAGGTTCCAGCTGTTGCTTTAAGGGAAAGATTATTGTTCTAAAATCATCATCAAGTTGTACAGTGAAAGGTTCCAGCTGTTGCTTTAAGGGAAATATTATTGTTCTAAAATCATCATCAAGTTGTACAGTGAAAGGTTCCAGCTGTTGCTTTAAGGGAAATATTATTGTTCTAAAATCATCTCCAACTTGTATAGGAAAAGTCTATTGCAGCTGCATAGAGCCATATTATTGTTCTAAAATCATCTCCAACTTGTATAGGAAAAGTCTATTGCAGCCGCATAGAGCCATATTATTGTTTCTAAAATCATCTCCAACTTGTATAGGAAAAGTCTATTGCAGCCTCATAGAGAGCCATATTATTGTTCTAAATTTTAGAACAAAAATATGGCTCTATGCGGCTGGAAGACACTTTGCCTATACAAGTTGGAGATGATTTTATAACAATAATATGGCTCTATGCGGCTGCAATAGACTTTTCCTATACAAGTTGGAGATGATTTTAGAAGAATAATATGACTCTATGCGGCTGCAATAGACTTTTCCTATACAAGTTGGAGATGATTTTAGAACAATAATATGGCTCTATGCGGCTGCAATAGACTTTTCCTATACAGGTTGGAGATGATTTTAGAACAATAATATGGCTCTATGCGGCTGCAATAGACTTTTCCTATACAAGTTGGAGATGATTTTAGAACAATAATCTTTCCCTTAAAGCAACAGCTGGAGCCTTTCCTTGTACAACTTGGAGATGATTTTAGAATCTAAAATCATCTCCAAGTTCTATAGGGAGAGGTTCCTACTGTTGCTAAAAGGGACAGATTATTGTTTCTTGCACTAAATTAAAAAGTGCATCTACATAGCTGGTTTAAAAAAAAAAAAATTCTAAAAACTACATTTGCTGCCAGCGGTGCATTTCTTGCACAAAAATAAAAAAAACAGTGTTGGCTACCTCCTCCTCCTCCACCGCCACTTTCACTGCCTCCTCCAACTCCACATCAACCTCCATTTTTGATTTTTTTATGTGATTTTAGCTTAAAAATTATTTTAAGTTATTTCCCTATCCCCATTTCTTTGTAGGGCACTTGTCCAACTCTTACATCCATTTTCCTTCCTTTTGCAGACCTCTAGGACTTGCCAGGACTTTGCTACAGCCATTTGTGTGCCTAAAAGTTCAGGTCCCCATTGATTTCAATGGGGTTCGGGGTCCGGGTCAAAGTTCAGGTCAAGTCCGGACCCGAACCCGGACTTTGTCTGTAAGTTCGGTCGAACCTGCCGAACCCGGACTTCCAGAGGTTCGATCAACTCTACTTACAATATCTTCCTTGGTCCATCCCTATCCCAAAACTCTGGCACAAAGAGTCCCACCCATTGACCGACACCACTCTAGAAATCTTTTATAAACTGGCAAAAAACTGGACCTGACTTTGTGCCCAGACCCTCTCACCCCAGTACCAAATTATTCATCCCTACCACACAAACCATACACACTGGAGAAAATCCCACTCTTAGCCCACCATTGTCTACAGGGAAACAAACTTAAATCATTCCAGACTCTTAAAGAGAACTTAACCGGACCACTTTCTGGCTATTGGGCTTACACACAAATCCACAATCTTTTACAAAACAGCAAAAATAAAGATTACTTCTCCAATTCCCTGATGCCTTTTGAAGATATTTGCTTCCAAAAAAATCAGATACGCAGAGCAATCTCCCTATCGTACTCCTGGTTAGCAACCGCAGATTACAAAACCCCCGAAAAAAATCAAAAAGAAATGGGAGTTGGAACTAGATCTACCTCTATCTGAAACTCAATGGGAGAGAGCCTGTATTTTCGCTCACAAGTGTTCCCTAAGTGCAAAAACACAGGAGATTTCATATAAGCTATTATCCCAATGGTACATCACGCCAAAGATGGCCAGGAGGTGGTCCCCAGCCAACTCCGATTTATGGTGGAGATGCGGCAATGAGGTAGGCTCCCTCCTACACATTTGGTGGTCATGTCCATTGATTCAAAGATTTTGGCAATAATCTGGATAAAACATATTACTGAGACCACAATAATTTTGGATATGAAAGCATGTTTGCTCCATATAAACCATTTTTCCATTCACAAATATAAAAACTCCCTCACGAGACACCTGCTAAATGCAGCAAAAAATCTCATACCCCTCAATTGGAAATCAACGAACCTACCAACGGTAGGCGAATGGGCGGACAAGGTGAACATGATCTACAAAATGGAAAAGATTAGTGCAATGAAAAAAGAAACTATAAGCAAATTTCATAAAATTTGGAATAATTGGTTTCTTTTTTTTTTTAAATATGTTTATTGCAAGTTTTCAAATAATTACAATAAGCATGCATTGTACAAATACGAAGACAAAGATCATTGCAATGCATTACATGTTAATAAAATTCACAACTCTAAAGAAGTCTTCAATACAACAAAATCTGTATCAAATTGTTGGGGGAGGGGAGGGGGGGTAGTAAATAAGCGACGGATTTACCCTGAAGCCAGAGTTGCTTACTTTTCACATTGTAACGTGAGTGCTTGGTGAACCTTCTCTTGGCTGAGAGACTCAGGGAGGGTAATTAAACCTTTGTTATTGACCGACCAGGTAAGTGTATGGTGAAATACCAAAAAGTATAACCTGAAGGTATATTAGTTAATTCTGTCAAGGGGAGTAGTGCTTCTAGCCAGTTTTCCACTGTGGAGGCTAGGTATTCGAGCCATCAATAACCTTTAACTTGCCCAATTGGTTAGCAATGTCTCTTTTTAGGTACCAGTCCGTGTAGCGGAATGGTCGCATCAAGTTTTGAGTCTCTTCTTGCGTAAATGTGTGTTCTATATAGTTGCGCCATTTTCTAAAGAATTGGGTAGTAGGTTTAAAGTTGAGAACCGCTGTGTCTAAGCTCTCGATGTGAATGAGAGAGCGGGTGATCTGTTTCGCATGATTCAAAGATGGTGGGGTAGGGTGAATCCATTGTTGCATAATGGTCCTCCTAGCAATTAGAAGGAATAGGTGGGTCCAGCTTGAAATATTAGAAACCATTATTCCAGTGGTGTTTGGTGGTGATGAGCTGGAGCCAAAGAGGCACATCTGTGGGGTAAATGGGACTTTGTCTTTAGCGACCTGTTCAATGTAGTTGATAATTGATTTCCAGAAGATAACTATTTCCGGGCAGTCCCATAGTCGATGCAACAAGGTAGGATGGTCCATTTTACACCAGGGGCAACGAGCCTGGTCAGGATTGTCCTTACTGTGCCTATAAGGGAGGTAGGCTCTGTGTATTATCCTGTACTGAGTTTCTCTCCATGTTTCGGAAATAGTTAATTTACGGATATGGCTATAGCCTTCTATGATCTTTTCAGGCAGCTCATCATCGGAGAGGATTTTGGACCATTTGCGGAACAGTGGTAATCTATGCTTGGCTGCCTGTAGATCCGCAAGGTGTGGATATAACTCTGAAATGGAGTAAGAGTTCTGCTGAATAGCTCGATCAACAAACGACTGTTGGAAGGAGTTAGTTCTTTGTCGTTGAGACGACCTGAGGTAATCCATTAATTGGGTATAGTAAAAAGCATGAGTCCGTGGTAGGTTATACTCCATTGCAAGAGTTTGGAAAGATTTAAACTTTCCATCTATGCTTTGATAAACTGAAGTTACCTTCTTTAATCCTTTAAGAGCCCATAAATCAAAGACATTGTGCATAGTGGATGGGGGGAACATTGGGTTACCTTGTATAAGTAGGTGTCTTGATATATGTGGGGGGAATCCGGTGAGTTTTCTCACTTCCCTCCATGCTATAATTGTGTCTCTAAGTAGTACACACGATTTAAGATGGTGTGGTATAGCTTGCAATTTGGAATGGAGGACCCCTGAGAGTGTGAAGGGGGAGACCAGGGCGCTCTCTAGGATGTTGTGTGAATATTTGGAGTTTCCAGTCAACCAATCTATTCCTTGTCTGAGGAGACATGAGAGATTATAAAGTCGTACGTTTGGCATTCCTGCCCCTCCTTCCTCCCTGGGGAGACATAGCTTGTGTAGAGCAATTCGTGGCTTTTTGCCTTTCCACAAAAAAGATGTGAGGGCTTTATTAATTCTTTGTATATCAGCATGTTTCAGCAACAGGGGTATCGTTTGCAAAGGGTAGAGCAGCCGTGCAAACGACACCATTTTAAAAAGGTGGCACCTGCCGAAAAGCGAGAGGGGAAGGACTGCCCATGTCTCCAGTTCTTTAGTGATTTTTGCGATAAGAGGTGGGTAATTAAGAGTATATAGAGAGGATGGGTGTCTTCCAATGCGGATACCTAGGTATGTAATGTGATGTTGGGCTTGGGCAAAGGGGGAAATCGATTTCCACTTGTCTGCCAGTCGGGGTTGCAATGCTAGAGCTTGGCTTTTATCAAAGTTAATTTTGAACCCTGCGCAGAGTCTGAAAGTTGTGAAAGTATCTTTAAGTTTGGGGAAGTCTGATTTTGGTGATGTGGAGAACAGTAATATGTCATCCGCAAATAGAGCGGACCGCATAGTTTGATTGCCTATGGGAATGCCGCTTATGCCTGTCTGGGAGTTGAGTAGTCGGGAGAGAGGTTCTATGGCTAAATTAAAGAGGAGGGGGGACAGGGGGCATCCCTGTCGCGTTCCCTTTTGTAGAGGGATAGTGTCAGACATAAAATCTGGTGTGACTATTTTTGCGGAGGGGGAGGCATACATTTGTCTTACAAACTGAATGATCTTTTTGGGAAGTCCAAACGCCTCCATCACCCTGAACAACCAGGAGAAGCAAATGTTGTCAAATGCTTTTTCTGCATCAAGCGATAGAATTACGACATCTTGGTCTGGGTGCTTGTTTGCATAATCTAGAGCGAGCAACACTTTCCTGATGTTCAGGGTAGCAGAGCGTCCAGTAACAAAGCCTGCCTGGGCTGGGTGTAATATGTTGGGCAAAATTGTAGCCAGTCTGGTAGCAATGATTTTGGACAGGATCTTGACATCCACATTGATCAGTGAGATTGGACGGTAGGAACCAGGGTGTAATGGATCTTTTCCTGTTTTAGGTATTAGTTTTATATGGGCCTGTGTGCCTGATGGGAGATATGTTCCTCCTTCCCACATGGCATTAAATACTAGTTTAAGGGTGTCCGGAATAAAGTCTTTTGTAACTTTATAAAACTCTCCTGTGTAGCCGTCCGGGCCCGGGGCTTTAGTTGCCGCTAGTGACTTTATGGTCGTTAGAATGTCCTCATGTGTAATGGGGGCAGTGAGCATTGTAGTCTGGGTAGAGTCTAGTCTGGGCAGGGGGATCTTGTCCAAAAAGTTTTGCGCTGTTGATGGGTCAGTGGGGTCTGCTGCATAGAGGTTTGTGTAGTAGTCCGTCAGTAATTTAGAGATTTTTGGGGGCGAATATGTAATGTCACCCGAATCATTTTTCAGAGCCGGGATAAACGTTGGGCGTCTAGGGGTTGAGCATAGTTTTGCCAAAAGTTTGCCCGCTTTATTGCCGTATCTACGAAAATGAACAGCTGTGAATGCTGATTTAGTGGCCTCTTGGCGTTCTGCCCAGGTATCAAACTCTTGCTTGGCGTTTTGCCAGACCTGAATGTTTTCCGGGGTTCTATTGAGGGAAAGAGTTTGGTGAGCTCTACGCAGTTTCTCACTGGCATTGTTGTATTTTTGCTTAGCGTGTTTTTTGTATTGGGCCGTGTACGAAATGATTCTACCCCTCAGAAATGCTTTGCCCGCGTCCCAAAATAGGTTTGGGTCCGTAGTATGTTCTCTATTTGTGGAAGTGTATTCGTCCCAGGACGTGTAAAGCATGTGTTTAAAGTCGTCACTGTCCTTCAGGTATGCTGGAAACCGCCAGATGGGCGGGGAGGTTGATGGTTTGGTCCCCAATATATGAATCGAGATCGGGCTATGGTCCGAAATTCTTGCATCGTGTATTTCAGCGTTTCGTGTTATGTATGTCATGTCCAAGGAGGTGAAAAAGTAATCAATTCGGGAGAAAGATTTATGTGGAGGGGAAAAGAAGGTGAATTCACGATTTGTAGGGTGTGTTAAGCGCCAAACATCGGTAAATTTAATGGAGTCCATCGTCTGCGCCAAGGGAGTCAATGTATGGGAGTCCTCTCTAGCTTGGGGTCGTATTTGTGAGCATGTTTGAGACCTATCCTCTGAGGTGAGCATAACAGAATTGAAGTCCCCACCTATCAGGTGGAGGGATTCTGTGGCTGTCATTACCCAGGAGGTCAGCTCCTGGAAAAAAGTAGTGTCCGGAGAGTTAGGGGCATAGATGTTCGTAATTGCTATCTCTTTATGTGCAAGCGTGAGGTGGAGCGTAAGTTTACGACCGGATTCGTCAGTGCGGACCTTTCTCAGCGTGTGTCTGAGCGATTTATGTAGTAAAATGACTACTCCTGCTTTACGACCCACTGCTGCAGAGCCATGTACCTCTCCTACCCATAGCTTACGTAACCTAGGCATGTCGTCTATGGACAGGTGGGTCTCCTGTAGGAGAGCCACGTCTGCCCTTAAGCGTTTTAAGTGTCTAAGTACCATCATGCGTTTATTTGGGGAGCGTAGTCCCTTGACGTTCCAGGAAACGATCTTTAAGTGATCCCCGTTAGGACTGGAAGCCATTTGTGGTTAAATGGATGTATAATGAAAGGTCGGCAGGGAGTTAACCCTGTTTGCCCAAGGTGTCCTTCCGTCGGGGGATCACCAAAAGATCGCTTTATGCCTGAGTCTAAAGGTTTGACAAAACAAACAAAGTATACATATTTAAAGCACATTGGGTAATCTCGTCGCTGTAGAAGAGATAGGGATATGGGAGGGTGGGGGGGGGAATCCAAAATGCAACACAACTTCACTTTTTTCCTAACGGGATCCACCTATTACATAGAGCAGTGGTGCAGCCGGCCATTCCGTCTCCCGAGGAGCCGTAGTTTATACCTCGGGAAAAAATGGGGTATAACGGGGGGTGAGATGAGTTGGGAGGGAAGATGGGGAGGTTAAGAAGGGCATGCAGCCCGTGATTCCGGTAGAGACCCGGTTTGCATATGCTAGAGTTGTAGGGGGTTTATCAGATGAGAAGAGCCCTCCTAGGGGGAGGGGAGGCCGGCTACTCCCGTTGCTTCCAGAAAGAAAAATTATATCAAACAGTAGGGTAACATATGATTAACAAAGGGCACATTGACTGTGCCAAAACCAGTAGAAAGGCTGAAGGAGGACCATTGCCTGTATGGTCCATGGTGGACATTGTCGTCCAAGCGGTAAGGCCTAAAGTCTTTCCACGGAACCCTTGTAAGCCTTTAAATGGCAAGAACTGGGATTTTAACTAACGGTAGGTAAGTACTCATCAATCACAGGGAGGGAGGTTCAAGGATGGAGAGAAAAACAGAAGGGGGAGTTGTACTTCCCATTCTTTAGGTGATCAAAGTGGGTCCAAGTATGTAAATCTCAGCGAATTCCAGGGTGTTCATCTCTCGGGTTCGCTCGGCTACGTTTATATGGTGGTTTAGCTGGAGATCCATGCTTGCCCGTTTGTAGTGGTCGTTGGGAGTTTGCTGAGGATGAAGGACCTTCCGGAGCAGGGCTTTGATCCATATCAGGGTTGATTGACTCGTTTAAGTAGCGATCCGCTTCCTCTGGGGTATGGAACGTGAGGTGTTCTCCTGATTGCAGATGAACATGAAGAATCGCAGGATAAGCGAGAGTGAATTTGATTTGTTGGTCGTGTAGAGTCGTGCATACTGCAGAGTATGCTCTGCGCTGCTTCATCACTTCAACAGAGTAATCTGCAAAAAGCAAAAGTTGTGCGCCATCTATCACGAGTGAGCGAGATCTGCGAAACTTTTGCATAATCGCCGTTTTATCCGCGTAGTTGAGATACTTAACTATAACGTGGCGAGGTTTGGCACGGTTGTCCACAAATCTTCCTATGCGGTGTGCTCGCTCCACTGTGCATGCTGTTCGCATACCTAGGTGCTCTGGTATTATTTTAGAGCAGATCGTATGGAGTTGGGAATTGGGTATCGACTCAGGAAGTCCAATCACTCGTATATTGTTTCTTCGTGAGCGATTTTCTAAATCGTCCAATTTTTGCCAGATGTCTTTGTGAGAGGTGGAAAGGCGTGCAATTGTTGCTGCAGATGCAGCGGCTTCATCTTCTAACTGAGAAATTCTCTCCTCTGCCTGGGTGAGTCTTTGGCCTTGATTTTTGAGTTCCATGCGGAGTTGTTCCATGCCCTTCTGCACTGCTGCATCCACTGTAGCTGTCAGAGTAGGGGTGAGTAGAGCCACCACAGCCTGGGCTATGCTGGCAGGCGCGGCTGGATCTGGATCCGAGGAGATGGGCGCCGAAGAAAGTTCTTTCGGGGAAAGTTCGTTCGGGGAAAGTTCGTTCGGGGAAAGTTCGTTTGGAGAAGGATCGTTCGGAGCCTGCGGAACGAACGTGATCCCCGGACCAGCCGCCATATTGGCTGTGGACGCGGCCCTGTCTCCCGTTCCCGGGATCGTGGCGGTGAGTGCCCGGGCGTATGATCGCTCCACAAAGCGATCCATGTGGGTCTCCCCGGTCTGGGAAGGGGGTAGGGTGGTTTGATCCGAGGCGTGGCCGGTGTTTAAGGCCGAATTAAGGGAGCTGGTGGCGGGAGCTGTCTCTGCTCACCTCCTTCCCATTAGGCGCCGGAACCGGAAGTTCCGGAATAATTGGTTTCAGTTCACCAACTCGGTTTCATTTTCAGAGCTCACTAAGTAACCGAATTTTAAATAAAACTGTAATCTGAACTATGGGCATATTTTCCTGATAATACATTTATGAATAGTACATATTGTTGAAGCTAACACTAACATAATAATTACTCAATATTTTCTGTTACCCATCTCAATGTCCTTGATCATTTCTCTCTTCTCGTTCACTTATCTTTTTTCCCCCCTCTCTTTCCTTTTAATTTACAATATATAATTTTCATTATAACCGAATGTTATTACCAAAATTTCTCCCTTTTGTATTACCCTTTATATTGATTGAATCTGGAGATATTTGATACCATTTATAACTAAACGGTCCTTGTTGGTTTGTCTTCCTTTCTCTATAATATATTCTATATCAGGATTATGTATACATGTACTATAATATTCTGATTGTTTCTTCCTATTATTTTCGCTATTTACGACAAGGCACACAATTTTTTTCTTACAATTTAATCATCACACTGTAAATTGTAACAGTTCTTTGTACCTTTTTCTGTTTCTTGCAATTAAAATAAACTTTTGATTGTGAAAAAAAAAGAAAGATGGGAAGGGTCAGTGGTTTATGAGGCTAAGGAGTTATTTTATTTGAGGTTAAGAGAGAAGAAGGAAAGAAAACAACATTCTAATTTATTATAGTATTTTTCAGAGGGAAGGAAAGGGAAAGGGTAAGGAGGAGGGAAGAAGGGGGAAGGGAGAAGAATAAAGAAATAATTTTTTAATAATTATATTTAAATTTTTTTGTTTGTTTTGTTTTTTTCCCATTAGGTGTGGATGGCTCCCTCTGGTGCTATGTGTGAGTCATTGCTTGCTTTTTGTCTTGTTTCTGCACGCATCTTGACTTTTAGGCTCGATCTTTGCTGTCTCATTGTTCCAATGAGCCTAGGAACCTTTGTAAACATGCTAGGTTTCTGTGAGGACTGCTTTCCACATGGTGTGGATAGGAAATTATGTAATTTCTGGTAGGACGCTGCTTCCTGTGGCTTTTTGGCCCTTTGCAGCACCATTTTGTGATCTCCACTTGGTGCTGGGAGCACTCTGTCGTCTGCACCTGTTACACGATGGGGGGCTATCCCTTTTCATTTGGATAATTATATCCTTCTGCAGAAAGGCAGTCCTGAGCACTATATTAAGCAGCATTCTGTGCATTACTTGCCTGAGGGGATATGGACTTGCATCTGTCATGAGGTCTTACTTGTAATTAAGATTTTTTCATATCTCACTACTTTAAAACATTTTCTAGTACCATCTTTCATTATAACATACTGTTTATGGGCATCAGTTCCCTTTGTTAATATATATATCCAATTTTTGTATTCCAAGGTTGCTGGTCCTTTGATATGGCCATTACAGTTTAAGTGAGTTTAACCTGCTGGGAAGGGAAGGCTTTCTTTGTCTGGGTCGGCACATTTGCTTTATGTACCCATCTGGTTCATCCATATAAAGTACATATGGTTTCCTTTTTGAGCTCTTCCTCAATCCCCAGCTTGTAACAAGGTAAGCACTCAATTTTCTCTTGCCTTTCCTGATTATATATTGTTACATGTGATGGTAACTTGGGTGACATGGTTTTAGAAATATGCCTTATAAGCAGTATGGTTTTTTAGATCCGTTGTTCATTTCATGGACCTGCTGGCGATTTTACCTTGAGATACCCTTCTTTTTCCCCCTTTATGTGCTATATGGATTATTCTGCTTTCGTCTAGTATCCCCTCTGCTATCACATTGGTTGGATACTGAGGTAAGTATTGTAACTATTAGCTTGATTGCCCCCGCTTTCACCTTTCCATATAGACACTGTGGGTATTTTTCAATTTGTGTTGATGTATTTGCATTATATATTTTTTGTTAATAAATTGTATTTTTATGTGTATTTCTATTTTTCTATTATAGTACAACACCCTACGTGCATCTTACATGATTGGTCCTGTAGAAGTGGGGGAACCCACGTAACGCGTAGACCATCTGACATGTGCATATGATGATTCATGATCTCTAAGTGTTTATAAATTGTACGTATGTCCTTTTTAATGATATGTTTTCAACATATATTATGGAGTTGTTAAACTGCAATCAAATCTATATGATATTTTATTCAGTCGTATGTTCTCATTTAGCATATTTAAAGTCCCACCTCAAGTTACTCCATTATGATTTGCAATTACTTTAGGGATGATGCCAATGTGAACATTTGATTATGTATATATGGCACCTATCTCCTGAACTAATAAATGAACACAGCTTCGTCTTATTTACTAAGCTCAGGGAACATTCAGTTTGCCAAGTGGACAGTCTCTAGTCCAGTTGTAAGTCAGCCCCACTGCCTTTGGCAAACTTTTTTAACCACTTCCACACCGCACGCAGTATATTTACTACGGCAGTGTGGACGTGCCTGCGAATCGTCGTAAATAAACACGATTTGCGGAGTGGCAGCTAGGGGGCACATGCGCGCCCGCCGTACTCCAGAGCGGACCCAATGTCCACAGCGAGCCGCGATGAGTTGCCACAGCAAAAGAACATGGAACCGCCGATGTAAACACGACGGTTCCCCGCTCTGTCAGTGGTGACATAGGAGATCTACTGATCCCTGTCACTGGGATCAGTTAGATCTGTTATGTCCATAACAGCCCAGCCCCCTCACAGTTAGAACACGCCCAGGGAACACAGTTAACCCCTAGATCTCCCCCTGCAGGTTAACTCCTTCACTGCCAATGGCATTTATACAGTAATCAGTGGATATTTAAATTTCTGATCCCTGTATAAATGTCATTGGTCCCAAAAAAGTGTCAAAATGGTCCAACATGTCCGCTGCAATATCGCAGTGCTGCTAAAAATCACAGAAATTAATTCTCATCATTCGTAAGTGCGGCAACTTTTGCGCAAACCAATCAATAAACGGCGTTGCAATTTTTTTTTACCAAAAATATGAGAAAGAATATAAATCGGCCAAAACCGATGAAAAAAAAATTTTTTTATATTTTTCTTGAATTTGTATTTTAGCAAAAGTAAGAAAAACTGTTTTTTTTTTTGCATTTGTTGCTCTTTTTTTGTTTATAGTGACAATCAGAAATGACACAGAGGTGATCAAATACCACCAAAAGAAACCTCTATTTGTGGGAGAAAAGGGACATAAATTTTGTTTGGGTACAGCATCGCACGACAGTGCAATTGTCAGTTAAAGTGGCGCAGGGCCGAATCGCAAAAAGTGCTCTGGTCTTAACGTGGGAAATCCTTCCGGGGGTGAAGTGGTTAAAGGAAACCATCTTTTCCTTCTAGGTATGTAATTATTTATTTTCTTTTTTTATTGTGTGTGTTTGAGTATTCTAAGATGCCTATATATAAGGTGACTCACATTTTTGATTTAATGCCACTGTAAAGTATGTCTATTTTTAAAAAAAAACTGTATAATGAATGATATACTGTAATTATTTTATGACTTAGTGATTCCTGTCAAGCTGTCTGTGCATCTCTTTCATTATCCTGATTGCATTGTCTTATACAGTGACCCAATATATTTTTTTTTTCTGGTACATTAGTGAAATGTAAATTTATGTATTTAATTTGGAATATAAAACAAATGAATGGTTTTACATTATGCATAAAACATCACTGTGGAAAACTTGGTGTTTTATGGATATGTAATATTTATAATTGTGATTTAAAGCATTTAATTAGGTTCTTCTGAAGCTTTGATACAATAATCAACACATAGTTATGATACAAATCCTCAAGAGATCATATATATTACCAAAATTGTGAATATTTTTCACTTTGTATTTTCCCCTTTCTTTCTAACAAACCACCTCAAAGGGAAAATAAGTTTATCATAAACAATACAGTATTGTACTCTACTTAAAAGGTCAGTGCGCTTAAAAAAATAGCCTCAGCATATATCCTCCCCAGGGTAGATGTGGTGTGGAGTGGGGTACACAAAAAGCTGATCAGTATTAAAGCAGATATATAGTTTCTTGGTGATGAAACCAATAGTTGTCCAATATGTAAATATATGAAGGCAAAACATTTTGCAGATAGAACACTGCCTGCATACCTGGCTTTTATAAAAGACCAGGTACCACAATTTTAGAGGTTACATTTCATAAATGAAAAGGTACAGTTCATGTGAAATCCAATGATTATCAAAAAAGGAGAGATCAATAAAAAACACAATTTAATGGTTGCAGGCAGTTCTGTCTGATTGGTGAATCATCTCACAGTTCAGATATACAGGTAACTACTCATTATTTGTATCACTTTCTTGCAGTTTGAAAAAAAGTACCTGTATATATACAGGTGAATAAAGAATAAAAATGTGCCAATTGTCTTGGTTTTATTCCTCCAGGATGAGGAAGGCATGATCATGCCCTTAATTTGTGAAGTTCATATATTGTTTTGCATTGTATATCATTTTTCTTTGTTTCAATAATGTTTATTAAAAAGTTTAAATGGTTATACAAAATCAATAACGAGAACATTAAAATATGCAGTAACAATGGACATTCCACAGAAAAGGATATATGGCAACTAGATAGACATACATGTGTACAATATGCTCACTATCAATATCAGGAGGCAGTACACATGCTAAAACTAGCTGCTAAATACATCAAGGAGAATTACTAAGTTTTCATACCACTTAATCCAATCATACCAGTCACATTACACTGAACTTAAACAACCTTTTCTGGAAGTTAGCATATGTTTATATAAACCATGGGTTTGAACTATGGATATGACTTCTGATCTAGACAGAGGTTCAGGAGAGTTCCAATGGCAGACTATAGCCAACCTCACAGCTAATATGATATGGATAATAAGGCATCTTACAGGAGGCGGTAGCTGTTATATGCCAATATTTAGCAAAGCTAATTCTGGCGTGGGCGTGATGTAGAATTTAGTAGTCTCGGCATCTGTTTGAAAAATATCTGTCCAGAATTAAAAAGACATTTTTGAACACTTTTGGGATTTCTCAAATTGATCCAGGAGGAGGGATCTTAGTTCCAGCGGGAGATGTACCAGCTTGGATTTAAGTTTGGGGCAATGATTGAATTTCAATGAGTAATTAATTAACATGCTGCGACTTTTTTCTCTTTTCCCTTGCACCCAATAAAAAATACTCCTTATGTAGGCTTCATGTGCAACCCATAAGGTGGCCTGATCTGAGACAAAATCCAGGTTGAGATGGAAGAAGTCCTCCAGATGCTTTTTCAATGTTTCGGCATAAAGTGGGGTTTGCATGAGATAGGTGTTTGCCCTCCAGAGAAAGGTGGGTTGAGAGTGTGGGGTGTCCTCAATAGTTATACTCATGAGTGAATGATCAGACCAAGATATTGTGTGGATAGTAGAGGTGGACATTTTTGGAGAGTCCATTGATCCATAAGAAAAAGGTCTATGCGGGAGTAAGAATTATGGCTCACTGAGAAAAAGGTGAAGTCTCTTTCACTCGCATGCTGGCATCTGGAAACGTTGAGTAGTTGGCATTCCCATAGAAGAGGATTCAGAGAGGGTTTGCGCCTCTTGGAGGGAATAGAGGTGCCGAGCTATGTTTCCTATATTAGGTTGAAATCCCCTCACAGATAAGAGAGCCTTGTTGTAGAGAGTTGACTTTTTTTCTGGAGTTTGCGCAAAAAGCATACTAGGTGAATGTTAGGTGCATAGACATTAACTAGTGAATAAGGAGAGTTATTAAGGGTACAAAGGAGGATAATATATCGCCCTGCTGGGTCTGTGACACATTTATGAGGTTGGAATGACACTGTGTGCATGACTGTTATTAGCACACCTCTTTTTTTTCTGCTTGAATGCTTGCTGTGAAACATGAGGAAAATTCTTGTTTGTGCAGCATGGCTGGGAGGAAGCATCCTGAGCCCAGACTATGTTGCAATGTGGTTCTAAGGTCAGTTTCTAGAGAGAATGTAAGTGGAGATGTTTGGATATTTTACTTAATAAAACAGTATTACACGATATCCATTTCCTCTGCCATCATTATCCTGACCCTTTGGGAACGCTTGGGGGCCGGTGAACATTGCAAGTGACACGCTGGAGGAAACCAGATCTGTGGAACCACTGGACCCAGCAGACACCAAGGCGATTGTGACTCCAGTAACAGGAGTCCATGTTTTCTGGTGAGTGCAGGAACACAGGAGGGGAGCACGGAGATCACAAGATCTCACAGCTATGTGATGATCACCTGGCACTTTATGGGCACATTTAGAAAAGAAAGATTCTCTGATGAACTTGGTTACTGTAATGAACTTTCTTTTGCTGTGATACACTGGTTCCAGACTTGATTATGTGACTATTCCATACAGGGAATGGTGTTTTGATATCGATAACTGTTGAATCCGGAATAATTTATTTCATTGTTGGCACTCAGAATCATCACAATTTATATTTGCACTTATTTATTGATTTTATTTTAAATTTGTGTTTACATGTGTATATAGTATGGATTACCCTATTTGCTGGGTGATTCAGACCTGTGGTGTTAGGTAAGCCAATTTTGATGGTCATGATGGTTAGGTGCACGTGGGCAGACAGGAAAAGAGTGACACTGTTCGAGAAGCTTGGATTAGGTGGAGGAACTGCGCCTGTAACACTGTAAATGAAAGCAAAAGTGGGTCTAGTTGCTTTGTGAGGTATAGTCGGTAAAAGGTGGTGCTGAAGGTTAAAACTTAAAAACTGGGAAGCCCAAAGTACAGCAATTTCTAAGGGCGCTGTGTGAGGCACTGCAAGGAAGTGGAAATGGGGGGTGAAAGTTCAAGGGACCAAAGCATGGATGTGGACCCAGCCGAGTTGGCAAGAGAGAGAAAAGAAAATGGATATGAATACCTGAGTTGTTTGGTCTATCTTGGTCTTTGCCTATGCTGGTAGCTGCCAGTCGGAAGATCTGTTGCGTTGTTTTATTTAATCTGTGGATCCATCAGGGGGTGCAGTTAGAATATCCCAGGAGGGGAGGAGGTGGATACCTTTGCCCAGCGTGGAGTGCTTCAAGCCATTGTGGGTAATCAGTAGTTTTGCAGGGTTTGCCCAGGTACAGTTGTGCTCATAAGTTTACATACCCTGGCAAAATGTATGATTTCTTCGCCCTTTTTCAGAGAATATGAATGAGAACACAAAAACATTTCTTTCACTCATGGTTAGTTTTTGACTGAAGCTATTTATTATCAATCAACTGTGTTTACTCTTTATAAATCATAATGGCATCCCAAACAATTTTCCTGAAACTTGTGGCTGAAATCTCACTTGCAAAACAAAACAGCGTCACTGTCCACCACCTATAACTGGCCACTACAGCAAGGAGCTATGGAAAGGCATCTACAAACAAAAAACACAGAATTCCAAGCTCAACTTACCGACCAGTCTGTCACCAAACAAATTCACCTGTCTAACAGTAGCGTTTAAAAGGCAGGGGATTGGTTACACACATTTGCAATTGTATGCGTAAGCTGCAGGCCCCGTCAATGCTCCCTGTATACTGCAGACCTAACTCTGTATAAGAGGCTTCACAGTGGAAGCACATACATTTTAATGGATAGATGGAGGACAGGTGACTGGAGGAGCCCAACCCTCCTTAAAGGTACAGGACCAGACACCCAGCCGTGGCCCAATGGCGGCTGCGGTGCTGGTGTGCGCCCAAGGTTACAATACAAAACAGCGTCACTGTCCACCACCTATAACTGGCCACTACAGCAAGGAGCTATGGAAAGGCATCTACAAACAAAAAACACAGAATTCCAAGCTCAACTTACCGACCAGTCTGTCACCAAATGAATTCACCTGTCTAACAGTAGCATTTAAAAGGCAGGGGATTGGTTACACACATTTGCAAGTGTATGCGTAAGCTGCAGGCCCCGTCAAGGCTCCCTGTATACTGCAGATCTAACTCTGTATAAGAGGCTTCACAGTGGAAGCACATACAATTTAATGGATAGATGGAGGACAGGTGACTGGAGGAGCCCAACCCTCCTTAAAGGTACAGGACCAGACACCCAGCCGTGGCCCAATGGCGGCTGTGGTGCTGGTGTGCGCCCAAAGTTACCTGCAGCTTACGCATACACTTGCAAATGTGTGTAACCAATCCCCTGCCTTTTAAACGCTACTGTTAGACAGGTGAATTCGTTTGGTGACAGACTGGTCGGTAAGTTGAGCTTGGAATTCTTTGTTTTTTGTTTGAAATCTCACTTGGTCTACCTGATCGTGGTTTGGTTTCAACAGAACCCCTCATTTTCCAATTCTTGATTAGAGTTTGAACACTGCTGATTGTCATTCTAAGTTCCTTGGATATCTTTTTATATCCCTTTCCTGTTTTATACAGTTCAACTACCTTTTCCCACAGATCCTTTGATAATTCTTTTGCTTTCCCCATGACCCAGAATCCAGAAACGTCAGTGCAGCACTGGATGAAAGATGCAAGGGTCTTTCAGGAGTCCAGAAACTCGTTGACCTTTTATACACACACACACTAATTACAAACAAACAGATCACAGGTGAGGATGGTTACCTTTAATGGATATTCAAACCTCTTTGTGTCAACTTGTGTGCATGTTATCAGGCCAAAATCACCAGGGTATGTAAACTTTTGATCAGGGTCATTTGGGTAGTTTCTGTTGTCATTATGATTTAAAAAGAGTAAACAGTTGATTGATAATAAATGGCTTCAGCCAAACACTAACCATGAGTGAATGAAATGTTTTTGTGTTCTCATTCATATTCTCTGAAAAATGGCCAAAAAAATCATAAATTCTGCCAGGGTATGTAAACTTATGAGCACAATTGTATATATTACTTTGTGGTTGCGAAGCACTTTGGTGATAATGTTGAGTTTCCTGAGCTGGTTGAGCATATGCTGTGAAAGATCAATGAAAAGCTGTAGGGTCAGGGAGTTTGCCTAATTCAGAAAAAAAATTGGAAATTCAAAAATAAAAAAGAACATTTGAAATAACTAACTATTAAATAACTATTAACCACTTGCCTACTGTCCACCATCAAATGACAGTGGATCGGTGCGGCTCTCGTTCTGGGCGGACATCATATGACATCGCCCCTTTAAGCCGGGATTGCGTGCGATCGGGCGCGCGCATCCCAGCTCTGTCAGTGTCGGCGTGTCCCCAGGACACACCGCGTCACAGACGGGGGTGAACAGTCACGGTCGATCACAAATGGCACTTCCCCCATTCGCACGGCGCATGCGCGCGATCGGGAGTGCGCTGCGTGTGCGTGTTGATGGCAGCATGTTCCCAGGGAACACTGCCTGTCACCGACACTGGTATCAGCCGCTGGCTGGTGGCTGTTACCTTGTGATCAGCTATGATCTACTTCACAGCCGATCACATCCAATGTAAACAGAGCAGTAACTCACTGTTACCGGCTCTTCTCTCTTCACACAGTTTCTAGTGTGAGGAGAGAAGAGCTAGGATCAGTGAGTTACTGATCTGTAAAGCACCAAACACACACTGTCACATCTCCCTGCCCCCCCAATGCACCTGTCACCCAACAGTCACCCCGTATGCCCCCATAAAGTGTACCTGTCATCATACTGCCATCATAAAGTGCACCTGTCACCCATCACCCGTCAGTGACCGTGGCCTGTTACCCGTCACCTGTAAAAGTCTCACACATTTGGCATCGCCATACTCAGGAGGAGTAGCAGAATGTATTTTGGGGTGTCATTATTGCTATGTACATGCTATGTGTTGGAAATATCATATAAATGGACAACTTTGTGTAAAAATAAAAGCGTTTTCATTTTTTTCCCACATTTTCCAAAAACTACTGGAAAAAAATGACATGTTCAAACGACTCATTATGCCTCATAGATTATACGTTGTGGTGTTTGCTTTCCAAAATGGGGTCATTTTGTGGGCAATTCCATTGTCCTGGTACTCCAGGACCTTAAAAAATGTAATAGGTAGGGGGTTGAGAAATGAGATGTGTAATTTGTGCTCGTAGAACGCCTGAAGGTGCTAGTTCAATGCTAGGCCTCTGTATGTGGCCAGACTGTGTAAAAGTCTTACACATGTGGTATCACCATACTCAGGGGGAGTAGTAGAATGTATTTTGGGGTATAATTTTTGCTATGTACATGCTATGTGTTGGAAATATTATATAAATTAATAACTTTGTGTAAAAAAATGCGTTTTCATTTATTTCCCACATTTTCCAAAAACTACTGGAAAAACACAACATGTTCAAAAGACTCATTATGCCTCATAGATTATGCGTTGGGGTGTTTTCTTTCCAAAATGGGGTAATTTTGTGGGCAATTCCATTGTCCTGGTGCTCCAGGACCTTCAAAAATGTAATAGGGGGTTGAGAAATGAGATGTGTAATTTATGCTCGTAGAACGCCTATAGGTACTAGTTTAATGTTGGGCCTCTGTATGTGGTCAGGCATGTAAAAGTCTCACACATGTGGTATCACCATACTCAGGAGGAATAGCAGAATGTATTTTGGGGTATCATTTTTGCTATGTACATGCTATGTGTTTGAAATATCTTATAAATGGACAACTTTGTGTAAAAAAAGCGTTTATTTTTTCCCCACATTTTCCAAAAACGAGTGGAAAAAAATGAACTGTTCAAAAGAATCATGCATGCATGGGTCGCAGCTGGCAGAGCTCCAAGATCTGGTAAGATCATAGCAAAATAGAGCTGACAATGCAGAAGACCACCAGAGATGCCGTAATGTACGGGTGGTGGGGTTGCCTAAAGGGGCAGAGGGCACGAGAGCAACAGTGTTTGCGGAGACCTTTTTCAAGGACCTTCTGTCTCTGGAGAATTTACCCCCCACTTATGTGGTAGAAAGGGCGCACAGAGTGCCAACTGGGAACTGCCCCCGGGTGCCCCCTCCAGGCCCTTCCTTGCTTAACTATAGGGACAGAGACATGATTCTGTCCGAAGCCAGGAAACACCAGAAGCGCTGCTTCGAAAACGCTAAAATCATGTTGTTCCCAGACTTCTCTGCGGAAACTGAAATTCTTTGAAACGACGCAGGAAGCATGTGATTGGCTGGACAGGGACCCTTAAAGATCTATTGGCTGGTCAGTGAGATTTGTGTTGCTGCTATGTTGCACCAGTTGTGCCTTTGTACTCTGAACTTATGCAATTTTGCCCCTTTGTTATACCTGGTTGGATTCCTGGTACATACATTGCTACAAATAATGAGGTGCCTGCTTTTAGATGGATACTGCTGGGAACTCCTTGAGTATACTAAATTGGGGGGATTGCTGTTCCCCCTGCCTGTCATTCTGATGGTGGCGCATCTCGGGCATCGGACAAGAAAGAACAGTCATGCTGAACTTTGGTGATAGGCGGCTTCACTTCACAGTGTTTTTTTAATTTTGGACCATGTTTGGAGTCCACTTTTTGGGCACAAGCCACATGCTGGGCTGGTCCTCAGGGACTGTGCCCAAGCTAAGGTTTTTGTTTTTTGTTGGGCATGACCGCAGGGTTTGTTTTCACACCAGCTTCTGTGCTTATAGACTTTTGCAAGCCCATCCCCGAACCCTTGCTTAGTTTCCTGGGGTGCTGCCACACTTATTGATGGACTGGTCAAGAGATCTACTCTCTATATGTAATCCATGGCTAGGTTTCATGGAACGTGTGTGGGATGAACGATGAATACAAGAGAACTGCTATTTTTACTTACCTGAAACCCATTAAGCCACATATCATCCTCCTCCAGGAGACACACCTAGATGGCAATGGAATTTTAGCTCTGAGGAGGCCCTGGGTGCAGTGGGCGCTTCATGCAACCTACTCCACTTACGCCAGGGGTGTCACAATACTCATTAGTAAACAGATTCCCTCTACTGTGCATCAGGTGCCCTCGGACCCGGGGGGGGGGGGGCGGGGAGATATGTGGTGGTGGTATTAATGGTTGGAATGCTAAAATTTATTTTGGTAAATGTATACTCGCCTCCTCCAATACAGCACCAGGTTTTGTTTTACCTGTTGGTTAGGTTGGCCACTCATGCGCACCTCCCTGTGGTGTGGATGGGGGACTACAATTCTACTCTAAATGATGCTCTGGACTCCTCTAATGTCAATAGGGGCTGTTCTACGGATTTGGTTTCCTGGGCTGCAACTGCCGGATTTACGGAGTTGTGGCGTTGGAAACAGCCACTGTTATGAGGTTTCTCTCATATTTCTAAAACTCACAGCTCGGTGGCTAGGATTGACCTTGTATTTGGTAATCATCTTACGCAGAACTTGCTGCAGGGGGTAGAGTACTTGGTAGGAGGTCTGTCAGACCACACAGG